>CM076580.1:163300243-163806012 GCA_034641835.2 Pinus albicaulis
AATTCGACAAGTGGCACCATCTAGACTGACTTGGTTGATTTTAAGCCAATCAAGGGGTGCCACATGGTAGGCCCAAAGGCCACCACTTGGCCCCAGGTCGAGGAGGATTGGCATATTAAAACTTTTATGGAGTCCACGGGTTTCGAACCCCGGACCTTACCTCCACGAGCAGGAGCACTGAACCAACTCGTCTACACCATGTCACTTAACAGTTATGGGCGATGGGTTGAATATATATTTTATGGAAGTTTCTATTGGTGGAAAATGGGGGCCAACCCTTATGGGCCAGCCCCCACACATCATATGACCCACACTACAGAACCAGGCACTAACGTCGGCGGAGATGGCAAAGGGGGCTAGCCTTGAGGGCCACCCCCCGCTTCATAAAATCACATGCCTGCAACCAAAGCTCAGAGCTCCGGAAGTTACAATGAACTTTACCCGCGTATTTTGGAAGGGCTACCATGTGGCCATAACTTTCAAGGCTCAATGCCACATTTAATATTACGGTTTAAATTCGGCGGTTCCGGTGGGAGGGTCATGTGACAACTCCCCGCCTAAAAAACTAAATGCCAGCCTAATTGTCTGTTGGGTTTGGAGGATGTGCCACCAAAATTTTCGGAAAATGCTTAATTAACCTCAGTTAAATCAAGTTTCTCCACATTTAGTGGAGTTTTTTAAGGGACACTGGGAAAATTCTTGTTTTGGCCATAACTCCTTGGATTTTCGACCAATTTGGATGCATGGATAGTCAATTTTTGGTATTCTTGACATTGTGAGCACATTCACATAGGTTTCAGAGCCATCATAGGTCATCTTTTGTAGGTTTAGCTTTGGGAAAGGTAAAGGAGCCACCAGGGCCATTGGGATGTTTTCAGTGTATTGGGCATCCATTATCTGTTTTCTGAAAATGAATAGGAATTCCTAGATAATTAAAGAATTCTAAAGTTGTTTTTAAAGAGAGAACAACCATTTGAGGCTTTTATTCACTTGTACTTACCATTTTTGAGCAATAATATATGAGGGACATGCCATTGGGAGCTGGACCAGCAGATGTAGCCCAGGAGGGGTGAACTACTTCATCAAATTTGCTAAGTATTGTTACATGTGATGTTTAATTCTATGTTATTTACTATTGTACAATTTTTTATAAGAAATTTACATGCTTTAACCTCACACAGAATTTTTTTTAACTAAGTTAAAACCATTTGTTTCACCTAGAAACTTCAGAGAACCTTATGCACACATTTTAATTAATGTTTGGATACTTAGCACAGCAAAACTAATACATTCCATTCAGATCATAAATAAGAAGTAAATGCCCCTGAAGAAATGGAGCCAAGCCAGAAAGACCTAACAGAAAAACCAGTTGATGACATCAACATCATTCCACCGCCTCTTGAGCCTGCTACAGGACTGGGAGATGAATTTATTTTCAAATGGGAGTGGATTGAATAGTGTGAGAGAAAAATATTACCTGTCAAGAAAAGGTATCAACTTTAGTTCAATGAAAGCATGTGATTAAAGAAGGAAGTTTAGGAGTTGAAGAGGCAAGTATCCCGATTGAAGAAGAAGGTAAAAGTATATGAGTGGAAGGCAGTAAAACCTAAAATTGAGGTTCCCTCTGCGGCTACACAGATTGGTCTGTTTGAACATTGATTTGAAGGTCAGGAATTCTTCCTGGCTGCTGAATTCAGAGATGGAAATCTGATATGGATGGACACAAGAAGGAGACAATTTGGGTTTGAGAGCAGGCTGTTGGGATTGTTACAGTGTATATAAACCAGTTGGATAAAGCACGACAAAGGAAATAAAAACAACAGGGCAAGATAATGGAGCTAGAAGAACAAGTATAGATGATGCAATCAGATAAGGAGAATATGTTTACATTGGTGCAACAGGTAATGGCCTGTAGACCTATCGCACATAGTTATGCCTTATTCCTTCATGAACAATTTATTTTCTTTTGCCTTGACAGTATATATAAGGAAATTTGTCACGAAATTGAGGACACAATCCAGTTCCTCTGTATTTTTAAAATTCATGATATCATAGGTTAGCACTTAATGTGCCAACTCTACATGCATGGACGTTACTTCCTAAGGCACAATCATACTTTCAACCTCGTTCCATTCGTGGGGGATATTCAATTAAGAGCCTTCACCTCCTACACTATCAATCAGATTAAATGGAGAAATGCCTATGATACGTTTGAAGAAAACCAAGTTACAAGGCTGCTAATGCTAAGGAGGGAGCATAACCAGGTAGCAAATATTTATAACAAGCATTTTACCATTTTACAGATTGAGGGACATAGGGGACATATGTTGACAACCCAGAAATGCTGTGCTAACCTCTGTGTCAGATAGATTGTAAATTTCCAAAACGAAGTGTTAGACAGTTGTTAAAGGAGGTGGATATTGTCATCGTCAGCCATCTGAGGTCGAGAACCTTTTAGAGCACTCAAATTTGCACAAGAATTAGAAAGAGTTCCACATTTTTTAGCATGCATTCAGATTTGTGGGGTCTGTTGGATGGGGCTGAGGTTTCAATTTCCCCTCATTTGGTTGCCAGCAGAGCAATATACTCCTACATACAATGTCAACCCAGATTGGTGGAAGGATGTTGTTATGAAAGAAGGTTATAAACCCCCTGGGACAGAAATGGCCGAAGAATATAACCTTCCATAGCTTCATGGTAGCCAGAGTCATTCCAACCCAGATTTGAGAAGACGACGAGGGGAGATGTTGGGTACCAAATCTATACACTTTTCTCTCCCATTTTCGCCCACCTTTCTATCTCTTTGTATCATTAATTGTTTGAAAACACATGAGGTAAACCCCTTCCCATTGTCTTTTATGGAATAATTGATTTATGAAGTAATAGTCTTAGAGGTTTTACCTTTACAAGAATTAACTCTATTATTTCCACAGATTTGGAAAAGTAAAGGGGTTACATTTGCAAGCCACGAAGCAACTCCAAGTTCCCAGCATTATCTCAACATGCTGCAACAGCACAACAGATTCCAACTTACCCCAGGTGTATTTCATGATTTTCGTGGTTTCCTTTCGACAACTAGTTTGCTGTTGTAATAGATGTATAATTTTAGATATTTAGTTGTTAAGGGAAAAATATGATTTGTTGAACATCTATATAAAAAGGGCCTTAGGGTTGTGAATCGAGGTTAAGAAGGAGACGAATATTGTAACATAAGTGTTTTTAATCAATTGAATGCATAGTGTTTTGTTGTTCCATTTGTGAGCTGTGAGTTTGCCACAGCTCTGATCAAAAGAGTTGGGCCCACTGTTCTGATCAAGTGCTAAGCCATTTTTTTTTTTTTTGATTTCATATTTTTGTTTATTATTGTAACTGTTGTTCTAGTATGATTCTGTAATTGTTGTGAATACTTTTATAATTCTGCAATCCATCTTTAATTGATGTTACAGTACTTTCTTTCTTTCATTGATTAAGCTTGTGTTTCAATAGCATATTATGTTATTGCTCTTGCATATACTATGCACATTAGGCTTGTAATAAATAACGCACCCAGATTGATAATTAATGTAGAAAAAGGGTTTGAATATTTTTTCACATCTGGACACCAACAATATAATCTCCTTCAAATGTATAAGCTTATGCTGAGAAAAATTTAGTCATAATGCATGATATTTCCTCTTTGGTGGTCCCATTAGAATATGTTCATGTGGATTAGAAATTATGATTCCAATATGGAAAATGATAAGTATACTCTACCCATAGAGGCCATCACTTCACCTATTTTTCATGATTCTCTTAATATTGATATACCTTCACAAGAGACCATGCTAGAAATCATGGCTTCCATTGATAAGCCTTTGGAGGATATGATTTAGGATTCTTATTTTCTCTGATATTTTTAAATTATGGAGCTTGGAAAACAAAATCTTGAATTGAGATAGAGGGAATTTCCTTGTTCATCTAGTGAAGTTCCACACTTAAAACCAACCAAGTCTTGGATTTCTTGTGTTGAAATTACCACCACATTATCCACTCCAAACCCCTCCATAAATGTGTCTTGTACCTTCATTGTGCCTTAATGACCGTCATCAGGGATCTACCTTAGTTCATGATTCCACTCATTGTGTATGTCCTTGGGTAGTTCTTGATAATCATATGATTCTATGCTCTCATTAGAATCATCAACCTGTAGGAACATGTCAATTCAACTCTATGTAGAATGGTCTCAACATAATGTGCAATATATTTCCGACAATGGCCCATGAGTTCATACATATCAATAGGATCATTGGCTTATTCTTGGTAGTAAAAAATACATTTTGTGACCTATTAGACTGCCTCATGTTTTGTGCATAAGTATTTTAGTTTTGGCTTGAAGTGTGGTGTGAGCACTTTTTACTTTTGTGTGTAGGTTTTTTTGGTTCAATGCGTATCATGTTTGGTGATTGATGTGCATATGTTAGTTATATACCCTTGGCTTTTCATAGGAAAATACATGATGAGAAAATGAGATTACATATGTTAATCCTCTTACTATGTTCACATTTTTCACAATAATTAAGCATTAATCCACGAATGCATGTACGTCAACACATGGATTTCCACTCACATGTATGGAAGTTGTAAGTAATAAGAAAGCATGATACAGATAGTACATCATATCTAAAAATCCAAAAAATTAAAATTATAAAAACAAAAAATTAAAAATATGTGGTCTTTCTCTTACCATATCCATCTTTAATTTCGTCATTATGTGATTTAACCACGAGTGGATTTTTCCTAGATGGTGTTAGAAAGATAGGGTGGATTTTTTATTACAACATCCACTAGTTCTTAGGTCTGTACTTATAACCATGACATATTATAATAGGTATTTTCTTGTGCCTCCTTGGATTATCAACCATCTATGCCATATTAATTGCACATTAACTTTAATCACATAATGTTGTGACATTATCCACTCTCATTTTGCACATTGTAATGTGAGAAATAATGCCTACACTTCATGGATGACCTAGAATAACACCCACATGTAATTTTGGTGTGATGTCGATCTAGTCGTTCCAATTCCCTTGCTTAATTATTTCCTCCAAACATAATTACATGCAAATTCAATCAAAGAAAACCCTTTGAAAGCCACCTTTTATTAAATATTATACAAATTGGCTGACCTCTTATAAATTTTCATGAGGTCAGGTTAGAAAGTCCTAAATTGAGAAATTACAGGTATGCACAATTGGGTCGAGGCTAACTTCGTTGCAAACTAGGCAGGGGTAGGTTGACTATACAAATTTTTCAAAACGAATAAGGCCCAACTGTGGGTAGAATCCAACCTAATATAGTATAATTTCAAATTAGTGCATGATCTCCAACTAGGCCCTACTCAGGGTTTGGGGCTTAGTTGCATTCAAACAAAACACATAATTTGAATTTATTTCGTTGACAATTGAAATGCACCTTCATGTCAAACAACGCGATCTTAATAAGTTTTCAAGTTTCTTCCTTGTATTATTTTTCCATCATAAAACTTGCCTGTTCAATGAATTTATGGAAAATCTGACACCATATAATTGTCTCACAAAAAAGGATCTGATCCAGTGAAGGACCACTGACGCTAAATGTTTAGTTTCAAAGGAATTGACATATGGTGTCTTCCATTGAGCCTAAAATAGAATATTAAAACACATATTTAACAGTAACTCTATAACACATAAACTGGAAGCAATCTCAAATCAAATTAGAGCACCAGTAATCCAACAACAAAAGGTGACCAAATTTCTTCAATTTATTTAGTCCCTTCCTTCAAAAAATACACTAATCCACAGTCACACACTCACATTCTCAACACCCTTTACTTGAGCTACATGATATTTTTAAGTAGAAAAGAAAAAATTTGTTAAGATCGACTAATTGCGGATCTGAATACTAAATCTATAAGATATCTAATATATTAAAACTAATTACAATATCTCTTGGTATCATCTACAATAAATTCTTATTTTATACAAATACGTAGAATTCTAACTAAATACTAATTTTCCTAAATATATCCAATAATTAAAATAAATTCAGGAAACCCACTTCTTGTAGTAAATGAATTTTTGACTATCATGGTCAAAATGAATTTACTGATGGTAATTCTCCTGCATCAAACTCTTGGGGAAATAAAGTCTTATTCAGAGTTTCCACATTGCTACCATACATTAAATTTTTTGCCTCTATCATCCAAGTAGAGTCTTGAACTAGTTTATTTTTCCATTTAATCAAATATTAATAATAGTTCATCCCTTTATTTTTTTTCATCAATTTCTAGTCAAACACTGCTTCAATCTCATTTGGGACTGCTTTTGGCAGTTCGCTCTCCCATCCACCAGTGTTTTTTTATCACTAAGAATGGAATAATTTTCAATATTGTCTTCTTATTTCAAAAGAAATGAATTGGCAACATTGATTATAGGTGAAATGCCAATATCATGAGGTAGTTTTATTTCATATGCATTTCCTCAAGATTTTATGAGGACCAATTTTCTTCATCTTGAATTTACTATATGTTTTTACTGGAAAAATATCCTTTCTTAAATGTACCATGAATAAGTCACCAATCTAAAATTCTTGCCTTCTCTTCTTGATGTCCACCCATTCTCCATATTTGCTACTACTTTCTTGTACTTGTTTCACTCTTTCCTATAAATATTACATACTAATTGCAAAATCTTCTCTTGCAACACTTCTAAATTCTTGATTACCAAAATTTCTTAATTCATATACACCTATAGGATACATTCCATGTAAATTTTGACATGGGCACATAAATTTACTATTTTTGGGTGAATCATTATATGTGAATTCAACTTGCGTGAGCACTTGATCCCATTGTTTGGGACGATTACTAACCAAACTCAGAATATTTCCCAAACTTCGATATACAACTTCTATTTGACCATTGGTATATAGATGATATTTTGAAATAAAGTTTAAATTTGTGCCTATATTTCTCCATAATGTCCTCCAAAAATGGCCCACAAATTTGGTATCTCTATCTCACAAAAAACTACGAGGAAATCCATGTAGTCTTACAATATCTTTAAAAATTAAAATTTCCACATTAGTTGCATCGGTGTTTTTGGTACATGGATTAAAATGTGTATTTTTTAAAATATATCAATAATAGAAAAAGTAGAGTCATTAACTTGATGAGTTCGAGGTTACCCAAGAAAAAATTCCATGATCATCAAATCCCAAGGCTTGTTGGGAATGGGAAATAGCTAATATAACCTATTTTTTTGAATTCTTTCTTTTGCTTGCTATCAAATGATGCATCCTTCCACAAATATTTTTACATTATATTGGATTTTTGGCTAATAATAAATTAAATTTAACATAGAATAATTTAGGTCAGCTCCTAAATGTCCAGTCAATTCTCCATTATGTTTTTCCAAGATCAAATTATTTCTCATGGAGAATTTTGGAATACCAATTCTATTTTCTCCAAATAATAAACTAACCTAAATCATATAATTAGACCACTGTGTTGTATTTGTGCTCATTGGATTTTTACATGCTACATATTCTTCCCTTAAATGAACATCATTCTCATACATTTCTATGAACTCATCAAATCCTGTAAATAAACTATCTAAATAATTCTCTAAATAATAAACTATCTTCAATAATATAATTGGACCTATGTGTTGTATTGGTACTCAATGGGTTTTACTTGTTGCATATTCTTCCCTTCAATCAATGCCATTCTCATACATTTCTTAGAGCTCATTAAATCATGTAACATGAAATTGAAATTCTTGCAGAATTAAATTAATTCAACTTAATGTGTCTACTACATTATTTGAAGAACTGCTGGTGTGCTTGATTACAAAAGTGGGATGTATCTCGCTAAGTATTGGATGACTATTTATAAATTTCAATGCATTATTTCTAGTGAATAAAATAAACTTCTTTTAAGTGAATAGTGTAGCAACTTCTTTAAATTATGCACAACAACATAAAATTCCTTATCGTAAGAGGAGCTTTTTTTCCTGGCTTCATTTAATTTCTCGTTAAAATATGCGATTAGGTGTCCCTATTTGTTCAAAACTACTCCAAATATCACTACTATTTGCATTTGTCTCCACTTGAAAAGATTTTCAAAAATCGGGTAGCACCAAAATTTGTTTTTGAGTGATATTTTACTTATTTTTTTTTTTTTTGGTTGCTATAGTCCACTTAAATGGTTGTTTAATTTCCTTAATGGTTTCAATAATTAGTGCACAATAGCTACAAACTTTTTTAACAAATTTTCAATAAAACTAGTAATCCCATGAAAACTTCTTACTTCATACATATTTCATGGAATTGGCCAATTTATAATTTCCTACACTTTGTTTGGATCCATATTCAGCCCATATTTGGAAACTAAAAAACCCAAATAAAATAACTCCTCCTTCATAAACTACACTTCTTTAAATTTATCAACAATTTTTCTTTTTGCAGCATGCATAGAACTGATTTTCAATGTTGTAAATTTTCTTCCCTAGTTTTGTGTAGACTAAAACATCATCCAAATAAATGACGACAAATTTTCCTATGAAATCCTTTAAAAATTCCTTCAATAATGAAAGTGTTGGGTGCACTTTTCAAACCGAAGGGCATCACAAGTCATTCATACAACCCATGATTTGTTTTAAATGTTGTTTTCCTCTCATATCCCTCTTTGATAGGAATTTGATGATATCCAATTTTTAAATCAATTTTTGAAAATAAATTTTCTTTAGTTAAACAATAAATTAAATTATCAATTCGTGGGAGTGGAAATTGATACGTGATAGTAATTTCATTAATTTCTCTAGAGTATGTACATGTTCTTTGGCCTACATATATTTTTGGACTTAATACCATATGAACATCACATGGAATCAAGATTTATTTAATCAAAAAAAATTCTAATAATTTCTAAACTTGTCTTTTTAATATTCATTTCCTCGTGGTGTCATTCGATAAGAAGGTTTATCATTGGCAAAGTAGATCCCATAATTAAATCAATATGATGGTTGATACTTCTAATAGGAGGTAAACTTCTTCATAACTTATCAATAATAATATTAACAAAGTGATCTAATAGGTTTCTTATTTCCTTCGAAAAATCATTTAAATTTGTGTTGGTAAGAATTACATGTGGTTTCCTAGTTAAAGAAAAGTGCAATTCTTCTTTTTTTCCTTCCCAGAATAACTATTTTTCACTCATAAGCAACATTCTAGGATGTGCTTCTTTTTTAATTTCTTTAGCTAGTAAGGGTAACATCATATGCTTTTTCCCATGTTTTTTAAAAGTGTAAGTATTTATCCTTCCATCATGTATGGCCTTCCTATCATATTACCAAGGCCTCCCCAGTAACACATTCATCCTTATATTTTCTAATCTGAAAAACTAATTTACACTACTCATTAACCAGCATCTAGTGTCATTTTTGTATCCAAGATACTTTATAAGGATGAGGATATGTGGTTCTTTTTAAGTTTAACTTCTCTACCATTTCCAAAGAAATCAAATTATCATTTCTTCCACTATCAATAACTAATTTTCCACACTTACTCTTTGAATTACACATGGTTCAAAATAGACTTCTTCCTTGAGCTGGCCCTTTGACTTCATTATCAAATTTTATCAACATTTTTTTCATTATAAAAGGTTATCCCACTTTAGGAAACTCGTTAACGAAAATTGTATTTTCATTTTCTTCCACTGCTTCGGCAACATGAGCACTTCTCTTATCTGTTGGTGTATTCTCACGATAGTCTCATGACATATGCTCGAGTTTCCTACATTTGAAACATCTAGGATGATAATATCTTACTCGAACTCTACCTGTAGAGAATGATATTCTCCCTCTCAAATAACCTCCTCTTGGTGACTGACCATTTCAACTTCCTTCATCTTCTCTTCTTGCATACTAAATTATTCATCTTCTAATATATTTCCCTTTTCCTCTTACATGACTTCTACATTTAATTGTCTGATGTTTCTTTCCAGCAAGTTTTTTCTCTACCTTCAAGGTAGCCTGATATGCATCTACAACAATATTTTAAAAAAAGAAGCCAATTTCATATTGAATATAAAATTGGAACCCATTAATTTATCTAGAAACTTTCTTACCATCATATTCTCTTCCACCAACTCTAATATTTAACTTATAAAAATCCTCTATATATTCTTTAACTAACATCGAATTTTGTCTAAGATTTGTTATATGTCTAAAAATATTAATTTGATATTCCCTAGGTAAAATTTTACCTTTGAGTTTTTCCACCATCGTGTCCTAGTATTTTATTTTAAATTTTCCTTTCCTCTTCCACCCACCTTGAAGTTCTTCCCACCAAAGTCCAACATGGAATTTTAATCAATTTACTGCATACTTAACTCACTTATAAACTTAAACATCTTCATAATCGAAATATTTATCAAGAGAATTTATCCAATCCATTAACTCATCAACATTTGAATTACCTTCATATGGTGGAATTTCCATCTTTTGTATTGCAATTATCTTAGTAATCATCTTCATCATCTTCACACCTTCTGATTCTTTTGGCTCTTCATCACTGGAATATTTTTCTCCAACATCATTAACATATCCCACCCAAGTTTCTCTCCTTTATGTAGTATCTATAGTTTCCATTATATCTTGAAGTCTTTTTACTTAAGCTTTCAAAGCCACATTTTCTATAGGTATCCCTTGACTTTATCCTTGAATATCTCTGTTATTCATTTTAATTAAAAAAAGTGTTGTGAAACCATAATTGATGTCAATCTAATCTCTCCAATGCCCCTGCTTAACTATTTCCTCCAAACACAATTATATGCAAATTCACTCAAACAAAACCCTTTGAAAACTCAATTTTATTAAATATGATACAAATTGGATGACTTGTTTTAAAATTTCTTGAGGTCAGGTTCGAGAGTCCCAAATTGATAAATTAGAAGTGTACCCACCTTTGTCGAGTTAGACTTCACTGAAAACTAGTTGTGGGATGGTCGAATATACAAAGTTTTCAAAATGAATAAGGCCCAACTGTGGGTTGGGGGCGACCCACTCCGGTACAATTTCGAAATAGTCACACAATATCTAACTAGGACCTACTTGTGGTCCAGGGCCTAATTTCATTCAACCAAAAATCTTAATTTGATTTGTTTTCACCTCGAACAATCTGGCCTTAATAAGTTCTCAAGGTTTTGCATTGTATTTTTTCCTTCATTAAATTATTTCATTCAACGAATTTATGGAAATAACACAACATCATAGAAATTTCTTGCCATAAAGGAATCAATCCAGTGAAGGAAAAAGAACGTCAAATTTTCAGTTTCAAATGAATTATTATACAATGGCTTCCATTGAGCATGAATCAAAAACATAAAACATGGATTTAACAGTAAATCTCTAACACGGAAATTAGAAGCAATCTCTAATTAAATTAGAGCACCAGTAATGTAACAACAAAGGGGAAAAAAAATATTCAATTTATTCAGTCCATTTCTTTTGAAAACACACTAATCCACCCTCATGCACTCACATTCTCATCACCCTTTAGTTGAGCTTCATGTTATGTTGAAGTACAAAAGAAACTATTTGTTAAGATCCACTAATTGTGGATCTTATTCCTAAATATTGAATATATAAAACTTAATAAAAATAATTAAAATATCTCTCATAGTCAGTTACAATAAATTCCTATTTTTTTCAAATACATAAAAATTCTAACTAAATACTAATTTTCCAAAGCATATCCAATAAATAAAATATATTCAGGAACCCCACTTCCTACAGTAATAAATGATTTTTTGACCGTCATGGTTAAAATGAATTTACTGATGGTGATTCTCCTGCATCATAGTTTCCATTTTGTGACTCTATGTAGGTCTCAAACTCCTCCTATACACCCACCATGAAAATGAAATTGAGCCTCATCTCTCTCTCTTTTGGGCTTATTAAAACTAAATGAAAATGAAACTATCGAACATCTTATCTTCTCTTTCATTCTTGCTAATATATTAAGGAGATGTTAAAGAAATATAACAGGAAGGGTGGAGGGAAATGGGAATTTTATTCTTTTAAATAAATTTCGGCATTAACCATGTCATCCTTGAACATGGAACTTGTTTTTTCACTATCCTGTAGTTGGTTTATTTCTTTCTTAGAAGTTTTACTGTACATATGAGTCATTTTCTCATTCTATTGGTTATTATTCCACCCATTATGGTGCATGTTAATTCCTTCAACATTGTTGCATGATATGACATGGTTCTCATTAGTTAATTCTTCTAAGTCACTTTTGTGTCATGCCACTATATCTTCAAGGGAAGCCTAGCTCTGAGTCACCCACCTTTAGTATGTGTTGACCTCTTATGTTGATTATCCTTGTGTTAATTGTATGTGGTGACATCATATATTCACGTCATCTCTCTCTTTGTTTTATATCAATTGAAAAGGGCTACAAAAAAACCCCTTGTACACTGTATTTCCTCCTATTGATTATAATTCCATATCTTGGAGGTAGATCTAAAAACCAGTAGTACCTTGGAGCTTGAAATCCTCACTAGTAGGTTTCCTTATGATTGAAAACGAGATTCCCTCTTTGATTCATAATCCATTAAATCCATGAGTGTTTAACATCAACTCATATATCCATGCTTAGTGAATTGTGATACATATGGCAGGGTCCATTTTCATCATTTTTGGGTTCCCGTGCACTTGTTAATGGTATACATCAATGACCACTAATCAAAAAAATTATACAATGTTGAACTTTGACTCATATATTCACATGATGAAGATTCACACCATTGAGGTTGGGATGAATACCTTAGTTTTAGGGGCATAAAAATCTTAGATGTAGCTCCTCCCAAGCTACAATGGATTATTGTACCATATTATGTGCTTTGAGGAACACTAAGGGGCACTCTTCTACTTTGCATCTAATGTACTATTTATATGTACAATGGCATAGATCTACATTCTTCTTTCTAGCGGATATGATCTCTTTCCACATGGAATGGAACCATTGTGTATTTATTCATTCTAATGTATTAGAATTTCATGTTATGGATCTAAAATGTATAATGTTGGTTTCCATGTTCAATTATATCTTACAGCAACCATGAATGTTCCTAAATTAGGGATGAGTTATATGATTGAGTGTTGGGTGTTTGGCAAGTCCTAACTAGTTTCTTGATTCTCAACTCCTTCATTGTGTAATTTCCTAAGACATCGTATTGCAATGTATTTTGGTCATCAATTTTTCTTCTAACCTCAAACATTATGGGGCTTCTATTATTAGCTTATTTGTCAACATTAGGATGGAAGAGACACTCTGCGTTAACCTACACGAGTGGAGGTTTTGAAATACATCTTTGATATCCCTAAATAGACATATTTTCATGTTCCCTCACTCCATATCCTCAGCAATTGAGTGATACATCTCTCTATCATATTGAGTGAGGAGTGGTGAAGCAATCGTTATCACCTTTTGTCTTGAGAAAAGGAATTATGATGAGTCAAAGGTTTATAATTCATGACCATTTTCAAGAAGATAAATTTGATACGGGATAAAATTACTTAGTAATGGCCTAATTATTGATATCTAGGCTAACTTCTCTTATCTCAAGCTGTCTAGATTAATCCTCCTAGATCTATGAGAAGCATATATAATAAGACCCTTATAGGGGGGAGGTGGACATATAGAAATAATATAGTACCATTATGCTAGTTAAATCTCTTAGGAATACATATTTCTATTGCTATGATGACCTTGACCATAGTGAGTGAGCCAAGGAGAGGAAGGGATTAAGGTAATTCAGAACTATTCATTCTTACACCCAAGGTATGATGTTGTAAATTGTTCCATTTCTTTGAATGTAAATTTCATTAAGTTTTATCCCCATTATTGGTGTTATTTTTCATGATCTATGTTGGATCTCAATGTTCTTGAATATTTTAGTTAGATATATTGTTTTCACTAATGGATATTCACTAGGATACAAATATTCTCTCTTTGGTGTTGATGTGTGCAGGTTATAGCCAGAAGTAACAAAAGGATGATCTCTAAGTGTTGGAGTGAAATCTCCAGTAGTCTTTCTAGCTAGAGTTCATATCAACTAACAAAGGGTTGAAGGTCTACATCTTAACCTTTCTTTTTTTCGATGCATGTGAGGAAAATTGTGTAATAAATCTAGGAGAAAGATTGTGAATAATTTACCTTACTATTTAGTGTATCTAAAAGAAGATATATGAAACATTGACTCTACCAATAAAAGCAACAAATTTGTTTAAAAAATTATCTACATTCTATAAAAAAAATTATAAATAAGAAAAAAAAAAAAACTTTTAAGAAAACCTTAATATATTCTATGAAATTGTATAAAAAAAAGGTGAAACAACATTTCATAAGTCTATGAGGGACAATAAGAACATGGATATGATCTAAACAACCCATTTAAATTAAATAAATAATCTTTTATATTTACATAAAGGAGAAAACAAATAAATAAATAAAATTCACTATTTTGATTTTAACATATTTTACTTTCTAATAAGCAAATATATTTATGCTGTAAAGCATCCCTATTTGAAAAAAACTCCCCCGAAGAGCCACTTGTAAAATTTTGGTACCGTTGATTTTGATGTTAGATGATTGAAATAATATCTACCTTAGGATAGAATATTGTTATTAATCAGTTACATAAATAACTGTGCACATGAAATTAGAAGGAAAAATGTCTCTGCACCTTTACACTACATATGCCTTGGCACTGCTCTAAAGGCTATGTCGTACGAGATATTTCGGCGAGGTTTCTACAACCAAAGAACAATCTGGCTAAGTCTGCATATCAGACTGAGAAACCCTGCGACTTTCGGCTTCCCGGTACCACTTCATCAAACTTTCATGAAAACACGGCTGCAAAGGGGCAGCATTTTGCATATTATAAGCACCTGCGAAAATGCTACTATTCAAGGGCATAGACGGTTTGACCAACTTCACCGTAAAAAATGGAGCTCTGCATCGCCAGAATGGCCCCAAAATTTGTACTCCATAGTCCTCAAAACATTCAAAAGCGGTCAAAGTTGTCTACATTTTCATGGACTCATTTTGAGCCAAAAATTTTATTCAACAGATTCATCCGCCATAGTTCAAATTCTTGAGGAAACTCGAGCAACCTCAGACAAGGACGAATACTCTAAATTACGAGCTGTAAACAACCAAGAAGAGGAAGACAACTTGCCTGGATTGATCAGAACTGTGAAAACCCCAGAAAAAAGAGAAATGAAAGCTAGAGAATGCTATAAGAGAAATCTACCAAGTCCTTGAAAAGGGGAATGAAGACATGGAAGAAACCCTAACTCAATTAGGGCTTCAGCTAACTCCACGACTCATGAAGTTGTTATTCGGTACAAAAAGTTCCCCAAATTTGGCTCTGAGGTTTTTTCAATGGGACAAATCACAACCAAGATTTCAACATAACATTTCAACTTATGACAAGCTTGTCGATATTCTCGGTTGTTCTAAGGACTTCAAATCCCTATAGATGGTTTTGCAAAAGAGATTTGGTGCGTGTTGCAATAATTTTTCTAGGACATTTTCATTCGCTATAGGTTGGCACGATGATTCATATATGTTGAATGAAGTCATGAAATTTTTTGACAAGTTGGAGCTTTCTGTTAGAAGAGAAGCTTATGAAAGGCTTATTGTGACTTTCTTTGAAAAGAATCATGTCAATGCAACCTTAAAATTATTGGAAAAGATGGCTACTGTTGATTGTGCTCCAAGAATGTCAACATATCATCCATTTATAAAGGCATACTTTCAGAACAACCATATGGATAAGGCATAGGGAATTGTTGAGATGATGAAAAACTCTCCTCAAGATTCCTTCTGCTATAATTTTGTTTTAATTGCACTTTGTAACAGGTACCAATTTGCAGAAGCAACTGAATGACTTCAGTACATGGTTAATATGGGTCGTAAACTAGATGCCTATACATATGCTATTATGATTCCTTCTTCTCTAAATATACGGGGAATCCAAGGTGTCCTTCAGCTCTTTGATAGACCACAAAAAGAAGGAATTAACCCTTTGTATGCTACTTACTCAATTCTCCTTAACAAAATATTCCAAATCAAGGGTTTTGGGAAAGCACATTCATTCCTGACCCAGCAGTGTGATAAGGATCCTAAATTGGATTCATTTATTTATTCATTTTTGATTAAGGTTTGCAACAAATCAGGTCGACATCAAGAGGCGAGTAACCTTTTGAAGGAAAATAAAGCCAAGGGAATTGGAGATTCTGCATGAGAAATTGTGCAACGAGGTTTTGCAAAAATACATGTTAACCAAGTTGCGCCTCCTTATCCAAGAGAAGTTAAGTGATTTCACAAGACTGGAGGAAAACTTCTATGCCAATCCCTTCTCTGGTTGTATATGTGAAAGTCATAAGAAAAATCGAAGACTAATGAAGCAACAATACCATGCTTAAGCATGGCCCAACTATATATTAGATTTCTGATACTCTGGTATTGTACTATAAATTGCAAAAAAAGGGTGAATTGGTTTTGATCTAATGGTTAGCATGAGCGGTTTTTCGATGGGTGTTCACGAGCTCTATGGATATGTACATGTAGGACATGATGCTGATGACCAATTATCTGTGGCATAGAAATCAGCTAAAAATGCTTCTGTCAAATAGATTGGAAAGGGTTAAAGGAGAAAATAATAAGAAATTCTCTCTCCTTATCAACACAAATTATTAATTCCTGCTGGTAATTCTGATGGTTTTGAAATATAACCCTTTATCAACATTTAGAAAGGAAAGCAGGGAGTTAATATGTATTTTTTAATATTCTCTTAAACTGAACTAGAGAGAAGTTGCTGGGAGTGGGATTGTCATGCCAGACACAACAACCAATTCATTCTTTGTTTTATGGTTGATGTTGTCATTGGCATTTCCACATTCAATGAAATTTTATATCCTTTATTTGAACAAAACTATGTGTACACTTTACTCATACATATTCATTGGCGGTCCACACAACCTTACATTGGATGAAGCAGAGGAGTTACGTGTGAAATGTGATACAATGTAAAGCACTGGAAGGAGAATGACATTGATGTTGAGGAAAAGCAGAAGTAGGGAGGTTGACCTTTAACTCCATGTGAGACTACTCTTTTCTTGAAAGCCTTGGGCTATTCGCCCTCAAAAAACATTTACATTGTAGCATGAGACCTCTGGAAAATGAATTCCCAAATGTAATTTCACATTCAAATCTTTCTACAGAAGAGGAGCTTGACCCTTTTAAAAACTATCAGAATAGACTTGCTGCATTGGACTGTATTTTAGCACTATAGAGTGATGTGTTTTTGTATACTTATGATGGAAACATAGCAAAGGTTGTTCAAGGGCATAGACGGTTTGAAGGTTTCAGGAAAACTATAAATCCTGACAACTAAGAGTTTTACCCATTTTTAATTACCAGCTTGATAGATAATATTTTTACTCATTTTTAATTACCATCCTAAAGGAAATTATTGGTATTTTTCTTTGATTTAAACAATCATTGTTAGAAGGAATTTTGCATGCTATTCAACAATATAAAAATGAAGGGCTCCTGTAATGATTGTGATTGTAGAAATTTATAAATATTGTGATGTATTACTGGATTCTCATGACCTAAAAATTATATGCCAATGTTAAATACAAGATCTTTCTACTTAATTCTTTGCAAAAATTTAATCGTCAATTGCAAACACATGAAGAAAAATCAATCGCACATAACAAGATGTTTTTATCGGGAAATCATAAAACTAAAAGCCCCAACTATGATATATTATGTATATCATGGATCATGAAACAATATCATACAAAGCTCTTCTCCAAGATCTCTCAGTACAATGTACAATCATCTCACACTGTCATGCAAAATTTTGGCTCACACATGCACCAATTTACTACCTCCTGACAGCCTGCCTCCACTGTGTAATCCCTAATGAAGAATATTACTGAATAAATTTGATCTTTCCTTGCCTTAACTATGCAATCCTCATTGGCATCTCCAATGTGTGTGTAGTTGCATTGAATGCACCACTATAGTAACAACTGATAGTCAACCAGACCCTTTCACCTATCTCCACACTAGGTATCCACTGGATCTGACATGCATGTAGTTAACAATAGTATTTCTTTAGTTGCATGTCAGACCACTGCTTGTGAATTAATTAAATAATTAATTCACTGATCTGTCACTAGTGTATCATTAGTTACAACTAGCACAACTGAGTTTAACTCACTTAACTGAGTTAAACTAAATAACAACTCACTTAACTACACATCCAACTCTGTTACAACTTTGTATCACTCAGTTACAACGAATTCCACTATGCATGTCCCACCAACCAACCTTGGAACATGTAATTCCTTCAATCGACTATTTTTTCACTTCAGTTAACTAAAATCAAGTGCTTCAAGAGAATAGATTATTATTTATTGTCTGATTATTATTAAGGGCTAATAATATCAACATGCATTCTATTTTTAGACATGCGATATCTAAATAGATTTTGCTCAACATTCTAAAAATAGACATACACCTAAAAATAGCCTCCGGGCCCCTCCTAGTGTAGGTGCTTATTTTTCACTAGGATCGTCATCTTGTTGAATCTCAACACTCCCTCTCAACAAGAAAGGGATTATCCTTCACCCCGATCCTACCTATATGGTATTCGAATTTTCTCTTGGTGAGCGCCTTTGTCATAATATCTGCATCTTGATCTTCCATAGGAATGTACTGAAGCAACATGATCTTCTGCTGCACACAATCTCTGATACGATGATACCAAATATAAATATGCTTAGATATATCATGAAACACAGGATTAATCTAGAGTTTAATGCAACTCTGATTATCACAATGAATCACTATAGGATCTAAATGATAACCAAACAAACCAACTACGATCTTCCTCATCTATATAGCCTCACATGCAGCTTGACTTGCTGCCATGTATTCCACTTCCATTGAAATAAGTGCCATGGATCTTTGTTTCTTGTTGTACCAAGAAATAGCTATAGATCCAATACTGAAAACCCCTCCTGATGTGCTCTTTATGTCCGTTGTGTTGTCTACCCAATTTTCATCCGTGAAGCCATGCAACTTCACCTCATCCTTTTTTTTTTACCATAAGCCATACTCATATGTACCCGTGAGATATCTCAGGACATGCTTGCCCGCCTTCCAAAAGATCTTGGTAGGCTTAACCATCACTTGACTAAGCTGGTTCGCCGCATAGCATATGTATGGTCTTGTGTTAACTAAATAGATGAGTGAACCCACCAACTATCGATAGATAGTAGCATCCACTACCTCTGCCAATGTAGCATCCTCTTCCCTCTAATTTCCTAGAAGAGGAGTATCCATGGGTTTGCATCCCTCCATGTGAAACTTACTGAGTATCTCCCTTGCATACTTGCCTTGAGACACAAACAGTTCGCCATCTCACTGCCATATTTCCAATCCAAGGAAATAGTGAAGCAGGCCCATATCCTTCATCTCAAACTCCTTTGCAAGGTCCTCACTGCATGAGTGTATCAACTCCTCATAACTAGTCAGTATTAGATCATCAACATAAAGAGCCATGATTAAAATGTTACCCTCCACCACAATCTGGTATACATTTTCATCCGCCTCACTCTTGGTCAAGCCAAGTCCAGTGAAATAGTTGTCGATCCGAGTGTACCAAGCATGGGGTGCTTGCTTCAGCCCATATAATGCTCTTTTGATTCTGAACACAGGCGACTCGCTATTGAAGATCTCAAATCCTTCAGGCTACTCAATGTAAATTTCTTCCTCAATGATCCCATTAAGGAACACAGTCTTCACATCCATCTAATGAATGTTCCAACCCATCTACGCTAAGAGAGCAAGGATGGTGCTTGTGGAAGAATACCATGCGACAGGTGCAAAGTTTTCTTCATAATCAATCCCCTCGATCTATGAGAAGCCTTAGGAAAAAAATCTTGCCTTATACTTCTCAACACTCCCATCAGTAGCTTGATTTACCTTGTAGATCCATCTTGAACCTACCACTGATTTATTAACTGACCTTGGAACAATTTCCCAAGCACTATTTCTAACAATGGAGTCATACTCCTCCACCATTGCATCTACCCATGTTGGCTCCTGCACTGCTTCCTGAAAGGAGGACGGCTCTATCACAATACATTTTCTCATGAGAGCCATGTATCCAGTGAAATGGTCAGGTGACTGTCTCTGTCTGTGCTATGAAGTAGGGACTCCTATATTCTGTGCCGCATCAAGCTTCAGCCTCTCATCTTCTGTGGTATGCCTTCTGCATGAGTGGAATCCTCCACTCCATGATCCTCCTCCTGTGGCTGATCCACATCTAGAGGTTCATCTTTTGGAACCAAAATTTCCTACTCTGCATGCAAGTCTAGCTCCCTCTCAAGCGAAAACTTCATGGATTTCTCCTCATTGAATTTTATATCCTGTCGCACCACTGTCATTCGATTGTTTGGAAAATAAAAACGATAATTATGGGGTGTTTCTGTGTACCCCACAAATATCGAAACTTTAGCAATCTTTTGAGATTCAACAAGATGATGATCCTAGTGAAAATTAAGCACCTTCACTAGGTGGGGCCCACAGGCTATTTTTAGGTGTATGTCTATTTTTAGAATGTTGAGAATATTCTAAAATTAGCAGGATCTTAATTCTAGATGGTTGAGAAAATTATATCTTTGGATGAATTTCTATTTTTAGAATATGGGCGAAGTCTATTATAGATCGCTAATCTAAAAATAAAATGCATGTCGATTATTATTAGCCCTTAATAATAATCAGACAATAAATAGTAACTTATTCTCTTGGAGCACTTCATTTTAGTGAACAGATGTGGCACATCATTGGGATGAATGAATTATGCAATTCCTAGGGTGGTTGGTGACTCATGCATGTAGGAATTCGTTATAACTTATTGTGGCAAGTTGTAACAGAGTTGGAAGAGTAGTTATGGGAGTTGTTATTTAGTTTAACTCAGTTAAGTGAGTAAAAATCAGTTGTGCTAGTTGTAACTAAAGATACACTAGTGAAATATGAGTAAATTAAGTATTTAATTAATTCACAAGTAGTGTCTTACTTGCAACTAAAGAAATACAACAGTTAACTACTTGCATGTGAGATCTAGTGGAGACCCAGTGGAGAGATAGGTGAAAGGGTGTGTTTGACTATCAGTTATGACTATAGTGATGCATTCAATGCATCTACATAGACATTGGAGATGCCAATGAGGATGTATTCAAGGCATGAAATATTTAATTAATTCAATGATCTTCTTCAACAGGGATTGCGCAGTGGAGGTAGGTTGTCAAGAGGCAAGAAATTGGTGCATAGATATGCAAATTTTTGCATTACAGTGTGAGACAATTGTATATTATACTGAGAACTCTATGAGATGAGCTTTGTATGATGTTTTTTCATGATTCCATAATATACATAATATATTATAGTTGGGGATTTTAGATTTAAGCTTTCCCAGTAAAACATCTTGTTAAGTGTGCTTGATTTTGCTTCATATGTGTTTTGCAATTGACGATTTAATTTGCGCAAAGAATTGAGTAGAAGGATTATGTATTTAACAGTGGATTAAATTGTTAGATTAGGGGAGTCTGGTAGTATACATGTTATTTTTTATAAATTTATACATGGTATCGAAGCAGTGTTAATCACTAGATATTGGAATATTGAAGCGATGTTGAGTTTTGTGCTAGTGGAAAATTCGAATTTGCTACAAGAATTTCTTGGTGCGAAAGTTGAGTAAACATTGAATGGCTTTAAATGGGTTGCAGTTAGAGTATGAACTTGAGGTAAGCTCAAACTACATAGCCTGGAAGGATAGGATGGAGGTGGTGCTTGAAGATAATGGCTTGAAGGAGTTCAGCGATAGCGATGTTCCTAAGCCCACTTCGATGGATACTACATTACTTGATGCCTGGCAAAAGAAAGTAGTGAAGACAAGAAGATTTCTGTTGGAAGGTGTGAAAGACCATATTGTGTCAAGCCTTCACAGGAAATCCACTTCATTTGCAATGTGGAAGGCTTTGAAAAATCTTTTCCAAAGCAGCAGTGACCATAGGAAGTTGACGCTGAAAGATAAACTGAGAAAAATCAAAATGGAGAAGCGAGATAGTATTCCAAAGTATCTCACAAAGTCTTTCCAATGTAGGGATGAGCTGGGTAGTGTGGGAATTACAGATGTTGATGATTACTTAATGAGCTTGGCTCTCCTTGGACTTCTGAAGAGTTGGTACAGTTATCAAGACTCTGTCAATGGGCGGGAGAAACTGTCGGATTGTGAGCGACTTTGGTCGGGTCTAGTGCAGGAGGAGATAAGGTAGAGTACCAGGGATGACTCTTCATCAAAACATGATGATGAAAAGGATTTTGCTTTGGCTACGAAAGAGAGGAAAGGGAAGGGGAATAAATCCCATCCAAAATCCAAGGCTAAAGGCAAGAAGCTAGATTTGTCCAAGGTGAAGTGTTTTCACTGTCACGAACATGGCATCTCGCCACTAACTGCCCACAAAAAAATAAGAACAAGAAGGCTATTAGAGTTGTAGTTGGTGAGGCCCTTCCCTCACAATTTGAACTGGATTTCTCCTTGATCACATGCTTCCTTCCGCATGACAGGAGACAAGGAATTGTTCAGTAACTTGGAAGAGAAAGATCTCCAAATGCATATAGAGATGGGCGACAATGGATAATAGCTTGGTATCAGTCGCGATCTTGGAGGATAGAGGTTATGACGTTGTTTTCAGTGAGGGGAAATATTTCCTGCGACATAAAACAATGGGTCAAACCAAGAGGATAGGGATTCGAGTTAAGAATCTCTACAAGTTGGAGGTAGGTGACTGTGCTGCAATGGTGGGCAAAGAAGAAGAAGTGGTGATATGGGATGAGGACGAATTATGGCACAGGATATTAGGCCATCTTCGCCATGGAGCCCTGAAGATTTTGTAGCATATTTCTACTAGACTTCCCAAGGGTACAGTTGCATGGATAGACTAGTGCAAGGGATGTATTATGGGTAAGTTTGTGAAGACCACCTTTCATGGAAAGGAGAACCATGCCTCGATGATCCTTGAGATAATTCACACAGATGTGTATGGACCATTCTCGTTTGTTTCAACAACAAATCATAGGTATTATATTATTTTTGTTGATGACTATTCTTCTAGATGTTGGATATTCTTCATGCAGAAGAAGGCTCAAACATTATCAAAGTTATGTGAGTTTAAAGAATTGGTGGAGAAGGAGTTGAGGAAGCAATTGAAGGCTCTGCAAAGCGAGAATGGTGGTGAAAATATCTTGAACTAATTCAAATACTTCTGTAGAGAAGAAGGAATTTAGAGAGAACTCATAACGCCTCATAACCCATAGAAGAATGGGGTTACAGAGAGGAAGAACATAATGATCATGGGTGCCGCACGAGCTATGTTGCATGACTAGGGCCTACCAATGCACTTGTGGGTAGAAGCATGCAACACTACAGTTTATGTGCAAAACCATTGTCCTCATAGAGTACTTGGCATGAGTACACTTGAAGAAGCTTTTACTGGTAAGAAACTGGATATTTCTCACATTAATATTTTTGGCTCATCTGTTTATGTTCATGTGACCAAGAACGCCACGAAGAAGTTGGAGCTGACTTTAGAGGTTGGGATATTCGTGGGGTACACAAAAACACCCCATAATTATCGTGTGTATTTTCCAAACATTCAGATGAATGTGGTGCGACAGGATATAAAATTCAATGAGGAGAAAGCCATGAAGTTGTCACTTCAGAGGGAGCTACACTTGCATGTAGAGGAGGAACTGCTTGTTCCCAAATATGAGCCTCAAGATGTGGATCAGCCACAGGAGGAGGATCATGGATTGGAGGATTCCACTCACACAGAGCCAAAAATCAGAACTGGCAGAAGGCATACCACAGAAGCTGAGAGGCTGAAGCTTGATGTGACAGAGAATGTAGGAGTCCCTACTTCACAACACAGATAGAGACAGTCACCTGATCGATATACTGAATACATGGCTGTCATGAGAAATTGTATCATTATAGAGCCATCTTCCTTTGAAGAAGCATTACAAGAGCCCACATGGGTAGATTCCATGGTGGAGGAGTATGACTCTACTGTTAGAAACAGTTCTTGGGAGATTGTTCCAAGGCCAGCTGGTAAATCAGTGGTAGGTTCAAGATGGATCTACAAGGTAAAGCAAGCTACTGATGGAAGCCTCAAGAAGTATAAGGCAAGATTTTTTGCCCAGGGCTTCTCACAGATCGAGGGTATTGATTATGAGGAAACATTTGCACCTTTCACACGGTATTCTTCCATAAGGACCATCCTTTCTCTCTCAGCGCAGATGGGTTGGCACATTCATCATATGGATGTGAAGACTGCATTCCTTAATGGGATCATTGAGGAAGAAGTGTAAATTGAGTATCCTTAAGGATTTGAGATCTTCAACAGCGATTCGCATGTGTGCAGACTCAAAAGAGCGTTGTATGGGCTGAAGCAAGCACCCCATGCTTGGTACACTCGGATAAAAAAATATTTCACTGGACTTGGCTTCACCAAGAGTGAGGTGGATGCAAAGCTATACCAAATTGTGGTGGAGGGTAAGATTTTAATCATTTTTCTTTATTTTGATGATTTAATACTGACTGGTGACGAGCAGCTGATACACTCATGCAAGGAGGACCTTGAAAAGGAGTTCGAGATGAAGGATAGGGTCTCCTTCATTATTTCCTTGGATTGGAAATATGACAGTGAGAAGGTGAACTATTTTTTTCTCAAGGAAAGTATGCACGGGAGATACTTGGTAAGTTTCACATGGAGGAATGAAAACGCATGGATACTCCTCTTCCAGGAAATTGGAGGAAAGAGGATGCTACATTGGCAGAGGTAGTGGATGCTACTGTCAATCGACAATTGGTGGGTTCGCTCATGTATTTAGTTAATAAAAGACCGGACATATGCTATGCGATGAAATAACTTAGGCAAGTGATGTTTAATCCTTCCAAGCTCTTTTGGAAGGCAGGCAAGCATGTCTTGAGATATCTCAGGGGCACATCTCAGTATGGCTTATGGTACAGAAATACGGTTGAGGTGAATTTTCATGGCTTAACGGATGCAGATTGGGCAGGCAGCCCAACAGATAGAAAGAGCACATCAGGATAAATTTTCAGTAGTAGATCTACAATTGTTTCTTGGTATAACAGGAAACAGATATATGTGGAACTCAGTTTAGTCGAGGCAGAATACATGGCAACAAGTCAAGTTGTATGTGAGCCTATCTGGATGAGGAAGATCCTACTCAGTTTGTTCGGTTCTCATTTAGATCCTACAATGATTCATTGTGACAATCAAAGTTGCATTAAAATATTGATTAATCCTATGTTTCATGATAGATATAAGCATATAGATATCCGGTATTATCATATCAAAGTTTTTGTGCAGCAGAAGATCATGTTGCTTCAGTACATTCCTATGGAAGATTAGGATGTGGATATTCTGACGAAGGCGATCACTAGGAGAAAATTTGAATACCATAGAGACAGGATCGAGGTGAAGGATAATCCTATCTTGTTGAGAGGGAGTGTTTATATTCAATGAGATGATGATCCTAGTGAAAATTAAGCACCTTCACTAGGTGGGGGCTGCAAGCTATTTTTAGGTGTATGTCTATTTTTAGAATGGTGAGAATATTCTAAAATTAGCAGGATGATAATTCTAGATGGTTGAGAAAATTCTATCTTTGGATGAATTTCTATTTTTAGAAGATGGACGAATTCTATTTATAGATTGCTAATCTAAAAATAGAATGCATTTCGATTATTATTAGCCCTTAATAATAATCAGACAATAAATAGTAACTTATTCACTTGGAGCACTTGAATTTAGTGAATAGATGTGGCACATCAGTGGGTTAAAGGAATTACGTAATTACTAGGGTGGTTGGTGAGTCATGCATGGAGGACTTCATTATAACTGATTGTGGCAAGTTGTAACAGAGTTGGAAGAGTAGTTTCGGGATTTCTTATTTAGTTTAACTCGGTTGTGCTTGCTGTAACTAAATATACACTAGTGAAGATGAGTAAATTAATTATTTGATTAATTCACAACTAGTGTATTACTTGCAACTCAAGAAATACAACAGTTAACTACTTGCATGTCAAATCCAGTGGAGACCCAATAGAGATATAGGTGAAAGGGTGTGTTTGACTATCAATTGTGACTATAGTGATGCATTCAATGCATATACGCAGACATTGGATATGCCAATGAGGATTGCGCAGTAAAGGAAAGGAAATATTGAATTGATTTAGTGATCTTCAGCAGGGATTGCGCAATGGAGGCACGTTGTCAGGAGGCAAGAAATTGTTGCATAGATATGCAAATTTCTGCATGACAGCGTGAGATGATTGTATATTGCATTGAAAGATCTATGAGCTGAGATTTGTATGATATTGTTTCATGATTCCATGATATACATAATATATTATAGTTGGGGTTTTTAGCTTTACACTTTCCCGATAAAACATCTTGTTATGTGTGCCTGATTTTGCTTCATATGTGTTTTGCAATTGGCGATTTAATTTCCACAAAGAATTGAGTAGAAGGATTTTTGTATTTAACAGTGCATTTAATTATTAGATCAGGGGAGTCTAGTAATATAGATGTTATTGTATTAAATTTCTACATAGTCAACTCCAGCTTCTTCCTGGCATTCTTGGTCACATGCACATAAACAGATGAGCCAAAAATCTTAAAGTGAGAAACATCCGGTTTCTTACCTGTAAAATCTTCTTCAGGTCTACTCATGCCAAGTACTCTATAAGGAGAACGGTTTTGCACATAAATCACAGTGTTGCATGCTTTAGCCCACAAGTGAATTGGCAGCCCTTGATCATGTAGCATAGCTCGTGAAGCACCCATGATCGTTTTGCTATTCCTTTCTGCAGCCCCATTCTGTTGTGGGCTATGAGGCACTATGAGTTTTCTCTGAATTCCTAATTTACTACAAAAGTTTTTGAATTCATTCGAGATATATTCACCACCATTATCACTCCATAGAGCCTTCACTTGCTTCCTCGACTCTTTCTCCACAAATTCTTTAAACTCACATAAATTTGAGAATTTTTTATCCTTCTTCTGCATGAACAAGATCTAGCATATACGAGAATAGTCATCAACAAAAATAACATAATACCTAAGTTTTTTTGTTGAAGAAACTGAGAATGGTCCACACACATTTGTGTGAAATCTCCCCAGGATCACCGAAGCGCGGTTCTCCTTTTCATGAAATGTGGTCTTCACAAACTTACCCATAGTACATCCCTTGCACTAATCTAACTGTGCAAGTGTACCCTTGGGATGTCTAGTATAAATATATTGCAAAATCTTCAGGGTACCATGGGGAAGATGGCCCAATCGCCTGTGCCATAATTCGCCCTCATCCCGACTCACCACTTCTTCTACTTTGCCCACCATTACAATGCAGCCATCTGCCTCCATCTTGTAGAGATTCTTGACTCGAATCTCTATCTTCTTGGTTTGACCCATTTTTTTTATGTCACAAGAAAGCTTTTGCATCGCTGAAAACAACGTCATAACCTTTGTCCTCTAGCATCGCAACTGAGACCAAGTTCTTCTTTAGACCTAGAACATGCATAACATCTTTCACAAAAATGGTTTACCTAAATCCCTCTCAAAGGTAGTGGTACCAATTCCAGTTTCACTGTATCATCCATCATCGTCCATATCTATATGCATTTGGAGATCTTTCTCCTCCAAGTCACTGAAAAGCTCCTTATCTCTCATTATGTGGAAGGAGCACCACTATCAAGATACCACACAAATCCCATTGTGCTTGAAACCAAGCATGCGATCGAAGAGAAATCAAGTTCAAATTGCGAGGCAAGGGCCTCACCAGCTGCAGCTCCAACAACATTCTTGTTCTAATTTCTATGTGGGAATTTAGTGGCGAGATGCCCATGTTCGTGACAGTGAAAACACTTCACCTTGGAAAAATCCAGCTTCTTGCCTTTAGCATCGGATTTTGAGTGGAATTTCTTCCCCTTCCCTTTCCTTTCTTTGGAAACCAAAGCACAATGCTCTTCATCATCATGCTTTGATGAAGAGCCATCCTTGGTGTTTCACCTGAACTCGTGCTACACTAGATCCAACCATAGTCATTCCCAATCCGACAGTTTTTCCCATCCGTTGACAGAGTCTTGATAGCTGTGCCAACTCTTAGGAAGTCCCAAGAGATCCAAACTCACCAAATAATCATCAGCAACCGTGATTCCCACACTCCCCAGTTCATCCTGACATTCGACAAACTTTGTGAGATACTTTGGAATATTTTCGCCCTTCTCCATCTTGATTTTTCTGATTTTATCCTTGAGCGCAAATTTTCTATGATCGTTGTTGCTTTAGAAAATATTTGTCAAAGCCTTCCACATTGCAAATGGAGTGGCTTTCCCATGAAGGCTTGAGACAATATGGTCTCTCACACCTTCCAACTGAATCCTTCTTGTCTCCGCTACTTTCTTTTGATAGGCGTCAAGTAATGCAACATCCATCGAAGTGGGCTTAGGAACATCACTGTCGATGAATTCCTTCAGGCCATTATCTTCAAGCATGGCCTCCATCCTATCCTTCCATGCAATGTAGTTCGAGTTTCCCTCAAGTGCATACTCTAACCACAAAACATTGAAAGCCATTTCGATGTTTACTCAACTGTCGCACCAAGAAATTCTTGCAGCAAATTCGAATTGTTTCCACCAACAAAAGCTCAGCTACTGCTTCAATATTGCAATCTTCACTGCTCTAATACCATGTAGAAATTTATAAATATTGTGATGTATTACCAGATTCTCCTGATTTAATGATTATATGCCACTGTTAAATACATAATCCTTATACTTAATTCTTTGCTGAAATTTAATCGCCAATTGCAAACACATTAAGAAAAATCAATTGCACATAACAAAATGTTTTTACTAGGAAATCATAAAGCTAAAAACCCCAACTATGATATATTATGTATATCATGGATCATGAAAAAATCTCATACAAAGATCTACTCTAAGAGCTCTCAGTACAATGTACAATCATCTCACACTGTCATACAAAAATTTGGCTCACATATGCACCAATTTACTGCCTCCTGACAGCCTGGCTCCACTACACAATCTGTTGAGATTCAACAAGATGATGAGCTTAGTGAAAAGAGTCACCTTCACTAAGTGGGCCCGCAGGCTATTTTTGGCGCAAGTCTATTTTTAGACATGATGATCATATTTCAGAAGTTGCAGGATGCTATTTGTGGATGTTTGATCAAGTTGGAAAAATAGATGAAATTTTATTTTTAGAATATTGGGCGAAGTCTATTTATAGATCGCTGATCTAAAAATAGATGCATGTCAATTATTATTAGCTCTTAATAATAATCAAACACTAAATAACAACTTATTCTCTTGAAGCACCTTGTTTCAGTGCACAGATGTGGCACATCAATGGACTGAGGGAATTACGCAATTCCCAAGGGTTTACTGGAGCTAATGCATGGAGGACTCAGTTAGAACTCAAGTGGCAGAGTTATGACACAGTTGGAAGAGTAGTTATGGAGATTGTATTTAGTTTAACCTTGGGCTTAGATCAGCTTGAGATAAGCCAGTATCTAGTCTAATAAATGATACACTAGTGAGAGTGGAGTGCATTAATTATTTAATTAATTCACAAATATTAACTCATTAATAAACTGAACAATAAATCTGTTAACTACAGTGCACGGCAATTTCAGTGGAGACCAGTGGAGAGATAGGTGAAAGGGAAAGATAGACTATCTGTTGTGACTATAGGGATGCATTGATTGCATTACACACACATGGGAGATGCCAATGAGATATACGCAGTCAATGAGAGTGGGATTACATTGAATTGGTATTTTTAATCAACTTGGATTGCACAGTGGAGGCAGGCTAGCAGGTGGCAAAGATCAGTGCATGGATTTGCAAGATTGATCCTGATTAGTGTATGAAGATTGTACAGTACTGAGAGATTGTGATAATATTTGTATGTTTGTATGAGATTGTCATATGATCTCTATGTTACATAATATATAGTTGAGTTTTTCAGCTTCAGGATTTCCTAGTTAAAAACTGTGTTATGTGCGATTGATTATTTTTGTTTATGCTTCACATGTGTGTGCAATTAATTTTTCCGCAAAATACTAACAAGTGGAATTGATTTAGTATTTTGCATGAAGTTAAACAGTGTGAGATCAGGTGAATCAAGGACATATACATGCTTAGTGCATATAATTTCTACATGGTATCGAAGCATTGTTGATTGAAGATTGCAATTGTGAAGTGAGTTTGTGTTGGTGGACAATTCGAATTTGCTACAGAAGATTCTTGGTGCAGAAATTTAGTATACATTGAAATGGCTTTCAATGGGTTGCGATTGGAGTATTCCCTTGATGGGAGCTTGAATTACATAGCCTGGAAGGACAGGATGGAGGTAGTGCTGGAGGATAATGGGCCAAAGGAGTTCATCGATAGTGATGTTCCTAAGTCGCAATCTTGCGATGCTACATTACTTGATGCATGGAAAAAGAAGACTGCAAAGACGAGGAGGATTCTGTTGGAAGGTGTGAAGGACCATATTGTGTCCAACCTTCATAGGAAATCCACTCCATTCTTAATGTGGAAGGCTTTGACAGACTTGTTCCAAAGCAAAAGTGACCAGAGGAAGTTGGCACTTAAAGACAAGCTTAGAAAAATAAAAATGGAGAAAGGCGACAATATTCCAAAATACCTCACGAAGTTTGTCCACTGCAAGGATGAACTGGGAAGTGTGGGGGTTAATGTTGATGATGAAGACTTGGTGAACTTGGCTCTCCTTGGGCTTATGAAGAGTTGGCATAGCTACGAAGACTTTGTCAATGGATGGGAGAAACTGCCGAGATGGGAGCGACTTTGGTCGGATCATGTGTAGGAGGAGATAAGGCGGGGTACCAGGGATGGATCTTCATCGAAGAATGAAGATGAAGAGAATTTTTCTTTGGCTGCAAAAGCAATGAAAGTGAAGGGGAATAAAAATCCTTCAAAATTCGGTGCTAAAGGCAAGTAGCAAGATTTGTCCAAAGTGAAGTGTTTTCATTGTCACAAACATGGACATTTCACCACTAACTGTCCACAGAAGAAGAAGAATAAGCAGGCTGATGGATTTGTAGTTGGAGAGGCCTTAGCCTCGCAATTTGAGCTAGATTTTTCCTTGATCGCATGCTTGGTTTCAAGATGCATGGGATCGGTGTGGTATCTTGACAGTGGTGCATCTTTCCACATGACGGGAGACAAAGAGTTGTTTAGTGACTTGGAGGAGAAGGACCTCCAGATGCATATAGAGATGGGCGATGATGGTCAATACAGTGCGACTGGCATTGGGACCATTACCTTTGAGAGGGAGTCCGGTAATCCATTCTTATTGAAGAATGTTATGCATGTTCCAGGTCTGAAGAAGAACTTGGTCTTGGTCGCAATGCTGGAAGACAAGGGTTATGATGTTGTTTTGAGTGAGGTAAAATCCTTCCTTTGACATAAAATAATGGGTCAAACCAAGAAGATAGGAGTTCGAATTAAGAATCTCTACAAGCTGGAGGTAGATTGTTGTGTTGCAATGGTGGGCAAAGCAGAAGAAGTGGTGAGTCGGGATGACGGTGAATTATGGCACAAGATATTGGGCCATCTTCACCATGGCGCTTTGAAAATTTTGCAGCAAATTTCTACTCGACTTCCCAAGGTACTCTTGTGTAGTTAGATTAGTGCAAAGGATGTACAATGGGTAAGTTTCTGAAGAAAACCTTTCATGAGAAGGAGAACCGTGCTTCGATAATCCTGGAGAGAATTCACATAGACGTGTGTGGACCATTATCGGTTCCTTCAACAGCAAAACACAGGTATTATGTGATATTTTTTGATGACTATTCTCGTAGATGCTGGATCTTCTTCATGCAGAAGAAGAGTGAAATGTTCTCAAAGTTCAGTGAGTTCAAGGCATTGGTGGAGAAAGAGTCGGGGAAGCAAGTGAAAGCTCTATGGAGTGATAATGGTGGTGAATACATCTCGGGAAAATTCAAAGACTTCTGTAGCAAAGAAGGAATTCGAAGAGAACTCATAGTGCCTCATAACCCACAGCAGAATGGGGTTGCGGAGAGAAAGAACAGAACAATCTTGGGTGCTGCACAAGTGATGCTGCATGACCAGGGCCTACCGATGAACTTGTGGGTGGAAGCATGCAACACTGTGGTTTATGTGCAAAACCGTTGTCCTCATAGAGTACTTGGCATGAGTACACCCGAAGAATATTTTACTGGTAAGCAGCTTGATATTTCTCATTTGAAGATTTTTGGCTCAGTTGTTTACATTCATGTGACGAAGGATGCCAGGAAGAAGTTGGAGCCGACTGCAAAAGTTGGGATATTTGTGGGGTACACAGAAACACCCCATAACTATCGTGTGTATTTTCCAGACAGTCAGATGACTGTTGTGCGACGGGATATAAAATTCAATAAGGTGAAAGCCATGAAGTTGTCACTTGAGAGGGAGCTACACTTGCATGTAGAGGAGGAACTTCCTGTTCCCAAACATGAGCCTCTGGATGTGGATCAGCCACAAGAGGAGATTCATGGAGTGGAGGAGTCCACTCATGAAGAACCAAGCATCAGACAAGGCAGAAATCGTACCACAGAAGCTAAGAGACTGAAGGTGGATGCAACATAGAATGTAGGAGTTCCTACATCACAGCACAGATAGAGACAATCACATGACCGTTATACTGGATACATGACTCTTATGAGAAAGTGTATTGTGACAGAGCCATCTTCTTTTGAATAAGCAGTGCAGGAGTCCACATGGGTAGATGCCATGGTGGAGGAGTATGACTCCATTGTCAGAAACATTGCTTGGGATATTGTTCCAAGGCTAGTGGGAAAATCAGTTGTAGGATTAAGATGGATCTACAAGGTAAAGAAAGCTGCTGATGGGAGCATCGAGAAGTATAAGGCAAGATTTTTTTCCTAGGGCTTCTCACAGATTGAGGGGATTGACTATGAAGAAACCTTTGCACATGTTGCATGGTATTCTTCCATACGAACCATCCTTGCTCTCTCAACGCAGATGGGTTGGCACATTCATTAGATGGATGTGAAGACTGTGTTCCTTAATGGAATCATTGAGGAAGAGGTGTGCATTGAACAGCCTGAAGGATTTGAGATCTTCAACAGCGAGTCGCATGTGTGCAGGCTCAAAAGAGCACTGTATGGGCTGAAACAAGCACCCCGTGCTTGGTACACTTGGATCGACAGCTATTTCACTGGACTTAGCTTCACCAAGAGTGAGGCAGATGCAAACCTATACCAAATTGTGGTGGAGGGTAAGATTTTAATCATTGTACTTTATGTTGATGATTTAATAATAATAGGTGATGAGCAGTTGATACACTCATGCAAGGCAGATCTTTCAAAGGAGTTTGAGATGAAGGATTTGGGCCTCCTTCATTATTTCCTTGGATTGGAAATATGGCAGCGGGAAGGTGAAATGTTTGTGTCTCAAGGCAAGTATGCTCGGGAGATACTGGAGAAGTTTCACATGCAAGGCTACAAGCCTATCGACACTCCTCTTCCAGGAAATTGGAATAAAGAGGATGCTACATCGGCAGAGGTAGTGGATGCCATTGTTTATCGACAGTTTGTGGGTTCGCTCATGTATTCAGTTAATACAAGACCAGACATGTGCTATGCGGTGCACCAGCTGTCACAAACAACGTTTAAGCCTACCAAGCTCTTTTTGAAGGCAGGCAAGCATGTTTTGAGATATCTCAGAGGCACATCTGAGTATGGTTTATGGTAGAGACAGATGGATGAGGTGAAGTTGCATGGCTTCACAGATGAAGATTGGGTAGGAAGCCCAACAGACAGAAAGAGCACATCAGGAGGTATTTTCAGTATCGGATCTACGATATTTTCTTGGCACAAGAGGAAAAAAATATCCATGGCACTCAATTTAGCAGAAGCAGAATACATGGCAACAAGTTTAGCTGCATGTGAGGCTATTTGGATGAGGAAGATTCTGGTTGGTTTGTTTGGTTCACATTTAGATCCCACGGTGATTCATTGTGATAATTAGAGTTGCATTAAACTCTTGGTTAATTCTGTGTTTCATGATAGATCTAAACATATTGATATCTGGTATCATCATATCAAAGATTGTGTGCAGCGAAAGATCATGTTGCTTCAGTACATTCCTACGAAGGATCAGGATGTAGATATTCTGATGAACATGCTCACCAGGAGCAAATTCGAATACCATAGAGGCAGGATCGGGGTGAAGGATAATCCCTATCTTGTTGAGAGGGAGTGTTGAGATTCAACAAGATGATGAGCTTCGTGAAAAGAGTCACCTTCACTAAGTGGGCTCGTAGGCTATTTTTGGCGCAAGTCTATTTTTAGACTATGTCTATTTTTAGACATGATGATCATATTTCAGAAGTTACATGATGATATTTGTGGATGGTTGGTCAAGTTGGGAAAATAAATGAAATTCTATTTTCAGAATATTGGGCGAAGTCAATTTATAGATCGTAGATCTAAAAATAGATGCATGTCGGTAATTATTAGCTCTTAATAATTATCCGACAATAAATAACAACTTAGTCTCTTGGAGCACTTCAGTTTAGTGCACAGACGTGGCACATCAACTGATAGAAGGAATTACGCAATTCCTAAGGGTTTATTGGACCTAATGCATGGAGGAATCGGTTAGAACTCAAGTGGTAGAGTTATGACACAGTTGGAAGAGTAGTTGATGGAGTTGTATTTAGTTTAACTCAGTTAGACTCAGTTGAGCTAGTTGTATCTAGTCTAACTAAATGATACACTAGTGAGAGTGGAGCGAATTAATTAGTTAATTAATTCACAAATAATAACTCATTAATCAACTGAACAATACATCAGTTAACTACAGTGCATGGCAGTTTCAGTGGAGACCAGCGGAGAGATAGGTGAAAGGGAAAGATAGACTATCTATTGTGACTATAGTGATGCATTGATTGCATCACACACACATTGGAGATGCCAATGAGATCTATGGAGTCAATGAGAGTGGGACTAATTGAATTGGTCTTTGTAATCAGCTTGGATTGCAGAGTGGAGGCAGGCTAGCAGGTGGCAAAGATCGATGCATGGATTTACAAGATTGATCCTGATTAGTGTATGACGATTGTAATATACTGAGAGCTTGTGATAAGCTTTGTATGTTTGTATGATATTATCATATGATCTCCATGTTACATAATATATAGTTGGGGTTTTCAGCTTTAGGCTTTCCCGGTTAAAAATTCTGTTATGTGCGATTGATTATTTTTGTTTATGCTTCACATGTGTGTGCAATTAATTTTTCCACAAAAGATTAACAAGTGGAATTGATTCAGTATTTTTCATGAAGTTAAATAGTGTGAGATCAGGTGAATCAAGGACATATGCATGCTTAGTGCATATAATTTCTACACAATCCCTGATGAAGAAGATCACTGAATGAATTCGATCTTTCCTTGCGTTGACTGAACAATCCTCATTGGCATATCCAATGTGTGTGTAGTTGCATTGAATACACCACTATAGTGTCAATTGATAGTCAACTAGACCCTTTCACCTATCTCTCCACTGGGTCTCCACTAGATCTGACGTGCATGTAGTTAACAATAGTATTTCTTCAGTTACATGTCAGACCACTGCTTGTGAATTAATTAAATAATTAATTCACTAATCTCTCACTAGGGTATCATTAGTTACAACTAGCACAACTGAGTTAAACTAAATAACAACTCACATAACTACACATCCAACTCTGTCCCAACTTTGTATCACTCAGTTACAATGAATTCCACTATGCATGTCCCACCAACCAACCTTGGAACTCGTAATTCCTTCAATCAAATGGTTTTCCACATCAATTAAATGAAATCAAGTGCTTCAAGAGAATAGATTATTATTTATTTTCTGATTATTATTAAGGGCTAATAATAATCGACATGCATTCTATTTTTAGACATGCAATCTATAAATATATTTCGCCCATATATCTAAAAATATAAACTCATCTATAAATAGAATTTTCTCAACCATCTATAAATAGACTCCCGCTATAAATACATTTTTCTCAACATTCTAAAAATAGACATACACCTAAAAATAGCCTATGGGCCCCACCTAGTGTAGGTGCTTATTTTTCACTAGGATCATCATCTTGTTGAATCTCAACAGTGACATCTTCTATCATTAGGGAAAATCTGATCAAATTGATAGACGAAATGGATCGAGGACAAATTTCTTGGAATAAATTTTCATCCAAAGTGAAGGCCACATATATTAACTGAGTTGGAGCTCCTTATCCAAGAGAAGTTGGTGATTTCCCAAGACTGGAGGAAAACTTCTATGCCAATCCCTTCCCTGGTTGTATATGTGAAAGTCATAAGAAAAATCGAAGATTACTGAAGCAACAATACCATGCTTAAGCATGGCCCAACTATATATTAGATTTCCAATACTCTGGTATTGTATCAAAGACTACTGAAGCAACAATACCATGCTTAAGCATGCCCCAACTATATATTAGATTTCTGATACTTTGGTATTGTACTATAAATTACAACACAAAGGTGAATTGGTTTTGGTCTAATGGTTAGCATGAGGGGTTTTCTGATGGGTGTTCACGAGCTCAATGGAGATGTACATGTAGGACATGATGCCAATGACCAATTATCTGCGGCACGGAGCTCAGCTAACCACGCTTCTGTCAAATAGATTGGAAAGGGTTAAAGGATCAAATAATAAGAAATTCTCTTTCCTTATCAACACAAATTCTTACTTCGTGCTAGCAATTCCGAGGGTTTTGAAATCTAACCCTTTATCAAGCTTAAGAAAGGACAGCAGGGAGTTAATATGTATTCTTTAATATTCTCTGAAACTAAATGAGAGAGGGATTGCCATGCCAGACACAACACCCAATTCATTCTTTTTTATATAGTTGATATTGTCATTGGCATTGTCGCATTCAATGAAATTCCATATCCATTCTTTGAACAAAACTATGTGTACACTTTATTCATACAGATTCACTAGCAGTGCACACAACCTTATATGGGATGAAGCAGAGGAGCTGCGTGAAATGAGATACAATGTAAAACACTAGAAGGAGAAGGACATTGAAGCTAAAGAATGAATATATATATATTTGTGAAAATAGAAATAAAAAATTAGCAAAACAATTATGTTTAACTCTAAATTTTTCCCTCATATCAACCCTGCCAAAATTGATTGAAATTTGTATAGTATACCTCACACCATCTCTTTCAAATTCATATAATAGTGATTGGGGAACCTCTCTCAATCTCCCCAAAGGATGCTTCTACATTCTTTTAATTGTTACAAATATTCCTCAAAATTTGAAAAGAATTAAAGATAGAGTTTTTTATTTCAAAGCTTAAAGACTTTTAATTAGGCCAGAGCCATCTAAAATCAGAATCTGTTATGTGCCAAATTCCAATTAGTATCAAATTCCATGATGTAGTCATTCTAACGTTTTTGAATAGCTTCATATGAATAACTGATTTTCCATTTAAACACAGAAAATTAAAATATACAAAAAAATAATACTTTGACAAATGCACATCTCTGCACAGCACACAAATCTTGTGCCAGAGTATATGTTGAAGGAAGTATCAAACCAATATTTTGGAACTTATACATAACCAACAACTCTCAACATGACAAATGTGCATTGAAAACTTGTTTTAATGTAAAATTTCAATGTGGTCATTGACGTTTATTTAGATAGAATTGGAGCCACCAAAAAGAACCGATGAAAATCAAATTCCATGAGGTAGTCATTCTAATTTTTTTGAATATCTTCATATGAATAACCGATTTTCCATTTAAAAACATAAAATTAAAATATACACAAAAAAATACTTTGACAGATGCACTTCTTTGCACAGCACACAAATGTTGTGCCAGAGTATACGTTGAAGGAAGTATCAAACCAATATTTTAGAACTTATACGTAACTAGCAACTGTCAACATGACAAATGTGCATTGAAAACTTTCTTTACTGTAAAATTTCAATGTCGTCATTGGAATTTATTTAGATAGAACTAGATCCACCAAAAAGAACCAATGCAAATCAAATTCCATGAGGTAGTCATTCTAACGTTTTTGAATAGCTCCATATGAATAACCAACTTTCCATTTAAACACAGAAAATTAAAATATACACAAAAACAATACTTTGAAAAATGCACTTCTCTGCCTGAGTATATATTTAAGGAAGTATCAAACCAATATTTCAGAACTTATACATAACTAGCAACCATCAACATGACAAATGTGCATTGAAAACTTGTTTTACTGTAAAATTTGATTGTGGTCATTGACGTTTATTTAGATAGAATTGGAGCCACCAAAAAGAATTGATGAAAACTGCAACCATAGAAAAATATTAATACCTAACCCCAATAACCCTCCCAGAAATATAATTTTCTAGCATCGAGCAAGGATAGCAGCACCCTAACACTGCAAAATCCTCATATCAACACAAAAAACATTAAAAAGGAACATCAAGGAAAAGACTTAAGAAGTTACTTGATTCATTCTCATGTTGTAAGAAACCAACAATAAATGTCTAAAAAAATTTGCAGTGCCAACATTTTTTATAAAATTTTCCATTAGCTTCAACAAAGAGAATTAGGCTCCATTGCACTGGGTCTAGTTGTTGAAAGTGAATTATGGGTATTTAACTAATTTTTTTTACGACTGGGCATTAGTGCATTTTAGATTTCAAATTGTTTTTATATCAAGGTTCTCATGTATGAGAGAATTCTGGAGGAAAATGGGTATATCCTCATAAATTATAAATTTAAAATAAAAACTAATAGACCCTATCCACCAATTAACATCATAGCTATGATTTGGTACCTAATATAAAAGCACAAGATAACTAACATGAGGGGGACTTTCTAGCATTGCTTGACAGTCTAGTGAAGGTTACTTTGCATAAGAGAGGATGATATGAAGATGTTAATACTTGGCATAAGAGAGGATATGAAGAAAAATATTATCTATGTAAACAAATACATATTTTTAAGCATTTGGCTATGTTTGGTATGCTTTTAAAAAACTATGGTTTTGGAGTTTTTTTAGTTGTTGAGTTTGCACCATTTCAAAGGATTTTCAAGGATTTTGAATTCATTTTTACATTAGAAAATGTAATCGAATTTTTGTAACACAAAAATCATCAAAAAGATTATGTCAACAGACAATCCCATTCAAAAAATAACCATCAAATATGATGCCATAATCTACATCAGGGTGTTTCCTTCTAACTTTGGATTATCCATATTGAGATGTTACCCTTGTCCTTTGCTTCTCCATCTATGTCCATGGCAGAAATAGGGCTTCAAACAACTTCGTAGCCTCAAGTTTAGAACTTTGCAGTTCTAGAAATGAGAGGGTTTCGGAAAGGAGAGACAAAAGATTGTAGGCTCTTCTAACTAGGGTTCAAGTTCTACAAAGTAGTGTTCCAGGGAAGGAGAGACAAAAGACGTTAGGCTCTTCTAACTAGGGTTCAAGTTCTACAAAGTAGTGTTACAAGGATTTCAACGAGTGTAATGATTGTGATTTCTTTTGTCATTGGGGAAAATCTAATCAAATTGATAGACGAAATGGATCTGAGGACAGATTTCTTGGAATAACTTTGCATCCAAAGTGAAGGCCACACATATTAACCGAGTTGGAGATCCTTATCCAAGAGAAGCTGGTGATTTAAAAAATTCTCCAAACCTATAATTTCTTTTAAATAAAATAGTTCATATTTATAAGTTAAATATTCAATTAAATCAAATAACATATCACATAATATTTAGAATAGAGTCATCAAGAGTCTATCAGCCCCATTTGTATTTCCCTTAGAAACTTCTCCATGTTATTGTAAGAAGATCCTCCTTTTCCCACTGCTCTCATCGACTCATCTCTCAACTCAGCAATTCTTTTCCTCATTTGCTTTCCTTCTTCCCCACTCATCAATCTCCTTACCATGTCTTCCACATCTTCTCTCTTCACAACTTCATTCATTGCCATTCCAATATTCCACACTCCGCTCACGAATTTTCTGTTAGTCGGTTGCTCGGCAAGCAAGGGTAACGATATCATGGGTACACCAGCACAGATGCTCTCCAGCGTTGAGTTCCAACCGCTATGAGTCAGAAAGCCTCCCACTGAAGGATGCGAGAGCACTTTCATCTGAGGCGCCCATCCCACCAAGAAACTTCTGTCCTTCACTTTCTCTAAAAACTCAGATGGCAGCACAGCAGAGTTACCATGGATGAGATCAGGACGAATAACCCACAGAAAAGGCTGCTTACTAGCCTCTAAACCCCATGCTAACTCTAAAAGCTCCTGATCAGTCATAACAGCTATGCTTCCGAAGCAAATATAAATAACTGAACAGGGCTTCTGGCAGTCCAACCATTTCACACATTCCGTTTCTTCGGTCCACAAGCTCGCAGAGAGATCAGATAATTTACCATTTCCAGATTCAGGCTGTAAAACAAGAGGGCCTATCGTATACAAGGGTGGAAGTCTTTCTCGGAGTGCGTCGAGTATAGGAAGATCAAGTTCATCGAAGGTATTTAGTAATATTAGATCGGCTTCCAGAGCGGCCTGCGCTTCACGTGTAACAATCTCTGATATGACTTTGTTTCGAAAGGAGATGGGCAGATCTTTGAGACGCAATGGGGGCATTCCAGGAATGCAGGTGATTATTTGTTCCATGCATCCATCTGTTAAACACTTTTCATCACCTGCAGCACACAATAGCATAAGCAAGCAAGCTGTCTTTGCCATGAGGAATTGATAGAGAATTGCTACCACAAATCAGTGCAGTGCCAAAAGTACAGTTGGAGAGGAAATTTATAATATATATACCTTTGCCAGGAAGATGACCTTCGCGAACCAGAAGAGGGGCAAAGAAATAAGCGCAGAAGCCGCAAGCACTGTGAGTCCAGAAGGATACTCTCGGAATCCCCAGCTTCCTCGCAGTTTTCTGTGGAAAGGAGGCAACCCCGTCTGAGATAATAGATGTAATTGGAGGAACCTCTGGTTGTGAATGTTTCAACTTGTCAATCAGCTTGTCAAAATGCAGAGGGGCGTTATCTGTGAAAGACTTACTTAGTTCGGCCAGTTTGAGGGTCCGGCCATGTTCAGGAGGTAGGCCGTCCGGAAGAGTTTCAAATTTGAAGTCAGGCAGAGATTTAACGGAGTCCGCCGATCCGGATGTGACGAAGCGCTGTTGTATGTATTCGGTATTGACGAAGGTAATGTAGAAGCCTCGAGCATATAAAATCTTAGAGAGCTGCATCATGGCCTGAATGTGACCCTGAGCAGGGTAAGGGAGCATAACAGCATGAGGTCGCGTATTCATAGCGCTAGTGCAGAGTAGAGCAACAGAGTGTTAGAATGACTATAATAACAGGGCGGTGGTAAGCGAAAATATATGGGTGATTCGGAATAGGAGAGCCGAGGCAGACCTATATACAACGAATGCCACGTTTGCAATGTATTTGTAGGTAAGGAGACCACGTTAGGAAGCCTTTGCCATATGACCGTGCCATGGTCTCGTCCTTATCTGTTAACTTGCTATAAGATAACAAGATTATATATTTTTTCTTTGTGGTTTTTAAATCTGTTGTTTTATTATTGGTATGTGGATTTAATATATTTATTATTTGTATGTGGATTTAATATATGTTATATGTGGTTTGGAGTATGTTTTAAAAATGTTTAAGTTTGATTAAGAGTTTATATCCATTAACGATTAATGGAAGAGTGAAAATCTTGAGCGTTATCGATCACTAACTAGTAGTTTTTAGATGACTTGGTTTTTATTATATAATAATAATGATAAATCATACCACATTCATGAGCAAGTAATGACTATCCTCATTACTAATTTATAATAAATTTTTCTATTGTTTAAGATATATAAACTATTTTTTATATCATTCTTTTATTATTATAATTATTATTTGTTTATTTTTACTACTTTAATACAAACAAAATATAAACGGCAAACCATGTATATATTTTTATTGAATAAATATATACCATTTATTTATGTGAAAAAGATATATATTACAAATTCTATTTAATATATATCATATATGTTGAATGAAAATTGTTTTTGGCATTTTTTAAATTTGTTTAATTTATATTTTATAGTTTAAAAATTATAACAAAATATTAGTAAGAGCTTAAATTTGAGAGTATATATTTTACTTAATATATATTATAATTATATAATAGATGTAATATGTAGTGTTTTTCTTGAATTTTTTTAATGTATTTAACAATCATATATATAATTTTAAATTAATATATTATTATAAATTAATATACAAATTTAACATTTTTTAAGATTACATTTTTATTTATAACTAGATTAAGAGTTTATATATATATATGAGATGATGATTAACGTTTATTAAGATCAATGCAACCAATCGGACTTCAAGAAAGGAAAAATAATATAAGTTTGATTCTTCAAAATTGTGTTTCTATGATCAAAGAGAAGGGAAATAAGCATTCCAAGATCGTTATAGGTTAGTTAGCTTAATAGGTCAAGAGGATTGGAACTGTGGTAGATGTTAGGGAATTGAGAGCGAATGTGAGTGAGCATCGAGCAATCTAAGAGGAAGTGATTTTCATCTCCCACCTGCTTAGTATCGCAAATCTCATAGATTCTATTGTTCCAGGGGGTCTTGGGAATAGACCACCACCAGGTGTCACTCCAAAGCTCATGAGACTTACTTCTTATCCCAGTGATGTTAATTTTTTTCTTAGTGTTGGTCAACAGAGAGAGATAATTCTGATTATCAAGGGTGGGGTTGATCACCTCCTTATAGTATCTTAACTTCCTTTTACCTTCCAACTCCTGATCATCCCACACACTTTGTCCTTAGAATTGGAGGTAATACTATTATTGACACAATATTTTCCTCCCATAGTGAGCTCCTCTTTAATTCCCCAATGGTTGAGCCAAGACTGGGCATCCTCATGGCAACCGTGCTTCAGGCGACGGTGGGGGTTTTGACTATAGTTAGAAGCAATTTTTGGGAGCCTTTTGGATTCCATGTTGTAAAGCTTCTTCTTATACATCAAATATCTAAACATAGGTGTACTTTCAACGGGGAACAGACCAGCTTCGATCAAGAGTATAGGATACAAAGTATTTCCCTTGATCTTTAGGTTGTAGGTTATGAATTGCTTTTGAATCATTTCAATCTTCTTCTATGACTCTCTAGATATACTACAACCCCATACTTCACATCCGTATAAGACAACAGGGGTGGCGAGAGTTTGAAAGAGGAACTTCTTTTTACTCCAAATGTAAATATTGATTGACTTACAATTATTTTGAAACTCATAATAAGCTTTCCAGCCTCCAATAATCATTTTCTCAATGTTATAATTCCAGTTGAGTTGATGAGGGAAGTCAATGCCAAAATATTTATAAGAAGAAACCTGCTCTAAGTACTGGTTATTATACATGAAATTACAATGGGTGATATTTTTGGATTTTATGATCATGAATTTTTGGATTTAATGATCATATCCATCTTGGAGCAGTAGACATGAAGAGTATGAAGCTATTTGTCAAGGTCATCATGAATTTTTTCAAGAAGAACGATATCATCGGCATAAAGGAGAAGAGTAATTAAAACATCAACAAGCTCGGTGCCCTTGCATCCTGTAGTTTCCATACACTCCTCTAGATTATCGATGTATATGCCAAAAAGGGTAGGGGATAGGGGACACCCTTGTTTAACTATGATATTGCATTTAATGTCTTTAGACCACCCCTCATTGGTCTTCTTGGCAGGGACGGTCTCGTAAAGATAGTCACAACAATCCTCAACTCAAGAGGGACCATGATCTCTTTAAGTCTCTCCCAAATATATTCTCGAGGGACGGTGTGGGAGGCTTTTCAAGTCCACAAAACAATAAAAGAGATCGTCCTTACAATAATTTAAGTTTATACATATTGAATTTTATTTTAAATTTAGAAAAAAAATCATTCACATAAGAGTAGCAATAGACACATAGGTACTTGTCAAAAACTTAGTGAATGTAAAATTGTTATAAAATAAAATAAAAATAAAATATTTATAAAATATTCCATTTTGAATTATAATTTTTGGGCAAGTGGTAATCACAAGAAATGTTACTAGCCCATGGAATTGTAACAAAATCTATTTACAAATTAATAACATCCATTATAAAATAGGTGTAAATATCCATGGTTAAGAATTTCGTATTAAGTTTTGATTAAAAAATGTTATGAAAATGAAATGAAATTAAATTATTTATAAAATATTTCGATTTTGAGATGAGTTATGGTTTTTGGGCATGTGGTATTTGTAATTGATGGCATTGGCAAATGGTATTGTAATAACGTCTAAATTATTATGAAATTTGATCAATAAAATTTTTTTATTAAACTTTTTTTTTATATATAATTAAATTCATAACCACATAAAAATAGTGATCAACCAAAAGATAATTGACATTTAATATATATATATATATATATATATATATATATATATATATATATATATATAATTTTTTATTTTTTATTAAGTTTAATATTTTTTATTTCAAAACTAATGAAATTTGCTTGAAACCTTATTGAAAATCAAAGATTTTCTTATCAAAATAAAAATCAATATGATCTGCCTTATGCAAGTATAAAAATTGTTATATATTTTAATTAATTTGTATCAGAATGGTATAAAAAATGGTGTCCCGTCTCAATTGAAAGCTTAGGAATTAGAATAAAAACATTGAGTAAAAAGTTAGAAATGAAAACAAAATATTGATTGAAAGTTTAGGAATGAGGACAAAACATGGAATAAAAATTAGAAACCTTTCAAAGATGCATAATAATGTTGTGGATATTATTATAAAAAACTAAATTTTATTTTTAAAATTAATAAATATTGTTTTAAAGTATTATTAAATTAAAATACAAATAATTATTAAATTATAGGTAATAAAAAATTTAAAGAAAAAATTAATAATAACTATTTTAGAATGTATATGAGTAATTTTTAATGTATATATATTTTTCTTTTTAGAAAACTAAACATAACATTTTAATAAACTATTTTTACAATCTAATACTAATTTACCAATTATATTATTAATTTTATTATATTTTTATATTATAAGGGTTTTTTTTGCTTGAGCCTAAGTTGTGACCAATTCATTTGTTGGATAGAAATACTCATAACAATCTATTCACTAGTGAGATGCTATTATGAGAGTTGTATGAAACTCATGGAGTAGGCATATTATTCATATAACAAGATTAGTACTATTTAATTTTATTTTCAATCCTAATATTAATTATTCAAAGTTTACATATACATACATACATATACATATACATATACATATACATATACACACACACACACACACACACACACACACACACATATATATATATATATATATATATATATATATATATATATATATGCTACTGTGAGCTTGCGCTGCATGACCTAGTGGCTCCTCGAATGAACAACACCTAGGCCTCCCATCGCCATGGCTTACCCAGAGCCTGATCCGGGCGAGGCTCCCTCTAGCAACGACACTTCTTCTCCTCATTACGCTCAGCCTCATGCGGCTACTTCAGATTTTTCTTCTCTAATCGCTTCAATGAGCCCTCAGATAAATAGACCAACGATCTGCAAATTCATAAAAAAAATCAAAGTAATCCCTGAGATCAATCTGCCATGGAGAGCAGCGATAACTCTTTCTGAAAAAGGGTTGGTCGGTTAGTTTCTTCTCCCAAGACCATCCAAAAATGGGTGGAATGAAACTGGGCACAAGTTACATAGGGTAAGATCTCCATTCAATTCTATGGCAAAGGTTATTACACTTTCCACTTTGAATCCCAGGATGATCACGATTTAATCTTCAGAAGCAGTTTGTAATTCACGGACACCAAAGGTTTATATTTGAACAGATGGATGCTAGAATTCAATCCAAAACTAGATGTCCCTAACACAGTTCTGGTTTGGGTCAGGCTGTCGCATCTTCCCCTGCATTGCTCAGGAGATGATTCTGTAAGAGCAATAGGGAATGTCGTTTGAAATTACTTCGACAAAAGCAAGCCAAAGGATAACACACAGGCATGTGCAAGGATCTGTGTCAAATTTTATCTAGGAGAATGACTACCGAAAGCCATCAAGCCCAAGGTCGATAAATGGATGCACATTCAGCAGCTGGACTACGAGAAAATACCCTTCAAGTGTAAGGTATGTCACGAATATGGCCATTTTGATAATATATGCAACAAAAAATATGATAATGACAAGAAAACTGAAGAAAGTCAAGACTAAACATGGGAACAAGTTAAAAAAAAGACTGCAAAAAAATCTCAGCCAGTGCCCCCCCTCCCCCTCCATCTAGCCCTCCCTCTCCTTCCCACAGATCTTCTGCTCAACCTTCCTCCTCCTTCCCTGAATCCTCCCCCATCCTAGGCTCCAACCCTTTTGAGCCCCTTTCCATTCCATTTGAGTCCCCAACCCCTCACTTTCACTCCTCTTCATTCCCTTGAACACCTTTGAACTCTCCTGTCCTCCCCCGAGCCCCCATCCCCCTCAAGACCTTTTTAACTCTAACCCTCCCCTCTTGGAGGTCCACCCCCCTTCCTCATTAGCCCACCTCCTCCCTCCTTTGACCAGATTATTACAATAAATTAATCCAAGGAATCCCTAATATATGTCGATCATTCCAAGAAAGTAGGAAGGAAGTCAAACAAAGAATTAGGAGACAAGGCAGCTGTAACGGATCTCACCTTAGGAACACAACCAATGGATATATACCTCGACAAAAGGCAAAAAGAGCAAGGAAAAAATCTAACAGGTTCATAGAGGGAAAGGTCCCTCATCTTCAATTCCTAACAAATAATGATAATAGTCACCTAGAATTGCAGGGGGCTAGATCATCCCTCCAAAATAAATTTCATCAAAGACCTCATCAACAAGGAAAAGCTAGACATCATCCTAATCCAAGAGACAAAAATCAACGGTCAAGGGATGGATAATATCACATCAAAAATAAAAAAACTATGAAGGAAAAGTTTTTCCAGCCAACAATGCATCTAGAGGGATTTACACCCTTTGGAAAAAAGGAAAATGGAAAATACAGGATTCAACAATGGAAGCTCACTGGATTAAAACAAATACGAAAAGTACAGCCATGAAAAAGAAAAGTAGCTTACACAACATTTATTCCCCAAATCACTATAGAGATAAAGAAATCTGCTAGAAAACATTAAAAGAAACAACAATGGAAAACCAAGAAGAGAGTCTAATCCTTGGAGGATACTTAAATCTTATTCTTAAACTGGAGGAAAAAAGAGGTGGCCTCTTTCAGCCATATTTATCCAAGGAATCCGTTGAAGAAATCATAAAGCAGTGTGACCTTTTGGACATCCCTCCCAAAAGTGGAAAATATACTTGTGATTCTGATTTATGAAGGAACGTAATGAAATATAGAAATAGACATAAAAACAGAGATGCAGCGGAAATAATGCTTCATTTCATTTATATCCAATAACAGAAATATGCTTACAGTCATAATGGAAATAAAATATCTAGGGTGTTGGTGGCTTATATCTGAGAAGAGATGTGGCGGCTACATGTCTCTGAATTGTGTTACAATGAGGTTCGAGGGCCTATTTATTATTGAGAAACAATGGAAAACTCTAAAGGTCCAAAAACCTAACCCTAGGAAATGAATCGCAAAAACGATGGGCCCTATCTGGGTAAATTGGTGTTTCAACTTCCCAGGGACGTAACTTTGGCATACGATCTTAGTTTGATGCGCACCATACCTTGTTAGAAAGATCTATTCGAGGAGTACAAATTACGGTGCGAGCAACAATGATCCATGGACCCATATTGCTCTTGGTTTTCCCAAAAAATGTCATTTAGGGCCTCAAAATTGCTCTGGAAGTTCAGGACCCGAAAAACTGCCAAAAATAGTAAGTTGTGTTGAAACTAAAAAACCAAAAGAACTGATGGTGCCATTTCACATGGAATAGGTGGGTGGCCACCAATATCCATCTCGATCATTAGGTGCCCCAAAATGGCTCCAGGAGTGTAGGACCCGAAAGCTTGCTAAAAATAGTAAGTTGTGGTGAAAGTGAAAAGCTGCAAGCATTGATGGTGCAGGTCTAAATGCAATAGGTGGGTGGCCACCAATATCCACCTAGATCAACTTGGGACAATAAGAGACTAGGGAAGACAAACATCAAAGAATGGTTGGACAGAATCCTTATTAGGGACAACATGGTGACCAACTATAGTAAAGTCTCTTCCAAGATCATCCCATCAGCAGCGTCAGAGTACAAACCAGTTTCCATTGAGCTTGTTTCAAATGAAAATTTTGGGCCTCTTCCCTTCAAATATAACCAGTTGTGGAGCAGCCATGAAGAGGTAAAGAAAAAGGTTGTAAAAATGTGGGAACATAAAATTAATGGATCACCCATCTTCATATAGGAATCAAAACTAAAAAGCGTCAAATCAAGACTAAAATATTGGGCAAAGAAAAACTTTAAGGAACCGCAAAAGAAAAATAAGAGCTACAACAAGAGTTAGCAAAAATACAAGAGGAAATGGAAAACATGGACAACATAGCAGAAAATCAGATTAAGGAAAAAGAGATACATTGGAAAATATATAGGAGTAGAAGACAAGAGGACAAAACCTGGAGGTTGAACTCTAGGTAGCTATGGATCCAAGCAGGGGAAAAAATACTACCTTCTTTCACAATTCAACCAAAACTAGAATGATAAAAAATAATATAGAAAAAATTATGGGAGAAGGCGGGTCTGAAGTAAAGGGACAAGAAGATATCAAGAAGGATGTTTTCCGGCATTTCAAGAATCTTCTGACAACTATGGAAAACCATGTAAATCCAGAGGAATTTCTAATGCACATCCCAAAAATAATTGATGAGGAAGCAAACAAAAAAAACTCTAGATAAGTTTCAGAAAAGGCACCAAGCTCGGATGGCTTCCATGTCTCTTTCTACCGTAACTTTTGGCATGTAATAAAATAGGACTTATTAAAAATGATAAGAAATTTCATCAAAAATAAAAAGGTGGGAGGATTCACAAATTCCACCTTTCTTGCCCTCATTCCAAAAGACCCCCGTCGCTCCTCTCTCAATAGATTCTGGCCCATCTCCCTTTGCAATGTTTCCTACAAAATCATCTCTAAAATCTTAGCTGGAAGACTTAACCGCTCCTTCACTCCATTATCTCTGAAAACCAAGGAGGCTTCGTCCCAAAACATCAAATTATTGACAACATCATTCTTTCCCAAGAGGCCCTACACTCAAGCTTTTCCCACAATGACCAAGGCTTCATCTTAAAAATGGACATGACCAATGCCATTGATAGAGTCAACCTTTCCTACTTCTATGTTGTCCTCAATAGATTTGGATTCTTTGGTGACTTTTGGTAGACCATGTGACTATTTTCAGAGCTCAAGAGGGATCAGACATGGTTGCCCCTTGTCTCCTTTCCTCTACATTCTAATGGTTGAATCATTATGTAGAAATATGGAGCATAGCCGTAGAAACTCCTCCTTGGCAGGCCTGACTATAAGCAGGGGCACCGAAAGCATCAAACATTCCTTGTTTGCAAATGAAACCCTTCTCATGAGGGGAGAATCATGTATAGTAGCAAGAAGATTTAAATCTTTTTTGGACAATTTCATGGATGTCTTGGGAGGGTTGATTAAAAATGGAATTTTTTTTTTATATGACTGGAATACCCCTCCAATAACACTTAAAATAATGTCTCAAATTCTGGAAGTCCTTTCCAAACAAATTGGAGCTACTTTCAATATCTAGAGCTGCCTATCACCAAGAAAAATTTAAAGACTGAGATCTAGAATAAGTACGTCGATAAAATCAAAATCAAAATCAAAGCTTGGGGGATGATATGGCTAAACCAAGTGGGAAGACTCACTGTCATCAAATCAATCCTTTCAGCATTGCCCTATATCATTTTTCTCTAATAGCATCTCCTGCAAGTATTCATAAACAAATTGAAATCATTATTAGAGGCTTCCTATGGTAGGGAGGCAAATCTGAAACAAAAAAATTCAGCCTTGTCAATTGGACCCAGTCACTTCCCACTACAAAAATGGAGGCTTATCCATTCAAACCCCTGTAATAATGAATTTTTAATTAGGAACCAAGATTGCCTGGAGATTTCTCATGGGGGAAATATGTTGGTTGAAATTTTCCTTATAATCAAAATACCCCAATGCTCCAAGAATCTCTCATTTGGAAAGGAGCCCCCCCATAAGACCTTTCTCTCAAATATGGAAGCGGATTTCCAATACAATTTTGGTGATAAAGGAAAATATCTCCACAAGGCTAGGAAATGGAAAAAAAATAACTTATGGATTGATAGCATAATGGGGAACCCTCCCTTGGGCAGCATCCCATATATTCACGGCCTAAAGACCTGGATGACAGTGGAAGGCTACACAAAATAAGGGGAAATATCCAAATGGGAGGAAGATGGAACTTAGAAGCAGTGGGATAGACCCAACTTCCCCATCGATCTCAGGGATTAGTGAAACTCCATGATATCTTGGCTATTGGGAACAACCCCTTTAGCTAAGAATATCCAAGATGTTCATTTTTTGGTCCCTACAAGTGGCAACTACAAAGTCAAGTCTGGATATGCCACAATACAAGAACAACAAAGGTAGGAAGATAGAAAGTATTGGAAGTGTGCTTGGAAAGTGGAAACTCTCCCAAAAATCAAGATATTTTTATGGACCCTCCTCCATAGCAAATCTCTTACTACTGAAAATCTGAACCAAAAAAAAAAAAACACGAGCAATCCATGGACCTTTCCAATGTCCCCATTGCTTGCAGGAGGAAGAAATTATTCAACATATCTTTCTAGACTACTCATTTACTAGAGAGTGTTGGGAGAAAACAATATCTCCAATTGAATCAAACCTGAGCTAAAATATCTCTCTCAATCAATTTTTAAGAAAATGGAGGAGTAGTTATCCCTATTCCTTAAAAAGCAAAGCCACATTACAAAGGTTCTGGTCCAGCATTCCCTCCTTCCTCTGCTGGAAGATTTGGCTCGCCAGGAATGGGAAGGTGTTTAAAAACAAAAATCCAACAGTGGGGAGAGTGACTTCAAAGGCATGGGACCAAATCACAGAGTTTCTTTTGGTGAAAGGGATCAATGGAATCGACATGAATCAATTGCAGAATGGAGAAAAATTTTGGACCAGCTTTTCCCTCAATAAAATCACAAACCAACAGATGAAAAAAATCACAAAGGTGTAGCCAAATTGGAAATTTAGAAAGGAGGAAGAAGAATTTCAAAATTGGATTATATCTCGAAACATGCCTTGTCTTTTCTTCGACGAATCCTCCAAAAGGAATCCGGGAAAAACTAGAGCTCATGGAGTAATAATTCACAGAGACAATTCTAGTCCTACTCAATTTAATTGGAGTATGGGAACAATGTCCAAAAATAGAGCAGAAGCATATGGTCTCCTTCTGGGCATAAAATATTAAAAGAAAGAGATATCCACAACCCAACAATTTTTGGGAATTCCTCAATATTCATTCATGCAATGGTAAGTGGCAGCACACCAAAAAATGTTGATCTATGTCAGATTCTGAGTAGAGTGAAACAATGTGCAAAGCTGGTTGGTGGGATCAACTATTATCATTTACTAAGAAACAACAACAAACAGGCTAGATTCTAGGAAAATGAAGGAGTTAACAGAGAAATCAGACAGGCCAACATTGATGGACAAATCACATCCATCCCCATCCCATGAAGGCTCACCCCATTCCTATCACCATCATGGATCTCCACCCTATCAAAGGAAAAAATCTTTGCAGACCTGGTCTGTTTCGAATCTCTGAGCACACCTGCAATAAAATCCATGATCCTCAAAAAATGATATCTTTGAATCCACTTAGGATCCTCTGCATCTATAACTAGCGTACTCTCCCTCAGAATTGTATCCCCCAACCCATAAACCTATAGTGCAACATCACTCCCCTCATTTTAAATTTTCCCCACAGATCTATAATTCATCCATCTGTGCTTTATGTTTCGACCCTAAGGTAGCCTTTTCTCTCACATTCCCTGTGCATTCTTATATTTCTTGATCCCTCATTTCCTAGTCTCTGAGGCGTGATCCCTCTTCATTCTAAATCAACTATTAGGATCTTTTGTTTTCACATCTCTTTTCCCCCTATCTGGACAATCGACCTTCATTCTCCCTCTCATATTCCTCATCATTGTTTCTATCCCTCCTCCTCTGCTAGCATTTTCTCCCCTTCTCTTCCTACAGCTATACACCACAAAAATCTCTTTGTTTTACCCTCAATTCCATCCAGGAATTCCCTTCATTCTCCTTAATCCTCAGATGTAATATCCAAAGCAGTGCCCTTCGTATCTATGAACAAAGGTAAAAATTCCTCCACCTTCTCACACCATATGAACATGGATTCCTCTAATGAAAAGAACCGCCCCTATGCTTTTTTAAAATCACACAATGTGGTAATATAGTAGTTGAAGAATCATATGATCTAGAACAAGTTACACACCAAAGAAGAAATTTCCTTCCTTCGACGGCAGTGGTATAAATGCAACACTGAACTGATGCATGTGAAAAACCACTACACCCAACTTGATGGGACCTGTTGGGGTTCCTATGTTTTGGCCAGATTGGCAAAACCAAAAGATAAGAAAACATCAAACTGCTTTGGGATTCAAGGATCTAGCCCTCCTGAATCCAGAGAGGGATCTCTCTATGAATGAGTTTAAAGATGTGATCGTTAAAACCTGAAATGTGGTATTAGGCTAGTTATGAAGAGCATGGGTTTTGTTTGTTTGTTTTTGGTTGGAAAAATACATGATGAAGGTGAGGGCAGTTCAAAATAAAGGGTGAAGATGTATGCAAATGAAGGAATGATTCGGCTGACAGAAAAGGAAAAGACAATTTTAACCCATTGGGCTATGGAGTCATAGGAGGATTTTAATTGGACATCAAGGTTCAAGAAGGATCTATGGGGCAAGTCACTTATGTCAAAGGATCTCTTAAAGTGATTTATGGAATGAAACAGATAGGAAATGGAGAAACAAACAAATGAAGAACAGTGAACAACCTAAGATCAAATAATTGCTTTCAAACTATTTTGCTTCGGCATGTACTTAGGGAAAACATAAAAGTAATCTGAGATCAGGTAAGTGATTTTAAACCAGCCTACATTGAAGTACCTTTATTTGGAAAACATTAAAAAAAAATAGTTGGAATAGCTTAATATCAGGTGAGTGCTTTCAAACTACCCTGCTTTCAGCATATTCTATAAGAAAAACACAGATAACAGTCACAAAGAGCAATTTAGATCAGGAAAGTTCTTTGAAACGAACCTGCTTCAATATACTCTTTAAAGAGAACTTTCGAATGAGGAAAACATGGAAATAAAGCTTTGAGTAAGAGTAGGGTACTGTTGAGAGTAAATCCTAGATCTACGTTTGCTGCTCTTTATCAGAGAGAGTGGACAGAGTGAAAAACATTAAATAAAATAACAACTGACAGTGAGGAACACATCACCATTGACACAAATCAGGATCCCATAAATCAACAGTTTGTATTTGATGTTCAAACCAGTTACAATTAGCAAGCCCGGTGGGTCTCTACAACTTCGAACTTCTCATATCAGCTTATGTATCTTCAAGTTGTAAACAGGGCATCAGTAGCTTCAAAAACTATTACATGCATTCAAATGTCCAGAGACCAACATTTTCTCATCTTCTACAAAAGTATTTATAGAAGAATGAGGAGGTGGGATCTGATAAAAGATCTCCTGGGTCAATTAATACGAACTAATGACTCCTCGGCCTTTGAGGGGCTCAATGAAGTAATTTACAGATGATTTGTCTGTATTAAATTGATGTACATTTATGAATTAAGCTCGGTGGGAGTCACTCTGTTACTGTTTCCTGAGGTCTAATGATCGAACAGATTTGCTTCTGGGTTGTTCTTAATCTTTAAAATAGTTTGGCCGATAATTATGGATAAGATATTTGATTTGTATTAATTGTTCGACTGTCTTTAGGCAAACACCTCTTATTTTAGATAATGACTAGGCCTTCTTTGATTACTGTGAGGCTATAGGTTCCTTTAGGAGCTGGAGAGGGTTCGATTAGCCTCTACTTGGGGCGGTGGAAGTTTTCTCGGATCGACAACTGTCTTCATCTCTTCCCAAAACACCTTCAAGTTACTTGAGATCTGTGTTTTAGGTTTGATCAGGCTTATCCTGTGTCTTCTGGTCTTTATGATGTTTTTATCCGTGGATTTGGGCTTCTGATTTGCTGAATGTATGCCTTAATCCTTCAAATTGTGCTAGGAAATCTTCAAACACTGATACTCTTCATTTCTTTTATGCATTGTTGTGTCTTGTTGATGTGCAGGACGCGCAGGGCTCATATGGCATCAATGCCTCATGAAACATTGACGTCGTGGATTTTGATCCCAGCAAATGGTTCCCTTTGATGAATCAAAGGAGCGGGAATCGGCATTCCCAGCCTTCGGCTTTTCTTTCAATATAATGGAGAACCATTATCACCTGCAAAACATGAAACTAATTAATAAATCCTACGTTTTGGGTTAAACTTCTTCAGAGGGTGAGGGGAGGAGCATAGCCATTGGATGACATCATCCAATGGTCGAGATTTGCTAGAGATAGTCAAAAAGGAGAGTGGAGGAAAATAACAAATCAGATCCGTCGATCGCGCGGAGATCGACGGTGGGTATTAATCGAAAAACATAAAGTGGAAGGGTGAAAGGCGATGAAAGCATGCGGGAAAGATCTAAGCCATCTGATCTGGACACGTGGGAAGTCCATATTCAATCGAAGGATTGCAATCAGCGAGGAGAGAATAAGGGTGTGATGGAAATCATCGATGCGATTGCGCGATCAGGGAGGGTGATGCGATTGCGCGTTAACCGTTGATCTAAGGATCAGATCAACGGTGGGGAATGAATTGGAGGGATGGCTAATCGGGGGAACAAACAAACACACCAAATGAAAATTTCAATGCTGCACAGGCCGTTGGATCGGCCTTAGATCAACGGTCAATATCGTTTGAGCTTACGCACCAACGAAAGCCCTTTATACTTTATGAAAACCAAAACTTAATATAAATAAAGGTTTTAATGCTTCGGGGGCGAAATATATATTTATGAAATGTTTGGCGCTCGATTGCGGGGCCTTGGTCCATATGGAATGATAATAGGCCCGGGGCATATACAACAAAGGGCCAATTGCAATCGGAGCTTCAGACTTGGGCTTTTCAATCTAACCATTAAAACTTGCGATGAAATTAGCGCCTCTGGACTCTTAAAACTTGGTCCCAGGTGAAAGTTATATGGGATAAAAGTAGAGGGGGCGGAGTTTCAATAAAGGGACTCAATCACATCGGAACTTTTGATGCGGTCTTTCAATCAACCAATTGCGAATTTTTCCGATGCGATTTCACTTCGGGTCTAGCACCTAGTTCTAGGGTGCAGGCACGTGGAGGGGAATTGGTTTAGGCTTAGCCCAAGGGGGCTTAAGTCTTTAATACAAGAAGGCATTTTTTATGGATTTTCAATGGTTTTCAAAAGGATTTGAGGTTTTCGACAGAGTTCAAAAAGGTGTTTTAAACTATGCAAGGTGGATTTTACGAAGGGGAAATGAGGAAAAATGGAAATCAGAGGGAAATGATGGGGAAAAAGAGTAAAAATGGAGGTTAGTATCTGAGTGGAGGAAGGGGAGACAAGGGGATTTTACGGCAGTCTTTCTCACGGACTTTTTAGGAGAATTTCTAAGTTCTGAAGGGAAACATCAGTGAAGATTTTCAGACAAGGGTGTGAGATCTTCTAGAGGCTTCAAGAAAAACATTTTGGCAATGAAACTGTTTCTTGAAGGCTGAAAATTTTTTTGGCCACCTTTTGATAGAACACATTTTATAGGTGGCCAACAGTGGCTCCACTTGGGGATGGTGCCTTTTTGAAGGCATCAAGAACTTCAGACTTGCATTTTCTGGGAGACTGATCAATGCCTCATCCATTGGGCTGCCTTCTTTTCTTGGATGCTCTTCTTTTTTCTGAAAACATATTAGCAGCCATGAAAAACAATGGATCTTTCATCAACACAACTTCTACCTACCCGATCCTACTGATCTAATATTTTTTCTTCATTAGAGGGCACTTGGATTGGCAAATTCTTTTACAACATTTATTCTTTTGAAAATAGGAAATCTAATCCAATTCTACTCCTTATTTCTCCATGGACTTAGATTAAATAGTTGAATCCATATAATTCTCTACCTAATCTACCATCTATTGGGGTTAAATTGTCCAACATATTTTATTCTCTAAATTCTACAACAGAAATTTAAAAACAATCAAGTCAAGATTAAATTGTTTGACTTGCTGTGATCTATGGCATAAGAAACAAGTTGCACATACATATTTATTTTGCAGAAAATTTAAATAAAAAATGGAAGGCTTAAGATTTGAAAGTTCAATCACTTCCTTTGTCTTTTTACAACTCTGTTTTGACTCTTACTTGAGTTGTTCCTTATTTGTCTGTCTGGTTCAGATTTTGCACTGATTAGAACCAGATTTACCTTTGTTTTGACTCAAAATTAAACATATATTGGAGTCAATTCTTGCTTCGAAACTTAGGTTCAGGTTTTGAGCATGTTTGAACCTTTAATTTCTATCATAATCTATCTACTGATAAAACAAGATTAAAAATTTTGGCAAATCGAATTCACTATCCTATCAGCAGTAAATTTAAAACTAATTAGTCAAGCTTAGGTTGTTTGACTAACTAGGAGTGTGTTTTTCAGGAGTGGCATTTAAGCTTGCACACTTTTAGAATTTATTTCTCTTTTTTGGTATGGGGTTGTACCTTTATTTTTTTTTTTAATCTTCCCTCTTTTCTTTTTCTATTGTTTTTTATATTTTTCTTCTTGTGAAATTGAACAAAGCAATGGTATTTACAATGGAAACGAAAGCTTTGAAATCGAACTCAGAAATAGTAATGATTAAGCACCTTGCCATTGACAAGACCCCCAAATAGAGCTGTGCCATCTAACTCTTGCAAAAAAAAGGCATTTGGACCAATGGTGGACTGAATAATTTAAGGACCTTGCCACAAACTGTCAAATTTGCCATGTTTACCCTTATCCTCTCTTCTGGAGTCCCATTTGACTACCTTGTCTCCAATGTTGAAGTCACAAGCCTTTGTTCTCTTGTCAAACAACTTCTTTATGTTCTCTTGCACCTTCTGAGCTCTGTTGTAAACCTCTTCCCTTGTTTGCTGGAGATGTATTGTTTGATTCATCCTCTTTATCATGATGTCCTCTTGTGACTGTATTTCTTGGACTAATTTTATCACTGGTACACCTAGGCTGGTGGGAAACACTACATCTGCTCCATAAACAAGCTAGTAAGGGGATATTCCAATGGATTTATTTGTGGTCAATATGTCTGCCCACAAAGCATGCACCAACTTGTTATGCCATGATTTTTTATTTTCCTCAAGCAGCTTCTTGATGATGGTCACCAAAATTTTATTTGATGATTCTGCTAACCCATTACCTTGAGGGTAATAAGTAGTAGAATGACCGAGTGTAATCTAATACATGTGACAAAAATAAATCATGTTTTTGGAACCAAAAGCAGCATCATTATCAGTAATAATCTTCCTAGGGCAGCCGAACCTAGACAGGATATAGTCTTTAAGAAATTTTACAATGACAGAAACTGTGGCATTCCTAAAGGGATGGCCTCTATCTACTTTGTGAAGTAGTCAGTGGCTGTGATAATCCATTTGTATTGGCAGATGAAGCAATATGGATTTCTCCTATGAAATCTAGGCCCCACTGTTTAAAAGGAGCTTCAACAGTGATAGGTTGTAATGGTAAAGGAAGGAGTTTTCTTTTGCCCTCAAAAACTTGGCACTTGTGACAGGCTACTATCATTTTATGGACATCTTGGAAGAGGGTGGGCCAGTAATATCCAGCTCTAAGGATTTTATTGATTGTGGTTTTCCAGTAGAGATGACCTCCACACTCTCCTTCATGGAATTCATGCTTGATCTTCTCTGCGTCAACTTCAGGAAAACATTTAAGTAATAAACCATTAGCATTTTTCCAATATAAACATTCATTTAAAATGCAATAGTTCCTAGCTTTCAACTTTAAAAACCTTGCCTTTTTTTTTGATAAGTTAGGAAGAGCATTAAGATTTGTAAGCACATACAAGATGTCAACGTACCAAGGTGAGTTTTGGAACTGTTCGTCCACAGTGGGAGCAGGTAATTCTTCTTGTTCATCCAAGGCATCTACCATGTTAATGTCAAGGGCTTGTAGATTAGATTCAGCCATTAATTGAGCCAAGCCTTGACCTTTAATAATTTTGGTGGGTTTGATTTCCAAATCATACTCTAATATTACAGCAATCCATTTACCCCTCTTTCCATCCGGGTCTTGTGACAAGATGTCTTTTACCACTATGTTAGGCACATAAGCAATGATGTGGGAATGTAGAATATACACCCTAAATTCTTTTAAGGCTTTTACCAAAGAATAGGCCTGTTTTTCCATTATGTTATATTTCAAGGGTGCATCCCTTAAAGCCTTGTTGAAAAAAGCAATAGGCTATTCTTGTCCTTCTGGGTTTTTCTGCAACAGGACTGCAGCCACGGTATGTTCTAAGGCAATGGAGAAAATAAGAAACTCTTTTGAAAAGTCTGGTCTGATTAGGACTGGTGCCCGGGTGAGTGCATGTTTTACCAATTCTAAGGATATTTTGGCTTCTGCAGTCCACTTCACTCCTACTTCTTTTTTGAGCATATTAGTCATGTTTCTAACGAGCTCTGCTAAGTTGGGAATGAACCTCCTTAATAAGTTAATCTTTCCAATAAAGGACTGTACTTATTTTATATTCCTTGGTTGGCTAATTTGTAGTATTTCATCAACTCTTTTTGGATCTATTTTAATCCCCCTTTCTGATATAATATGACCGAGGAGCTTACCTTCTTGAAGGCCAAACCCTGTCTTTTTGGGATTTAAAGATAGTCCAAACCTTCGACAGGACCTTTCTTAGATGTTTAAGGTGCTCTTCATCAGTGTTGGAATAAACTGTTATGTCATCAAGGTAAATTACAATGAAGTGCCCTATCTCCTCTAAAAAAGCAATGTCCATGGCCCTTGGAAAAGTGGCCCCAGAATTCATTAATCCAAAAGGAATTTTCACATACATGAAAGTGCCCCAAGGAGTGGTGAAATTTGTCTTGAGTTGGTCTTCTGGGAGTAATAAAACTTGGTTATACCCTGAAAAACCATCTAACAGAGAAATCCTCTTTGAACCAACTACCCTTTGCAGGATGTGTTCCATTTTGGGTAAAGGGTAATTGTCTTTAAGAGAGGCTCTGTTAAGGTTTCTGAAATCAATGCACAATCTAATTTCTCCTATCTTTTTCCTCACAGCTACAAGGTTAGAAATCCAATCTAAGAACCTCACAGGCACTATGATTCTTGCCTCATACATTTTGTTGATTTCCTTTTCTACTAGAGGTAGTTGTATTGGATTAATTCGATGCAGTGTTTGCCTAAAGGGTTTCTAGTTTTCTTTCAATGGGATCTTGTGCTGGATGATTTCTGTGTCATAGGCTTTTAAATCTTCATAGCTCCAGGAAAACACATCAACAAACTCTTTAAACAAGTCAATGTATTTCTTTGCTACGTCATTAAAATCAAACAGGTATTCTCAAGGTGCTAGCCCCCTAGGTATGTTCTTGTCTTTTGATGGCAGTAACTCAATTTCTTCGTTTTCTGTGTCCTTGTACTCTTCAGTATGAGCTGCAAGTTTTTTTAGGTAACATGTTGATTTTTACGGGACCAGATGGTTCTTCTTCTTGAGGGGGCTCTTTGTTTAGGAAATTTTCATCGGATTTAGAATCTGAATTGGATAATTCAAACTCGTTTCGGCTAATCAGGAAATCCTCTATCTGTTTGTCGCCCTCAAAGACCTGCCAATATTTCTCATTATCTGGAATTGCAGGTCTATATTTTGTACGAATGATGATATGTTTGTCACTAGGTGATTCCTGGCATGAACTAGCAGCGCAGGCCAATCTATTTGCAATTATGTTTTGACTCTTTGGGACAAACACGAGTTCATATTTTGCAAACGTTTTCAAGAAATCTATGGCATTATTTCGGTATACCCTTAGTCTAGGATGCTTGATGCAGTATTCTCCATTTAGCTATTTGATGACTAATTTTGAGTCTCCCTGAACAATTATCTTCTTGGCTCCTAGTTCTTTCAATAGACGTAATCCTAGGATGAGAGCCTCATACTCTGCGATGTTGTTAGTGCATTTGAAATCTAGCTTGAAAGTATGGCTCTCGGAGTAATTTTTTTCAGTGTCGACCAACCATACCCTAGCTCCTGCACTCTTTCTAGTGCAAGACCCATCAAATTTCATGCACCATAAGGGTTTGTTAACATCGTTTTCATCCCTATTGCCTCGTTCATCATTATGTTCTGTTCTGAGATCCACAACATGTCGTGATGGGTCTCGTTCTTTAGGATTTTCATAGAGTTCAGCGTGACGGGTAATCTGTTGTTTTCCATCTTGGCTTTGTTCACTCCAATTTGTTGTTTCAACACACTGTTCAGAAGTTTCTCTTCCATTTTCTTCCATACCTAGAACTGCCATTATTTCTAGATTTGGGGCCTCCAGCTGGTTGTCTAAGTCATTGTCTTCTAGCTTTGGTTTATTTGAGGATTCATCATTGTAAAGGATAAACGAATGCAGGTCTGTATGGACAGAGTAAATGGGGGAATTTTCGGGCTTTTCTGGGCTACTGACCATGAATTTCATGTGCGCCTCTTTGTATAGTCTTCTAAGCTAGCTAAAGACAGGGATAGTAGCATATGTCCCATCCATCTGCATTGTACCTTGCAACTTGGCACCCCATGATCTTGACAGCAACATGCCATACTTAGGAGGCACACCAGCCACGACAACATCCATAACCATGCACTTGGCTGGGATTTGAGTTAAATTCACACAAAGGCCTTTAATTAGGCCAAGGCATTTCACTCTGCTAGAGTCAAAAGAATATAAATCCTTATAAGGTCTGGTTATTTTTAGTCCTAGCCTTTCCATTATCACCTTTAGCATAAGGTTGTGTGAGGCTCCAGATTCATGCATAGCATTATGCAGGATTTTGTCGTGGATATCGAGGCTGACATAGAAAGGAGGTACTACCCCTTCTTGAAATTTCCCTTCAATTTTTGGGCCGAACAAGAGAGCCGGTTGCTCATCATTCAAATTGACGGTGTCACTATTTTCTCCTAAGTTTAAAGATTTCAAAATTTGAATCTTATATACATCCTGAGTGGCTAACTCAATGAGAGGGACAAAAATTTTAATTTTGGCAATCTCACTTTCTAAATTGAAAGCAGACTGACTCTTTGAAAGATTCAATTATGTCTTGTTGGGCACCATTTTATTAGTAGTCTCAGCTTGCTGATTTTCAGTATGTACAATGTTTGAAGCTGTTTTATCAGGAGCATTAGCTGCAATGCTAATGTAGCTAGGTTCTCAGGTTGATGTGTCACTGGTTTGAATTTCCTTATCTTTGTTTTTACCAGAATTCTCAGCCACTGATTTATTGTTTTCAGCAGTCACTTTAGGAGTCTTTGCAGGATTTTTATTAATGGTGGTTTCAGAGGGCTTTGGTTTGGGATCAACTATGATCCTTTTGCTCCTGAGGTCATATTTTTCTTGAACCTACATGATGGAACTTTCGAATCCTAACCTATAGTCCTCGGTTTCCAACCCTTCCTCATTCCAGTGTGAGTACGAGGCCTGGTTTTCTTCTGTGGGGAAGGCGTGGTCTAGGTCATCTACATCCATCATATTCATGCCAGTTTCCTCTGACTCCTCTATTATTCCTTCATCCTCATCGAGGAAGTTCTCTTGAAATAGAGGGATGACCTTTTGATCAGAGTCTCTTTGTCTATTTGGGGGGTTATTTCTCCTTAAGTTCTGATTTTGACTTTGGTTCCTGTTCTGATTGCTGACTTGGATAGTCAAATTTTCTGCCATTTTTCCTATTATATCCATAGTTTTGGCTAGACTATCATATTTTGGATCAGATGTAGAAGCAATGTTGTCATCCCTATAGGTTACCTTTTTCTCAGCCCTCATCCTGGCTCTTTTCTCAATCAATTTTGCCTCAACACTCACTGCTCCTTTCTACATGTCTTCCAATGTATTATAATCTCTACACCTAAGCTGGTAAGCCATATCAGCATCAAAGCCTTCAGGGTATTTTACTAGGGCCATTCCTTGGGGAGGTTTCATGTGTGGTGGAAGAGCATTGTCGATACTGTCAAATATTATAGATTAATCCTGGACACTCTCTCCTGGATTTATTTTAAGATTCTTATATTCGGCTAGGATTTGGAGAGGGTTACTTCTAATTTCCTATTTGTTTATGAAAGTTTGATGTAAGGCAGGAAGATCATTAATGCTATTGGGAGGCAAGGCTTTAAACCACTTCTTCACTTCTCCTCCTAAACTCTGAGCGAAGATCCTCATCTTAATTGTTTCATCCTCTATTTCCATGTAGTCAAAGGCGTCTCCCATCCTATCTACATGGTGTTGAGAGGTGGTGGATTCTTTACTAGTGAAATGAGGAATCTTAGAATGATATTCATTGGGTAAAGGAGCTAAAGGCTGGGGAAGCACCAAGGGAGCATACCATGCTGCCATGATTGGAGGTGGGGGTGGATTCACAAAAGATGGATTAACAAAAGGGACAGTGGGCTGGAGTGGAGTGGTTTGGACAGTGGATGTTGGACGAACAGATGTTGATGGACCATGGATTGATTGCTGAGATGATCTTGGATGAGAGACACCTAAATTGAGAAAGAAATGCAAATCAGGTGGTGTGGTTTCTCTACTACCAGGATGTTCACTTTGTTTCGAGGATGAAAGTGAAGACTCTGAATCTAGCTGATCTAAATCGTCAAGTGACCGTGTCCTAAATGGATTTCTTAGATCTACTTGTGATTGCTATAGAGCTGCAATATTTTCAGGAACTGAATTAGCTCTCAAGGGTGATTTGAAAACAGTTGAGAATTTATGAGGCTTCCTAAGTAATATTTCAGGATTATCAACTGTCTCAAGTGGGTTTGGGTCAGGGTGAGCTCTAGTATGAATCTTTCTAGGAGCCACTATGTTGTGTCTTTCAGACCCAACTAAACAAGAAAGGTGTTAACCATATATGACAATATTTGAGAGGTTTAACTGATCTCTTGCTAAGAAAAATTTAATCCTAAGGCCCCCTTACTGAATTTGAATGATTTTATAATGATTACGGGTCCTCCTAGTGGAGTCTTAAGGTATGCAGGATTGTGGAGTCACCAAGTGGAATTTTTTAGCTCTTTTGGAGGTAAAAGGTTTATGGTCCACTACCATGTTTATTGACTACCAATTTGAGATATTTATGGGTTTTCTGAGTTTTTTTATAGTGGTTTGGGAGACTAATTATTCTATAAAATCTTTCCAAGCAACTATAAATTTAGAAATTCCCCAGTGGAGTCGCCATTATGTTGGCGATGACAATGGGACACAAAACTAAACTATGAACTCAAAAAGTTCCCCAGTGGAGTCGCCATTATGTTGGCGATGACAATTGGACACAAAACCAAACTATGAACTCAAAAATTCTCCGGTGGAGTCACCATTATGTTGGGGTTCCTATGTTTTTGCCAGATTGGCAAAACCAAAAGATAAGAAAACATCAAACCGCTTTGGGATTCAAGGATCTAGCCCTCCTAAATCCAGAGAGGTATCTCTCTATGAATGATTTTAAATATGTGATCGTTAAAACCTGAAATGTGGTATTAGGCTAGTTATGAAGAGAATGGGTTTTTTTGTTTGTTTTTGGTTGGACAAAGACATGATGAAGGTGAGGGCAGTTCAAAATAAGGGGTGAAAATGTATGAAAATGAAGGAATGATTCGGCTGAAAGGAAAGGCAAAGAAAGTTTTAACCCATCAGGCTATGGAGTCATAGGAGGATTTTAATTGGACAGCAAGGTTCAAGAAGGATCTATGGGGCAAGTCGCTTATGTCAAAGGATCTCTTAAAGTGATTTATGGAATGAAATAGATAGGAAATGGAGAAACAAACAAATGAAGAACAGTGAACATCCTAAGATCAAATAAGTGCTTTCAAACTATTTTGCTTCAGCATGTACTTATGGAAAACATAAAAGTATTCTGAGATCAGGTAAGTGCTTTTAAACCAACCTGCATTGAAGTACCTTTAGTTGGAAAAAATTTAAAAAAAAAAACAGTTAGAATAGCTTAAGATCATGTGAGTGCTTTCAAACTACCATGGTTTCAGCATATTTTATAAGAAAAACATAGATAACAGTCACAAAGAGAAATTTAGATCAGGAAAGTGCTTTGAAACCAACATGCTTCAATATACTCTTTAAAGAGAACTTTCAAATGAAGAAAACATGGAAATAAAGCTTTCAGTAAGAGTAGGGTACTATTGAGAGTAAATCCTAGCTCTACGTTTGCTGCTCTTTATCAGAGAACGTGAACAGAGTGAAAAACATTAAATAAAATAACAACTAACAATGAGGAACACATCACCATTGACACAAATCAGGATCCCATAAATCAACATCTTGTATTTAATGCTCAAACCAGTTACAATCAGCAAACCCGGTGGATCTCTACAACTTCAAACTCCTCATATCAGCTTATGTATCTTCAAGTCGCAAATAGGGCATCAGCAGCTTTAGAAACTATTACATGCATTCAGATGTACAGAGACCAAGATTTTATCATCTTCTACAAAAGTATTTATAGAAGAATGAGGAGGTGGGATCTGATAAAAGATCTCCTGGGTCAATTAATACGAACCAATGACTCCTCGGCCTTTAAGGGGCTCGATGAAGTAATTTACAGATGATCTGTATGTATTAAATTGATGTACATTTATGAATTAATCTCGGTGGGAGTCACTTTATTGTTGTTTCCCAAGGTCTAATGATTGAACATATTTTCTTCTGGGCTGTTCTTAATCTTTAAAATAGTTTAGCTGACAATTAGAGATAAGATCTTTGATTTGTATTAATTGTTCGGCTATCTTTAGGAAAACACCTCTTATTTTAGATAATGACTAAGCCTTCTTTGATTACTGTGAGGTTGTAGGTGCCTTTAGGAGCTGGAGATGGTTCGATTAGCCTCTGCTTGGGGTGGTGGAAGTTTTCTCGGATCGACAAATGTCTTCGTCTCTTCCCAAAACACCTTTAAGTTACTTGAGATTTGTGTTTTAGGTTTGATCAAGCTTATCCTGTGTCTTCCGGTCTTTATGAAATTTTTATCCGTGGATTTGGGCTTATGATTTGCTGAATGTATGCCTTAATCCTTCAAATTGTGTTAGGAAATATTCAAACACTGATACTCTTCGTTTCTTTTATGCATTGTTGTGTCTTGTTGATGTGTAGTCCGTGCAGGTCTCATATGGCATCAATTCCTCATGAAACATTGACTTCGTGGAGTTTGAGCCCAGAAAATGGTTCCCATTGATGAATCAAAGGAGCAGGAAACGTCATTCCCAGCCTCAAATTTTCTTTCAATATAATGGAGAACCATTATCACCTGCAAAACATGAAAACACTTAAGAAATCCTGCGTTTTGGGTTAAACTGATTCAAAGGGTGAGGGGAGTAGCATAGCCATTGGATAGCATCATACAACAGTCGGGATTTGTTAAAGATAGTTAAAAAGGAGAGTGGAGGAAAAGAACAAATCAGATCCATCGATCGTGCAGAGATCGATGGTGGGGATTAATCGAAAAACATAAAGTGAAAGGGTGAAAGGCAATGAAAGCATGCGGGAAAGATCTAGGCTGTCCGATCTCGACACGTGGGCGGTCTAGATTCAATTGGAGGATCGCAATCGGTAGGGAGAGAATAAGGGTGCGATGGAAATCGCCGATGCGATTATGCGATCAGGGAGGGCGATGTGATTACGCTTTAACTGTTGATCTAAGGATCAGATCAACGGTGGGGAATGAATCGGAGGGATGGCTAATTAGGGGAACAAAAAAACACACCAAATGAAAATTGCGATGCTGCGCGGGCTGTTGGATCGGCCTTAGATCAACGGTCAATATCGTTTGAGCTTACACACCAGTGGAAACCCTTTATACTTTATGAAAACCAAAACTTAATATAAACAAAGGTTTTAATGCTTCAAGGGTGGAATATATATTTATGAAATGTTTGGCACCTGATTGCGGGGCCTTGGTCCATATGGAATGATAATAGGCCTGGGGCATATACAACAAAGGGCCAATCGCAATCGGAGCTTCGGGCTTGGGATTTTCAATCTACCCATTAAAACTTTCGATGTGATTAGCGCCTCTGAACTCTTAACACTTGGTCCCGGGTGAAAGTTATATGGGATGAAAGCGGAGGGGCCAGAGTTTCAATAAAGGGACTCAATCGCATCAAAACTTTTGATGTGGTCTTTCAATCAACCCATTGTGATTTTTTCCAATGCGATTGCGCTTCGGGTCTAGCACCTATTTCTAGGGTGCGGGCACATGGAGGGGAAGTGGTTTAGGCTTAGCCCAAGGGGGCTTAAGGCTTTAATACAAGAAGGAATCTTTTATGGATTTTCAATGGTTTTCAAAAGGATTTGAGGTTTTCGACAAAGTTCAAAAAGGAGTTTTAAACTATGCAAGGTGGATTTTACGAAGGGGAAATGAGGAAAAATGGAAATCAGAGGGAAATGATGGGGAAAAAGAGTAAAAATGGAGGTTACTCTCTTAGTGGAGGAAGGGGAGACAAGGGGATTTTACAGTAGTCTTTCTCACAGACTTTTTAGCAGAATTTCTGATTTTTGAAGGGAAACAGTAGTGAAGATTTTCAGACAAGGGCGTGAGATCTTCCAGAGGCTTCAAGAATTTTTTTTTGGCAATGAAACAGTTTCTTGAAGGCTGAACAATGTTTTGGCCACCTTTTGATAGAAATTTTTTTATAGGTGGCCAATAGGACCATCAAATATCTACAGGACATTCTCACCAAAATTTATGAACGAGGCTCCAATTCTATGGATCAAGGGAAAGGCCATAAGGAGAGAAAAAATACAATCAGCAAGTGAACCTCCTCCTCCATTTGGTCCTCTCATTGTTGTTTTTTGTTTATTTGGTGTTAAATTAGTTTATCATTAAAAAAATTTGCATCCTCTTGCTTAATCAATTTGTTAGACATATATTCTAAATGTGATAGCCTTCATATCAGAAAGGCATGTAAGAAGTAGCAGCAGTTGTAGCATCATACCAGTTAAGCACTTCCAACATTTAAATATGTTTTGTAATATGAGAGGAGTGTGCATGTAATGAGGAATTCCCTCTACCTCCCCTTTCATATAAATATATAATAACTAATCTTGTGTGAAAATATGTATATTAGAATTATTCTTGAATGTAAATGTTAGTTGAACGTATTGCAGGTTGTAGCAGTAGTGGAGGATTTTGCCTTACCCAGTAGCGTTAGAAGGATATGGTGAGCAAATAATCACAAGATGAATCATTATATACCTAACCATGATGAGTACGTATATACCTAACCATGGTGGGTAGGTCTGACAAGTTGTACACTAACCACTCAACAACATGAATCATTATGTACCTAACCATGGTGGGTAGGTCTATCAAGTTGTACTGTTAACCACTCGATAGGGTAACCCAAATTTTCTAGGAAATTAATAAGAAATTATGCCTCAAATAGATATATTTGTTGAAAGAAAAATAAACTCCCATTGAAGGAGAACAATTCTATATTGAACCAAAGAACCATTCATAGCAAGAAAGTAGACACAACATTTAGACTAACTTTCAACAAATTTAGATTATAATAAAAACCTTATAGACTAACAAATGTGAATTCCCAAAATGGGCCATGAGAAAAATTCTCATATTAGAGCAACAAAATCATAGAGGATTAAAATATTCAAAAAACACATAACTTAATGGGTTGCGATGGACTGTAGTTGGAAAAGAAATAAAAATAAAATATTTACATGTTCTATGTCATAAATAATTTCAATGGTTACTATCCAACAAAATATTCAATCCAAATTAACTTAGACATCACTAACTAAGTATCGAATTTAGTTATTAAGTCCATTACAAGGATTATATATTTTAATTAAATTATAATACTAAAATTAAACCCTAGATCCTTTTCAAGTGGCCAAAAGGCCCTTACTCCAGTAGTAATTACTGAGCCACAATTGTAGAATCCTGAAAAACTCAAAGGAAAGCCAACCACAAAGTGAAAGACTAACATGTGATCGAAATCGAAAAGTTAAGAGACCAAACTTGTCAAGCTAACATTAAGAATAAGAGAAACTCAATGTGATCCCACCCTGTCAGGAATCCACCTACATTCAAATGAATTGTTAGAGAAAAATAGCCAAGACTGGAAGAAGAGAATGTATGGAACCGAAGTTTTCCACAAGAGAAATATTACCTCGTATTAATGATGTTCCTAAGGTATCCGGAAACTGTATGGCTTGTAAATAGGAGAAAGTGAAGAACCGTTATAAGAATAACCATAACGGTGAGCATTTTGATGTGAAACCTTGAGAGAGAAGGTGCATGCGAGCCATAGTCAACAGGGGAAATTGTAAAAACTAATTAGAAAATTTGAAACATACATGTAGATAATTCAAATGTTCGCAATAGGAATTCATAAGGCAAGAAGTTACCTGTGCACCCTGAGAGCCAGGTTAAGCTTCTTGTTGTAGAGCCATAACCCTTCACCAAAACAAAGTGCAAATGAGTCTAGGTGGAGGAGAGACCTGGGGTAGTTACCCCCTTAACTGATCCACTCATTTTTATACTGTATGATTGCAACCCTAATAATCAAAAGTGCTTAGAAATTCCACGGGTGAGTCCTGGAAGGGGACAACTGCCCTCTGGTATGAATGGATAACTTCGAGATAGTTCAAGAAGTGTCAGGAGTAATGTTATGCACTTCATCCATATTATGTGCCGCTTGAAATTAATAATCTGCGATAAAGAGCCTTCAATATTTGAACTTCATCTAACCGAAAATTTAATTCTGTAATGGGAATTAATAACATTAAATAGTATAAATTGTTCTCATGAATAATATGTGATGAAACCCTTATCATGAAGCCTGATTAATTCATTACCATCAGGGAATTGTACCATCACGGAGACGAACAATAGGACTGGTTCCTACGCCATATATAGAGTCTAATCTCGAAGTATGGATCCAATTGGGGGAGGAGCCCCGAAATAACACTGCTATTTTGAAAGGAAGAAATGGAAAGGTTAAGGCAAGATAATGAGAGGTTGATGCCTGATCAAAGGTGAATTATGGAAATTCTTATTGAGAGGAAGAATCATAGAAATTCTAATCCCAGTCTTTATAATGAGAATATAACATAATCCTTTAGACAAGGAGAACTAATCATTGCGGAAAGAAGTCATACCCATAGGTCAGAGGGAGATAGAGATGAGAATTAAGAGGAGTCTAAAAATTTATCAGACAAAAATATAGCTAAGAGATAGAAGATAGAGTTATGGTGTGAATTGAAGAAAATCAAACCCCTAATATTTGATGGTGAGTCATAAGAGGCAACAAAACCTTGGTTAATAAATATGAATAAATACTTTCAAATTTATGAATATAATGACAATATGAAAGCACGATTGGAATTTTATCATCTACAAGGGAAGGAAAACTTGTGGTAGGAGGAATTCAAGGTTTTTCATGGCATGGAGGAGCAAGAAGTTACCTAGAAAAAAATCCAAAATAATTTCAATGAGAAATATCTAACTGAACTATTTTATGATGATAAAGCAAAGGAGTTTCATGACCTCCAACTGGGACAAATTACTGTTGATGATTTTGAAACTAAATTTATGTCATTGGTAAGATATGTACCCTATATCCACGAGGAAAAGGATAAGGTATAAATTTTTGTGAGTTGTCTATCTGCATTTATGAAAGAGCGCCTGGAATTTGCTAATCCAAAAACAATGGATGAATTTATTTAGAAGGCACGAATATGTTATCAGTAGACAAGACAAAAGGGAGAGGGGAGTAATAATTGGCTAAGTCGGAAAGGTCAGAATAATTTCCAGATTTTTAAGGGTTCCAAGGCTGTTGGTCCTAAAAATACACATAAAAATAAAAAAAATAAGCCTCCTAGGAAAAAATTTCTAGAAATGTGACTGCCAAATGACCAAAAGAAAAATGAAAAGTCGAGTAAACTGGAGAAAAATAAACAAAAAATACCCCCATTACAATGATGGGGTTATGGGGAACCCCATTACTATAATAATTTCCCTCATTGTTTCTCAACAAAACCAACTGCAAATATTCAGGAAGCTTCAACATTGGGTGAGGTGGTGCGTATTATACAAATGATTAATGCCGCATTGGAGGATCACCAAGAAGAATATCAACTGATGATGATATATTTTGAAGGTAAAGATTCTAACCACTATGTGTCCATTTTGATATATCCTAGAGCAAGCTTGATCTATATTAGCCCTAGAATAATGGATATATTTCATTTACATACCAACGGATTTAAGAACCCGTGGTTAGTGCAGTTAGCTACATGAGCAAAGAGAAGGGTGTTGGCTAAGATAGAGCACTGCCATATTGAAATAGTTTGTCAACTAATATGAAATGACTGTATTATTTTTGTTGTGCTAAGTGTATTTTTAGTTTATAAACATGTGCATAAGTGGTTCATTAGTTTGCATAAGGATTGAGTAGTTTGTCCATGAATTGTAGATTAATTTTAGTGAATTAGAAGCATAAAAAAAACTTAAATAACACTAAAAAATAGTGAAAAATAGAGAAATAAGTTACCACATGAAATTTACACAACATACATGATGAAGCAGTTCACCCCTCCTGGGCTACATCTGTTGGTCCAGCTCCAGCTCCCAAGGGCATGTCCATGCTTCATTATGCTAAAAAAATTTCTATTACTTGTAGTTACAGCACACCAGTGGTTGTTTTCTCTACACCAATGGCTCCAGAATGCTCCAATTAGTCAAAAATGACTCTTCATTCACTCAGAATGGGCGAAAATTGAGTCTCCTACTCTTTTTCCCATTTTCACCTAGAAAATATCCACTAAAAGTGGAGAACTCCACTTAACTAGAGTTAATTAGGAATTTCTGCCACAAATAGCGCTCTTGCAAAATTTCCCGCCGAATCCGACTGTGTAATTAAATGTTTCGGTTGGGGTGGCGACATGCCAAACCCAATACCGTAGTTACCGTGACAGTTGGCGGAAGCCGTAATAAACTACAGTTTGAAATGGATTGAACCCCATGGTAAGATTCGTGGGTTAAGTATTATCTGCGTGGAATATACGATAGAATTTTAATGATGTTATGTGACCATACAATGCAGAACGCCGACGATTAGCTGTCGGTTAGGTATTTACCACGGTGGTTGATGTTTTATGTTTTCCATGTGATAACACTTGTGGAACTACTGGCTGGTTGGGACCGTCAGCGGTTCCAACCCCCAAATGAATTTTTAACAAATAATAAATTTAACCCGACATACAATATGGTTAATTCATAAATGTAGCTTGGATGGTAAAGCCTGTTCATGCCCAGTGGGAGGTCGAGGGGTTGATTCCTGTGGACCCAACCAAATTTTATAGTGCCATTCTAGGGACATGTGGCAGCCTCAGGGCTGGCCACATGGCGCCCTATGATTGGCTCCTCCAAAACCCATTCAACCAATAGAAATCAGAAAAACCTGTAATTTATTTTGAGGAATGAATATTCCTCGAAATATTCCCTTTTTGTTGACTGTGCATCCCAGTCAAACTTGGTCAAACTCTCGTAATTTTACCTATTTGGCTTTTCGATCAGAATGTGATAGCTCCCTCATATGACATCAGTTTTTCGAACCGTTCACAGCGCCAGAATCAACAAGATGATATCTAGGCAACCATCCTAGCTTCAACCCAATCCTGTAACTTTGAATTTTGAGCAAAATTTATGAACTCCTGATCATTCCTCTCCATTGGGAACGTTTTGGACCCCAAAATACTTTATTACCTATTCAGTAGATGAGTGTACAAATCCCTCACCTTTCCAACCTCCATCCTTTTTTCCTTGTTTGGTTTAGTGCCTTTGAGCCCAACTCAAAGGTAGTCAGCACTTCCCCTCTTGGATGTTGTTGTCCTCCTGTCAAGAATTGTATCTTCTTTGAGCTCATCCAAAAATTATGGTGAGAAATATTCAATAGAAGGTACCTGAACATCACTTCCTTGATCATAGATCAAAGGTGGCTCATACAAGGGTAAGTTTTCAACATTAACAACTGAATACATTTTCATATAAGAAGGCAAGTCAAGTTGGAATGCATTATTACCAACTTTTTTTATGATCTTGAATGGACCATATCGAATGGGTTTGAGCTTTTTACCTTCCCCTTGCATCCTTTCTTTGCTAATGTGAAATCATACCTCATCTCCCTCTTGAAACTTGTGATCAACCTAGTGTTTGCCATGCCTCTCTTTGTATTTTCTTTGACTTTTCTCAATCTGTTCTTGAACTTGTTCATGTATAATATGAATTTTCTCAATGAAATTTCGAGCCTTATCAATGTCACTATGGCCATCAATTGCAACATCCTTCCCAAAGATGAAGTCTAATGGCGATTTTGGAAAATAACCAAAGCATACTTCAAAATATGATGTTTGTGTTGAAGATTTCTTTGCCCAGTTGTAAGCGTGTTGAATGTAATGCAATTCTTCATCCCACAACTTAGGATGTTTTCTACAATATCCTCTCAATAGATGCACAACAGTTATGTTCACTACCTCGGTTTGTCCATCTGTTTGTGGATGAAAAGTGGTACTCTTTTTGAACTTTGTGTCCATCATTCTCCATAGATTTGACCAAAAGTTCCCAATAAACCAGGAATCCCTGTCACTAACAATATAAATTGGAAATCCATAATGAACCCAAACATTTTGAAAATAAATGTAATATTCCCAATTAGCCATGAGCTAGTTGGAATATTAATTTTTGTTTTTTCTTCCTTGTTCGATGAATAAGAGGGTATGGAGACCCATAAATATCCTTAATATGAATAAAATAAATGCCAATGTGAAAGGAATACATTTTGGCAGCTTAATTTAGCACCCTAATGTGTGAAAAGGGGCTGGAACACCTAGACTGGGTCAACTTTCACCAAATCAACAACATTGTCATGGAGGAGCTAACATTTATGGAGAAATAGCACAGTTTTAGAGGGAGACTCTTTGCATGGAGGTAGTGTCATAAATTAATGGGGTTTAGGGTTAGGAAGCTCATCAAATATATAAGGAAGAAGATGGCAACCATATTTGATTATGTTTTGGTTTATTATATTTTGATATATCGTCTATTTAGACATATAGCTTTCTTCAATTGTTTAGCTAAGATTGCAGTCTTGTTTATCATAGGGTGTTCCTGCTCGGGAATCCCATGTATTTCCTTGAGAAGCCTTTAGGAAGAGCTTTGCACTACATTCCACTATCAGGCATTTGGCCAAAGCTTCAGTCTTAATGTACAACACAGTTTCTGTTGAGAGGTTGTGTTGTGTTGCGGGCAGGATTTGTGGAGGTTTGATGTGAGAAATTTCTGAGCTAGTTCTCATTGGAGGGAGGTTCCTTTCTCTTGGGAGGCTAGTAAAGAAGGCCCTGGAGCTTTATTGACACATTTGGAATCGGGCCATAGTATTTTTATCTCCTGCAGTGTAGTTTCAGTCTAGATCTATGTTATTTTAGGGAGGAGTTGTAGGGGTATTTGCAGTAGGTGATTTGGGAGGTGATTTCTTCAGTGAAGGGGCCAACCTTTCATCTAGAGGATCCATTGGAGGAGATCACATTCATTTTCATATCAGCTTTAGCCATTTTCTCTTTATTCATTTTTTGCAGCATACTTTCATCCATATGGTTGAAAATCATATTGTATTATTGGGTGTTTTCCCTAGAGACCCTTTTGGGTTCTTTTCTGGAGGTTGTATAGAGCCCATGTCTTCATTTTTGTATATATCGTGACATACATCAACCCCGTATCTTTTGTATACTAATTTTTTGTAGTAATGCTTTTAAAACTGCACTGTAGCAGTGTCTCCGGCCTTTTGATATAGTAGCAACACCTCTTGTTGAGGGATTTCTTCATTGGAGGCTTGTTATATCTTGTTCTATGGTTTGTGGCCCATTTGTTATACATAATTTGTTTTTGTTATGATGAATGGAAGGTCTCCATATTGGCCTCTTGTTTTGATATAATGTTTACACTATTATTTCCATTGTTTCGCACTATATTCCTGCTTTTCCCATTTGGGAATATTGCAATAAAGTTCAGCAATTTGTTCAGCAGCAATGGTTTTCTTACATGGCATAATTATACACATTTTACTGAATCTATCCACAACTACATAAAGATAATAATGTCTCTTTCTTGACATAGGTAGACCTCCAAAAAATTGCATGGAGATACTCTTCCATGGCCTTGATGGTACCAGAAATGGTGTGTACAATCCAAGCTTCCTATTACTAGGCTTACTTGTTGCACACATAGAACAACCTCTTCTAAAACGCGACACACTATCTATCATGCGAGGCCAATAACAATATCGTTGTAGATGTGCCACTTTTTTTCTTACCCCAAAGTGTCCAAAAATAAGAGATGAATGAGCTTCTCTCATGAAACTTAGCCTCTCTCCATGTGGTATACAGAGCTTATAACCAAGTGAAACTGTTGAAGAAATACCATTCACCTGAAATGTCTTGATTGCTGCAATTTTGTTTGTGACTGCAAGTACATGCTGCAAAAGATTGTGCCCATGGCATAGTCACTAGCATCGGTTTGAATCTTGAATGGCTGTCTCAAATTTGGTAATGCAAGTACTGCAGCTGAATTGATATTTTCTTTTAAAGCTTTGAAAGCTTGTTGTTGTTTGCCTCCCCATTGGAAGCCTTTTGCAACTCTTGTCAATGCATGCATAGGAGTTGTGATGGAAAAAAAGTTAGCAATAAACTTTCTCCAATATTGAGCTACACCTAAGAAAATTCTTACCTCGGTAACTATTTTGGGTGTGGGCCAATTCACAATGGCTTCCACATTAGAAGAATCAATACTCAATTATCCTCCTCCTAAAATGTCCCAAATAGACCAAATAAGTCTTTCCAAACTCACAATTTGACATCTTAATAAACAATTTCTCTTTCTTCAAAATGTCAAGCACTATATTCACATGCAAGACATGATATTCTCTTGTTTTGCTGAAAATAAATATGTCATCTAAGTACACAATAACAAATTCATCAAGGAATGGATGAAAAACACTATCCATAACTCGCATGAAAGTTTCTGATGCATTACACAAACCAAAAGGCATAACTAGCCACTCAAAGAGTCCTTGTTTGGTTCTGAATGCAATTTTCCATATATCACTTTCTGCAATTCTTGCTTGATGATATCCACTTCGTAAATCTAACTTGGTGAAAAAATTTTCTTCTTTCATCTGATCAAGAAAATCATCTATTCTTGGTAGTGGGTAATTATTTTTTATTGTAATCTTGTTCAAAGCTTGAAAGTCTACACACATGAGCCAAGTTCCATCTTTCTTTGATATCAAGACTATGGGTGAACTGCATGGTGCAGTGCTTGGTCTTATGATTCCTTTATCCAACATCTCTTTGATTTTCCTCGTTATTTCATCATTCTCCATTATCGACATGCAATACATATCGATTTTTGGAAGAGGACAATCTTGCTACAACTGAATCTCATGTTGAATCTCTCTTTTTGGAGGCAATCCTGCTGGCTCCTGAAACATTTCATGATGTGCATTAACCACATCATATAAATCTGATTTCAACTTAGGATCACATCCCTCAAATGATTCATGATTAATATCATCTTTAGGCTTAATCATAAGAAGAAAAAAATTCTTACATGAATTTAATGGCCTCTTTACCTGTCCAGCATTTACCATAGCAATGTTTGTCTTCTTCCGATGTCCTCTAACAATGACTCATTTCCATCTTTGAATAAATTATACTTGTTCTCATGGTGATATAAGATCACTTTCCTATCATACAATTAAGGAATCCCTAATACAATACCAGTTATTTCAAGTGGAACCACATCTAATTCAACTGTGTCAACAAAATTTGCAGTGATTGCAAACCACAATATACATTTATTTGAAACTTGTTATTTGCATCATTACAAATACAACCTAATGGATATGGTATGGTCTCAAGTTTAAGTTTCTTGACCAAATATTCAGAGATTAAGTTTGCTTGTGACCCAATATCAAACAATGTGTCAATATTGGTATGCTTGGATATGACCCTCAAATGAAACAGTTCTATTCTTTCTTCTTCATTTGGAGTATTTATGTGACAGTTTGATTTACTAGTACTGGGTTTAGTTTCAATTTATTTTACCTTCATGTTCTTCAATCCCATGGCTGTAATCTTAGATTCATCACCTAAATCAGATCCTAAATCATGTTGATTTGTATTAGCATTTTTATGTTTCCCTTTGTTATTGGGTTTCCTTGGCCTCAATTTAGGATGTAATTTCCAAAAATGATTTTCATCGTGTCCTTATTTTGAGCAATGTTTAAAAACCAAATTTTATCCCTCTTTCTTAATAGATGCATTATTTTTCTTTTTCTTTTTTACCTTTTGAGGTCTTCTCCTTGGTTTCACCGTTAAAAGGTTTCTTTCTACCCTCTTTAGAAATGTGCTTCCCTCTAGATTCTAGATGTGTGGCTTGAACACATACTTCATCTAGACTAGTGGGGTTAAACATGAGAATAAATGTTTTAGGTAGCTATGTAAGCCTCCTATGTACTTGAGCAAATTATCTTGGCTCCGCAAATCTACCCCTAATAATAGAGCTCTTCTCCTAAATTCTTGGGTGTATTCTTGCACATTTTGTCCCTCTAATTACCTAAAGTTCTTCTAGTTCATGATGCCTTTATGCATATGAGCTAATGGATAAAGCTATTGTTTAATAGCAGTAATGAAATCTGGCCATGATAGAATAATCTTACCATGTTTCTTGATTTACTCCTTTGTCTTGGCTTCCCACCAAAAAAGTGTTGCACCTTACATTCTCAATGAAGCTAATTGAATTTTGGTATCATCATCTTGAAGGTTTTGGATTCTCAAATAGACCTCCAATTTCCTAATCCAATTATCAAGTTTTTTTTCATTTACTTCACCATTAAACATAGGCAATTCGAAATTAACATCAAGTTTTAAAAAGGGATTTTTACCAGTGCTCTTTGAATTGTGTAGCTGATGTACTGAAGAAGAAGTAGAGGATGATGATGATGAGGGTGAGGATGATGGCTCTCCATTTCCTCCATTTCCTCCATTTCCCTTATTTGACTTATCTTCATCATGGTGACCTCCTGAAGATCCTTTTCCTTCCTTGTGAAGTTTAGATCCTTCTCCTTCTAGTCTCTAATTCCTTTCTTGATAAAGGATTCTAACCATCTCAGTCATGTCAAGAAATGCTTTCTTGAACACTCTTTCTTCCTCTTTAGGGTCAAATTATTCATGCATTTATCCTTCTTCTTGAGGCATGCTTAATGGAGCTTCTACTGCTTTAGGAGGTGAACTAGGTGATGGATATTGCGGAAATATTTCTCTCCTTTTATTTGGCTCCTTTTGAGATCCTTCTGCTTCCACCAATTTGCCTTCTCCTCTGTTGAGCTTGAGCCTTGTAGGCATCTAAAATTTGCAAACAACTAAACAATTATTTGCACTAAACAACACTAGAGAATAAACTTTAGCTATGATACCAATCTGTACTAAAATGACTGTATTAGTTTTGATGTGATAAGTGTCTTTTCAGTTTATAAACATGTTCATAAGTGGTTCATTATTTTGCATAAGGATTGAGTAGTTCATCCAGGAATTGTAGATAATTTTTAGTGAATTAGAAGCATAAAAAAAGCTTAAATAACATTGAATAGTAGTTTAAAATAGAGAAATAAGTCACCACATGAAATTTACACAACAGGCATGATGAAGCAATTCACCCCTCCTGGGCTACATCTGCTGGTACAACTCCCAATAGCATGTCCATATTTCATTATGCTTAAAAATTTTCTATCACATGTAGTGAAATTACTCTAATGGTTGTTTTCTCTAAACTAATGGCTCTAGAATGCTCCAATTAGTCAAAAATGACTCTTCATTCACTCAGAATGGGTGAAAATTGAGTCTCCTACTCTTTTCCCAGTTTCACCTAGAAAAGCTCCACTGAAAGTGGAGAACTCCACTTAACTAGAGTTAATTAGGAATTTCCACCACAAATAGTGCACTTTACAAATTTCCCGCCAAATCCGACTGTGTAATTAAATGTTGCAGTTGGGGTGGCCACATGCCAACCCAAATCCCACAGTTACCATGACAGTTGGCAGAACACGCATTAAAATGCAGTTTGAAATGGATTGAACCTCGTGGTAAGCATCATGGGTTAAGTCTTATTCGTGTGGAATAGACGATAGAATTTTAATGATGTTATGTGACCATACCAAATGGAACACTAACGGTTAGTTGTCGGTTAGGTATTGACTGCGACAGATGGTGTTTTATGTTTTCCATGCGATAACACTTGTGGAACTGTTGGCAAGTTAGGACCATCGACAGTTCCAACCCCCAAATGCATTTTCAAAAAACAATAAATTTAACCCAAAATACAATATGTTTAAGTCATAAACGTAGCTCAAATGGTAAATCCTATGCATGCTCAGTGGGAGGTCGCGGGGTTGATTCCTGCGGACCCAACCAAAATTTTATAATGTCATTCTTGGGACACGTGGCAGCATCATGGCTGGCCACGTGGCACCCTATGATTGGATCCTCCAAAACCCATTCAATAAATATGAATGGGACACCTGTCAACCTGTAATTGATTCTGAGGAAGGAATATTCCTCAAAATATTTCCTTTTTGTTAACTATGCATCCCAGTCAAACTTGGTCAAACTGTCGCAATTTTTCTTGTTTGGCTTTTTAATCAGAATGCAATATCTCCCTCATACGACATCAGGTTTTTGAACTGTTCAAAGCACCAGACTAAGGAAGACGAGATATACGCAACCATCCTAGTTTCAACCCAATCCTATGGCTTTGAATTTTGAGCAAAATTTATGAACTCCTAATCATCAAACAATAAGTATTAAACTAATTGTGTTTCCTTTGGGATCATATGATATACTTATAGGGATGGATTAGTTAAACCAATATTGGACTTTGGTAAACTGTAAAATGAAGAGTATTATCTTCATGAACAAAGAGGGAATTAGACAAGAAATTTAGGGAATCTGAAGGCCTGCAAAACTAAGACCTATTACTGCTTCACAACTAGGGAAATGTACTAGGAAATGATGCCATATATATGTATTTCAAGTTGTATATGAAAATAATAAGGATAAAATTATAGCTATAGAAAAATTTCCTATTATACAAGATTTTGTAGATGTATTCCCTGAGGATATGCCTATGCTACCACCTAGAAGGGACCTTGACTTTACCATCAAATTAGTTCTAGGAGACACCCTGGTATCGAAAGCACCGGACCAAATGAGTGTCCCTGAGTTTACAGAGATGAAGGTACAATTGTAGGAGCTACTAGACAAGGGGTACATTCACCTAAGTGTATCCCCTTGGGGAGACCCTATGTTGTTCGTTATGAAAAAGAATGGTATGTTAAGATTGCATATTGATTACCATCAAGTAAATAAATTAACAGTTAAGAAAAAATATCCATTGCGCAAAAAAACCTGCTTGATTAAGTAAGGGGTGAAACTATATTTTCAAAAATTGACTTCTTCTCAGGATATAACCAAATTCGAATTAAAGATGAAGGTATATATAAAACCACATTTAGAACCCATTATGGGTATTATGAATTTTTGGTGCTTCCATTTGGGCTCACTAATGACCCATCGACATTTATGACTCTCAGGAATGGAAATTTTCACCCATATTTGGATAAATTTTTCTAATTTTCATTGATGATATACTTATATATTCGAAAAAATTAGAGGAACACAAGGATCACCTACGAATTTTTATACAAACCCTGCGTGAGAATTTAGTGTATGAAAAATACAACAAGTGTGATTTTTATAAATATCGGACAGAGTATTTGGGATGCATTATTTTTTCCAAAGGAATAGTTGTAGATCCAAAGAAAATTAAGGCCATTATGGAATGGTCCATTCCTAAAAAAATTGCATATATTTGATCATTTATGGATCTAGCAGGATATTATCGTCTTTTTATAGCGGGATTTTCAAAAATATCTTATCCTATCACCTCCCTACAAAAGAAACATAATTTTTTCTAATGGAAAACTATGTGTCAACGAAGCTTTGAAGAACTAAAACCATTATTAACCACGACCCCAATGTTAAAATTTGTCGATCCTGAAAAAAAAAAACATAGGTTTCATCGCTGCATGCAAGGAGTGAGTGGAGAGATATAAATGGAAGAAGGTAGGGTAGTAGCTTACAAGTTAATTGAATTGAAGGAAAATCAAAAAATATATTATGCTTATGACCTGGAGTTGATTGTGGTATTTCACGCTTTAAAAATGTGGAGGCATTTTTTATTGGGAAGGAAGTTTTTCTTAATGATTGACCATAGAAGCTTAACTAACTTCTTTGAGCAGACCAACTTGAATGCACTCCTCGCTCGATGGACTATATTTTTAAGTGAATTTGATTTTGATATTAGACACATAAAGGGGAAAGAAAACCAAGTGGTCGATGCAGTGAGTAGGAAACTGCATTATGTTTATGAAATTTCATAGAACCAAGTTGAATTTATTTTAACAGGTCATATTAAGGAAGCTATGAGGAAAGACCCTGAATATGAATACCTAAAACAGTAGGTCAAGTAAGCAGATGGTGTAGAAAAACAAATTGATTAAAAAATTAATGATAATGAATCTCCAACTCGTAAGGGAAGAATATATTCCGAACCAAAAAACAATTAGGTAGCTAATTATAGATGAATTCCATAGGAGCCCCTATGCAGGCCATCCTGGATAATAGAAATTGTTCACTATGCTAAAGAAAAATTATTTCTGCCTAGCCATGATGAAAGACATCACAGAATATTTATCCATATTCCTTGAGTGTTAGTAAGTTAAAGTTGAGCACCATCACCCCGCTGGATAACTCAATCCCCTACCCATCCCTGAGTGGAAATGGGAATTCATTACCTTATACTTTATCACAAACTTACCAAGGTCAAAACAAAGAAATGACTCGATCATGGCCATAGTAGATAAGTTGAGTAAGTCTATAAACTTTATTCTGGTATAATCCACTTATAAAACTACGCAAATTGCATATATATTCATGAAGGATATTTTTAAGCTACATGGTATTCCAAGGGTGGTGATATCATATATGGTTGTGAAATTCTCCTCTTCTTTTGGAGGACTATTTTTAATCGGTTGGGTACAAAAGTTCAATTTAGTACAGTGTATAACCTACAAATTGATGGTAAAACTGAATGAATGAACCCGGTACTAGAAGACATGTTTCAGATGTATGTTATGCAGTAGCCAACTAAAACAGAGGACTACCTTCACCTAGTATAGTTTGTGTACAACAATAGATATCATGCTTCGCTGAAAATGAGTCCATTCGAGGTAATTTATGGAAGAAAATGTTGAAATCCTATCAATTGGAGTACTCCTTTGGATAAATTCCCATTACGACTCGATATGTTGGCTGAAATGGAAGAAACAGTAAAGAAAGTTAAAAAATATCGAAAGGTGGTCGAGGATCGAGAAAAGACTTATGTTGATAAGAAGAGGACCTTTCGAGAATTTTTTGTAGGGGACCATGTATATTTAAATTTCAAACCTAAGAAAAGTACCTTAAGATGGCAAAGTAGTACTAAGTTAGCCCATCATTTCTGTGGTCCCTTCAAAATATTGGGTAGGGTGGTACTTGTAGCGTATTATTTAGCACTTCCTGTCATGTATAGGTGCATAATGATTCCATGTTTCTCTGTTAAAAAATTATGCCTATGACCCTAAGCATGTCATTAATTCGTAGGACATACACGTAAGGTTAAATAATGCTTATTTCAATATATATATATGCATTATGTTTCTAAATATTTTCCTATTCGATATCCTTCATGAATAAGAAGACTAATAAGTTTTATTGGCAGGCCAAACTAGATGGTGAGTTCCTGCTCGAGCCCTTACGTATTCTCGATTAGATAGAAACAATGATATGTAGGAAAGATATCATCCAGGTTAAAGTGAAATGGAGGCACTTTAGCCTGAAAGAGGTCACCTGGGAGGATAAAATTTTAATGTAAGAAATATACCCTAGCCTATTTCATGGGCAAGAACAAACATCGAAGATGATGCTTTTGTTAAAGTGGTGGGAGATGTAATTCCCCTCAGTTATTGTAAATATTCACAAGTTAATTTTACTCCTAGAACTTAACTAGTTGTTGTTTTTAATTTAATATTAAAGGAAATAACTTTGAATTGGATGAAAATTTAGTTCGGGAAACCAAGGAGATTACTACAGAAATCACTGCGTGGAAATTTCAATACAAGGCAGATAGAAATGGTTTCCTTTCTTTCCTAAGGAAAAATAATCCTTCGGTGGAAAAACATGGGGAGAGGAAAATAGAGAGAATACAACAAGATGAGTAAAGGAAAAAGGAGGAGGAAAGAAGACAGAATGGGTATGAACATGGGACTCTGTTGGAGACAAGGAAGGATGCTACCAGTAGGGGACTCTTGAGCTCGCAAAAATAGTGGAACCCCTAAAAAGAGAAATCTTGATAATGATCTCGGTGGATTGTTGAGCTATAAGATAATTTTGTTTTTAGCTTCCAAGTAATGGAATTGGCATGGGGGGGGGATGGGGGTGGGGGGGTGTTTAGTAGTGGTTTCTAATCTCATTGATCGGGAGGAGTGGATTCTCTCCCTTGATTTCCTTGGCATCTTTGAAAAAAAAATTAAATAACTCTTTAACCTTAGCTACTATCTATACGGGAAAGTATCATATGTTCCTATTACTCAAATCACAGTGTTTTACTTATTACATGAAATTGTGGTATTTTGTTATTATTGAAATTGCGGTGTTTTCCTTATCAGAGAAAATGTGGTGTTTTCTTGTTACAAAAAGTAACTTTAGTTTTCACAATGGGAATGGACATGAACTAAATACTGAAAACTGAATGTTTTGGTTAAAATTGTGACATTCCTGTTAGAATTATTCTTGTATTTAAATTCTAGTTGAATATATTGTAGGATTTAATGGCTACAAAGTATTTATCTTTTTATTGTCTAAAAAAACTGTATTGGAAATGAATAATAATTATGTGAGGCATTTATGATGGAAAGGTAAGCTTGCTAGGCTAGGTAGATAGTACTGGAGGACTGAGCTTGACATAGTAGCATTAGAAGGATGTGAAGAGCCAATAATCACAAGATGAATCATTTGGTGGGTAGGTCCATTCAGTTTAGTCCTCGGCTAATCGAAGGATTCAACAGCCAGGTCCGGTCTAAGCTTATACCATAACCGCTCTATAGGGTAACCCAACTTTGTTAGGAAATTACTGAGAAATTATGCCTCAGATAGGTATTCTTGCAGAAAGAAAAATAAAAAAATAATAGTAAACTCCTAGTGCAGGAAAAAAATGCTATATTGAACTAAACAACCATTTATAGTAAGAAAGTAGACACAACATTTAGACTAACTCTCGACAAATGTAAACTTTAATAAAAATATTATAGTCCAAAAATTATGAATTCCCAAAATGGACCATAAGAATGATACAACACGAAATTTAAATTAACATATAATACAGTGGACCTACGGACCTGTGGGTTATGGCCCACAAAAACTACCTTTACTCGTAGCAGATTATAATATTGGAGCTTTATAAACATACATATGTTAGCAATCAAACAACGGTTACTTTAAAACAGATCACACATAAGCTCAAACCACTTACATACACGCAGAATTGTGGTTCTAGGGTCCCACAATCCGGTGACCAATCATAACGTATCACATATCGGAAAAATTAATAAATAACCTTAACATCAAACATATAATTATGTTAATACGAAGTTGCGCTGACAATGTTGCATCACAACATCACAACTTTTACAACTTATCGCATTTCTCTTGCCTGAAAGTTTAACTCTATACTGATAATGGTTAAACCATAAATCCTGAAATGTGAGATAATGCACAATGCCAACACGTGACCCTTCTCCTCATTGCATCGCAAGTTATTTTGTTTAGCTTGCGATGCCATCTTGTCCATCAATCTCTTCCCCTTCAGATCTGTAATTAAATCATGATCGTCTGCTCATCCTTCATGGGACTCTTCTTTGTCTCTTCTACCTGCACTCATCTCTGCTAATGGAATAACGTTTCAGTAATACATTTTCTACCATACTTCATCTATGTGAAGTTCATATGAACTTCGTTCACCACTCATACTCACACAACATATCAATTGATAGAAAGAACACACAAATATATTGAGAATTCAAAACAAATAACACACATATACTATAAGTTACAAATTATCACAGATACTTAAAAACACACAATTTTCATCATTTTTCGAGCTCAAATATAGGCTAAGGCCACTTAGGCCTAAATCACAAATTTCACCCTCAGGCTACATTGCACTCTGCCCTGTCTCACTGGACATACAAACTCACATTTATGAAGAAATTACAAGCGAGTGGACCATCTAAGATCCATGAGTTCTTCTCCCATAATTTCTCAACTAAACCCCTAAATCTCTCTGTTTGATTACATGGAAGATAATTAAAATTAATCAAGTCTTCTAGAGACTTATCACTTCCATCATTTTTGCTTTGTTTCACAGAATTTTCCCCTGTTTACAAACGGTTTTCCACGTCTCATCTTTCACAGCATTGAATTTGAATTTAATTAAGGTGCTCTAATGCTCCTGCATTAGATTCCCAAGGTACAAAAATCTTATGACCTCCTGGTCATATGCCTTCTTCATCTCTGTAAAAATTTTGTTTCTTGCTATCAGTACAAATTATTGTTCTTCAGCAATTATACCCACATCCTCTATTTAATTCCTTTGTGATATTTCCATGAGCTGCAAAAAAACCTCTTCAGTAGCAAGTCCTCCATGTTACACAACACTTCACCAAGCTTGTCTCCTCTGAGCTCAGTATTTTAGCATCTCTCTGGTTCTCTCTTCTCTCGGAGCATTTGAGCACTCCTGGCTCTAGGCTGCTGCAATCTTCTCACCTTCCTCGACTGATACTTGCACAACAATATAAAGACCACAAGCTCACCAATCTTCAATAGAATTGTACCTCCTTCTTTTGCACACAGGAAATCTTTCACTGCTCTGATACCACTTGATGTAGCACAAAAATGCAATTAACATATAATACCATGGACCTATGGGTTATGGCCCACATAAATTCCCTTTACTTGCAACGGATTATAATATTGGAGTTTTATAAAGATACATATGTTAGCAATAAAACAATGGTTCCTTTAAAATGGATCGCATATAAGATCAAACCACTTACATACAGGTGGAATTGTGGTTCTAGGGTCCCACAATCCCATGACCAATCACAGTGCATCGCATATCAGAAAACTTAACAAATAACCTTAGCAACAAACATATAATTTTTTCGATGTGAAGTTGCGATGACGATGTCGCATCAGAACATCGCAACTTTTACAACTTATCAAATAATGCTTGCTCGCAAGTTTAACTCTATATTGATAACAATTAAACTATAAATCATGCAATGTTCAATAATGAGCATTTCCGACAGGTGGCCCTTCTCCACATCGCATCACAAGTTATTTTGTTTAGCTTTCGATGTCATCTTGGCTGTTAATCTCTTCCCCTTTAGATATGGGATTTAATCATGACCGTCGACTCATCCTTCACTTGGCTCTTCTTCGTCTCTTCTACCTGCACTGATCTTTGCTAATGGAATAATGTTTCAATAATACATGTTCTACCATACTTCATCTATGTGAAGATCATAGGAACTTTTTTCACCACTCATACTTACATACCATATCAATTAATAGAAAGAACACAAAAATATATTGAGAATTCAAAATAAATAACAAACAGATACTATAAGCTCCAGATTATCGCGGATACTTAAAAACACACAATTTTCATTATTGTTCATGCTAGAATATAGGCTAAGGCCACTCAGGCCTAAATAAAAAATTTCGCCCTTAGGCTACATTGCACTCTACCCTCTCTCATTGGACATACCAACTCACATTTATAAATAAATTACAAGTGAGTGGATCATCTAAGATCCAAGAGTTCTTCTCCCACAATCACTCAACTAAACCCCTAAATTTCTTTGTTTGATTACATGGCAGATAATTACAATTAATCGAGTCTTCTAGAGACTTATCACTTCCACAATTTTAACTCTATTTCATGGAATTTTCCCCTGTTTACAAATGGTTGTCCATGTCTCATCTTTCACAGCATTGAATTTGAATTTAATTAAGTTACTCTAATGCTCCTGCATCAAATAAAAATTCTCATATTACAGAAACAAAATCATAGAGGATTAAAATATTGAGACAACACATAACTTAATAGGATGGAAGCCACTACAATTGGGAAAGAAAAAAATAAAATATTTACATGTTTTATGTAGTAATTAATTTTAATGGTTATTGTTGAACAGAAGATTCAATCCAAATTAACTCAAGAATCACTAACTAAGTAGTGAATTTAGTGATTAAGTCCATTACAGGGCTTCAGGGCTTATATATGTGACTAAATTTAGAATACTAAAAGTAAACCCTCAAGTCATTTCAAGTGGTAAAAATACCCTTACTCTAGTGGTAAGTACTAAGCCATGGATGTAGAATCCCGATAAACTCAGAGGAAATCCATCTACAAAGTAAAGGACTAACCTGTGACCAAAATAAAAAAATAAAGAGACCAAACTTTCCATGGTAACTTTAAGAAAACTAGAATCTTGATGTGAGCTCACCTAGTCATGACTCCACTTGCATTCATACGAAGTGTTAGATAAAAATAACCAATACTAGAAGAATAAAATGTATGGAACCAAAATTTTCCACAAGAGAAATATTACCTCGTATTAATGACGTTACTAAGGAATCTGAAAAACACATGGCTTGTAAATGGGAGAGAACGAAGAACTGTTACATGAAAAACCATAACAGTGAGGATTATAAAGTGAAACCCTGAAACAGAAGGTGCATGTGAGCCATAGTTAACAGGGGAAAATTTAAAAAGTAATTAGCAAATTTGAAACAAACCTATAGCTAATTCAATGCTCGTAATAGGCATTGATAAGGCTAGAATTTACCAATTAGGGGAATTTAGAGGTCTAAAATGGGCCTCCTAAGAAAAAAATACAGCAAAAATAAACTTTATAAGAACCAATAGGATTCAAGATGATGATTTCAACCATGGGGGATGATTCACCATTTTCTATGTAAAAGGGTAAAAAAGATTAAAAAATAATAAAACAATAAAACTACTTTTTTAACTCGTATTTTCAACTTATCCCCCAATTTTTTTACTCAAATATCGAGTAGGAGTACTCATTGGATGAAAAATTTAATTCCCCATCTAAGGAGTACCCATGTTGCATACTTTTGATGAGTCCTACTACACGAAAAATGAGAAATACATAAAAACACGTGATTATAATCACATTTTTCATGTATTTATATTTTTTAATGTAGTAGGACCCATCAAAATTATGCAACATGGGTACTCCTTGGATGAGGAATTAAATTTTTCATCCAATGACTACTCCCACTCGAAATTTGAGTAAAAACTTTGGGAGATAAGTTGAAAATATGAGTTGAAAAAGTAGTTTTTTTCTTTCTTCCCTCTAAAATTTGATGATGTAATAAAATATTATTTTATTATTTCCATTATTATTTCATAATTTCCTTAGGAGGCCCATTTTAGACCTCAAAATTCCCCTAATGTGTGTAGCCTTAGAGTCCTCGTAGTATTCTTGTTGCAGATTCGTAACCCTTCACCAAAATAGAGTGCAAATGAGCCTGGACGACAAAGATACATGGGGTAGTTACCCGCTTAACTGTAGAAATTTAAACACAATATTGTGATGTATTACCAGAATCTCTTAATCTAACAATTAAATCCATAGTTAAATATAGAATCCTTCTACTTAATTCTTTGCGGAAATTTAATCACGAATTGCAAACACATGAATAAAAATCAATTGCACATAAACACATAAGTTTTTACCGAGAAAGCATAAAGATAAAAACCCCAACTATCATATATTATGTATATCATGGATCATGAAACAATCTCATACAAAACACTAATCCAAGATCTCTTAGTACAATATATAATCATCTCACATTGTCATACAAAAATTGGCTCACACATGCACCAATTTACTACCTCCTGACAGCATGCCTCCACTGCACAATCCTTGCTAATGAAGATCCCTGAATGAATTCAATCTTGCCTTACCTTGACTATTAAATCCATGATGGTCAAGAACCTTTGAATGATTTCTATATTTCCAGCCTTTACCGCACAATCCTCAGAAGCATCTCCAATGTGTGTGTGGATGCATTGAATGCACCACTATAGTCACAACTAATAGTCAACCAGACCCTTTCACCTATCTCTCAACTGGGTCTCCATTGGATTTGACATGCATCTAGTTAACAATAATATTTCTTCAGTTGAATGTGAGACCACTACTTTTGAATTAATTAAATAATTAATTCACTGATCTCTCACTAGTGTATCTTTAGTTACAACTAGTTACAACTAGCACAACTGAGTTAAACTAAATAACAACTCACATAAATACACATCCAACTCTGTTACAACTTTTTCACACTTAGTTAGAACGAATTCCACTTCATGGTCCTCCAACCAACCACTTCAACTTGAAATCCACTTAGCTAACTGTTTTTCCACTTCAGTTAACTAGTTCCAAGTGCATAGATAATTATTTATTGTCTAATATTTATTAAGGGCTTAACAAAAATCGACATGCATTCTAATTTTAGACATGCATTCCATGAAACAACTTCACACATGCATTCCAAACTTATACACCCATCCATCCATATAATTTTCTCAACCATCTATAAATGGAATACTGCTAAAAATAGACTTTGATCCAAATTCTAAAAATAGACATATCACCTAAAAATAGCTTGTGTGAGCCCCACCTAGTGTAGGTGCTTTTTTTTTCACTAGGATCAAGGATGATGTTTCTGGATGCCAATTTCATTGTTTCTTGTTGCAATCTTCAACACTCCCTCTCAACAAGAAAGGAATTTCTTTGCATGCCACATGCAACTCCAAGCATTCGCCCTGCAACCTTTGCATGCAAAACTTCCAAAACTGAATAGCATCCAAACAACTAAATCAATATAATGCATCTGTCATCAAAGTCTTCTGACTTCTACTTAGATATTGCACATGTATTCAGGAACCACTTCGTTGTTGAACTCTGCACCCATGAACTCTGCACTTGCTGCAAACTCTGATCTGTGCTCCAATATCCGACACTGTCACTTTGATATAAATGCATCAATCCAATTGATCCTGCTACTACTACTCAGTGGGTTCCTTGTAGCGAGGTTCAATTCATGAGATCCACACAATCTCAATGAATCCTTCCAAGAAATCTCTTCTTGAGATTACTCGTGCATGTCACCCCACCTGTCACCTAGTGGTATAGCCACATGCACTCCCTCTACCCATCTGGCACACAATTTCTCTACATGAGTGGTTTCTCCCACTCCACGATCCTCATCTTGTGGTTGCTCCACATGCTGAGGTTCACTCTTACCTGCATGCAAATCCTGCTCCCTCTTAAGCGTCAATTGCATGGCTTTCTCACACTTCCCAACAGTAGGAAGCTCAGTATAAATCCCATCTACTTCAATTCTATAGAGATTCTTAACTCGAATCCCAACCTTCTTTGCTTTCCCTGTTTCTTTGTGTCGCAGGAAAACTTTTCCTTCACTAAAGACAACATCATAGCCTCTATCCTCTAACATTGCGACTGAGATTAAATTTTTCTTCAAACTAGGAACATGCATAAAATATTTTAAATGAAAGAGTTTACCTGACGCCCTCTAAAAGGGAATGGTACCAATGTCGATCCAAATGTATCGTCCATCGTCGCCCAAATCAATATGCATCTGGAGATCTTTCTCCTCCAAGTCACTGAAAATTTTCTCATCTCCTGTCATGTGAAAGGAAGCACCACTATCGAAGTACCACCCCAATCCTAATGCACTAGACATCATGCATGTGATCAATGAGAATTCAAGCTCAAATTGCAAGGCAAGATCCTCACCAACTGCAGCTCCAACATCCATCTTGTTCTTTTTCTTATGTGGAAAATTTGTGGCAATATGTCCATACTTGTGATAGTGAAAACGCTTCACTTTGGACATGTTATGCTCCTTGCCATCTTCACTAGCCTCAGATTTAGAATGGAATTCCTTCCCCTTCCCCTTATTCACCTTGGTAGCCAAAGCACAATCCTCTTCATCATCATGCATTGCTGAAGAGCCATCTCTGGTGTTCTGCCTGAGCTCCTTTTGCACTAGATCTGACCACAGTCATTCCCAATCCAGTATTTTTTCCCATCCGTTGACAGAGTATTCATAATTGTGCCAACTCTTAGGAAGTCCCAAGAGAGCCAAGCTCACCAAATCATCATCAGAAACACTTACTCCTACACTCCCAAGCTCATCCCTACATTGGAAAAATTTTGTTAAGTGTACCAGAATAGTGTCGTTCTTCTCCATCTTGATTTTTCTGAGTTTATCCTTTAGCGCCAATTTCCTATGGTCACTGCTGCTTTGGAAAATAACCATAAAAGCCTTCCACATTGCAAATGGAGTGGCTTTCCTAGGAAGGCTTGAGACAATATGGTCTCTCACACCTTCCAACATAATCCTCCTCACCCTTGCTACTTTCTTTTTCCATGCTTCAAGTAATGTAGCATCTGTCAAAGTGGGCTTAGGAACATCTCCATTGATGAATTCCTTCAAGCCATTATCTTCAAGCACTACCTCCATCCTATCCTTCCATGCAATAAAGTTTTAGCTTCCCTCGAGTGCATACTCTAACCGCAAACCATTGAAATCCATTTCGATGTTTACTCAACTATCACACCAAGAAATTCTTGTAGCAAATTCGAACTGTTTCCACCAACAAAAGCTCAACACTGCTTCAATATTGAAATCTTATTTTCTCTGATACCCTGTATAAATTTAAAAAAAATACTATGATGTGTTACCAAACTCTCCTGAACTAACAATTAAATCCACTGTTAAAAACATAATCCTTCTACTTAATTCTTTGCAGAAATTTAATCACCAATTACAAACACATGAAGAAAAATCAAATGTGCATAAACAAAAAAGGTTTTACTGGGAAAGCATAAAGCTAAAAACCCCCAACTATCATATATTATGTATATCATGGATCATGAAACAATATTATACAAAACTCTACCCCAAGAGCTCTCAGTACAATATACAATCATCTCACACTGTCATACAAAAATTGGCTCACACATGCACCAATTTATTGCCTCCCGACAACGTGCCTCCACTGCATAATCCCTGCTGATGAAGATCCCTGAATGAATTCAATCTTGCCTTGACCACGCAATCCTTGATGGTCAAGAACCTCTGAATGGTTTTGATATTGCTAGCCTTTACTGCTCAATCCTCATAAGCATCTCCAATGTGTGTGTGGATGCATTGAATGCACCACTATAGTCACAACTGATAGTCAGCTAGGTCCTTTCACCTATCTCTCAACTAGGTCTCCATTGGATCTTACATGCATGTAGTTAATAGTAATATTTCTCAATTTTCATGTGAGACCACTGCTTGTGAATTAATTAAATAATTAATTCATTGATCTCTCACTAGTGTATCTTTAGTTACAACTAGTTACAACTAGCACAACTGATTTTAACTCACTTAACTGAGCTAAACTAAATAACAACTCACATAACTGCACATCCAACTCTGTGTTGAGATTCAACAAGATGATGAGCTTAATGAAAAGAGTCGCCTTCACTAAATGGGCCCGCAGGATATTTTTGGCGCAAGTCTATTTTTAGACATGATGATCATATTTCAGAGGTTGCAGGATGCTATTTGTGGATGGTTGGTAAAGTTGGAAAAATAGATGAAATTCTATTTTTAGAATATTGGGCGAAGTCTATTTATAGATCGCTGATCTAAAAATAGATGCATTTCAGTAATTATTAGCTCTTAATAATTATCCGACAATAAATAACAACTTATTCTCTTGGAGCACTTCAGTTCAGTGCGCAGATGTGGCACATCAACTGATAGAAGGAATTATGAAAATCCTAAGGGTTTACTGGAGCTAATGCATGGAGGACTCAATTAGAACTCAAGTGGAAAAGTTATGACACAGTTGGAAGAGTAGTTGATGGAGTTGTATTTAGTTTAACTCAGTTAGACTCAGTTGAGCTAGTTGTTTCTAGTCTAACTGAATGATACACTAGTGAGGGTGGAGTTAATTAATTAGTTAATTAATTCAAAAATAATAAATTATTAATGAACTAAACAATACATTAGTTAACTACAGTGCATGGTAGTTTCAGTGGAGACCAGTGGAGAGATAGGTGAAAGGGCAAGATAGACTATTTATTGTGACTGTAGTGATGCATTGATTGCATCACACACACATTAGAGATGCCAATGAGATCTGCGCTGTCAATCCATGAGTAATTTGAATTCATTCAGAGCTATTCTTCAGCAGGGATTGCACAGTGGAGGTAGGCTAGCAGGTGGAAAATATCGGTGCATGGATTTGCAAGATTGATCCTGATTAGTGTATGACGATTGTACTGTACTGAGAGCTTGTGATAAGCTTTGTATGTTTGTATGAGATTGTCATATAATCTCCATGTTACATAATATATAGTTGGGGTTTTCAGCTTTAGACTTTCCCAGATAAAAACTGTGTTATGCGCGATTGAATATTTTTGTTTATGCTTCACATGTGTTTGCAATTAATTTTTCCGCAAAAGATTAACAACTGGAATTGATTCATTATTTTTCATGAAGTTAAAATAGTGTGAGATCAAGTGAATCAAGGACATATGCATGCTTAGTGCATATAATTTCTACATGGTATCAAAGCATTGTTGATTGAAGATTGCAATTGTGAAGTGAGTTTGTGTTGGTGGACAATTCGAATTTGCTACAGAAGATTCTTGGTGCAGAAATCGAGTATACATTGAAATGTCTTTCAACGGGTTAAGATTGGAGTATGCCCTTTATGGGAGATCGAATTACATAGCCTGGAAGGCCAGGATGGAGGTGGTGTTGGAGGATAATGGGCTTAAGGAGTTCATCGATAGCGATGTTCCTAAGCCGAGATCTAGCGATGTTGCATTACTTGATGCATGGAAAAAGAAGACTGCAAAGACGAGGAGGATTCTATTGGAAGGTGTGAAGGACCATATTGTGTCCAGCCTTCATGGGAAAGCCACTCCATTCTTAATGTGGAAGGCTTTGACTAACTTGTTCCAAAGCAGAAGTGACCAGAGGAAGTTGGCGCTTAAATACAAGCTCAGAAAAATTAAAATGGAGAAAGGCAACAGTATTCCAAAATACCTCACGAAGTTTTTCCAATGCAAGGATGAACTGGAAAGTGTGGGGGTTATTGTTGATGATGAAGACTTGGTGAGCTTGGCTCTCCTTGGGCTTCTGAAGAGTTAGCACAGATACGAAGACTTTGTCAATGGACGAGAGAAACTGCCGAGATGGGAGCGAATTTAGTTGGATCTTGCGTAGGAGGAGATAAGGCGGGGTACCAGGGATGGATCTTCATCAAAGAATGAAGATGAAGAGGATTACACTTTGGCTGCCAAAGCAAGGAAAGGGAAGGGGAAGAAATCTTCTTCAAAATCTGGTGCTAAAGGAAAGAAGTAGGATTTGTCCAAAGTGAAGTGTTTTGACTGTCACGAACATGGACATTTCACCACTAACTGTCCACAGAAGAAGAAGAATAAGCAGGCTGGTGGATTTGCAGCTGGAGAGGCCCTAGCCTCACAATTTGAGCTGGATTTTTCCTTGATCGCATCCTCTCTTTCAAGCTGCATGGGGTCGGTGTGGTATCTTGATAGTGGTGCGTCTTTCCATATGATGGGAGACAAAGAGTTGTTTAGTGACTTGGAGGAGAAGGACCTCGAGATGCATATAGATATGGGCGATGATGGTCAGTATAGTGTGACTGGCATTGGGACAATTACGTTTGAGATGGAGTCTGGTAATCCATTCTTGTTGAAGAATGTTATGCATGTTCCAGGTCTGAAGAAGAACTTGGTCTCAGTCGCAATGCTGGAAGGTAAGGGTTATGATGTTGTTTTCAGTGAGGGAAAAGCCTTCCTTCGACATAAAACAATGGGTCAAACCAAGAATATAGGGGTTCGAATTAAGAATATATACAAGCTGGAGGTAGATGGTTGCGCTGCAATGGTGGGAAAAGTAGAAGAAGTGGTGAGCCGGGATGAGGGAAAATTATGGCACAGGAGATTAGGCCATCTTCACCATGGTGCTTTGAAAATTTTGCAGCAAATTTCTAATGGACTTCCCAATGGTACTCTTGCGCAGTCAGATCAGTGCAAAGGATGTACAATGGGTAAGTTTTTGAATACCACCTTTCATGATAAGGAGAACCGTGCTTCGGTAATCCTAGAGAGAATCCACACAGACGTGTGTGGACCATTCTCGGTTGCTTCAAAAAAAAAACACAGGTATTATGTGATATTTGTTGATGAATATTCTCATAGATGCTGGATCTTCTTCATGCAGAAGAAGAGTGAAACGTTCTCAAAGTTCTGTGAGTTCAAGGCATTGGTGGAGAAGGAGTCGGGGAAGTAAGTGAAAGCTCTAAGGAGTGATAATGGTCGTGAATACATCTCGGGCGAATTCAAATACTTCTATAGCAAAGAAGGAATTTGAAGAGAACTCATAGCGCCTCATAGCCCACAACAGAATGGGGTCACGGAGAGAAATAACAGAATGATCGTGGGTGTTGTACGAGCGATGCTGCATGACCAGGGCCTACCGATGCACTTGTGGGCATGCAACACTGCAGCTTATGTGCAAAACCATTTCCCTCATAGAGTACTTGGCATGAGTACACCCGAAGAAGCTTTTTCTGGTAAGAAGCCTGATATTTATCATTTGAAGTTTTTTGGCTCACCTATTTACATTCATGTGACGAAGGACGCCAAGAAGAAGCTGGAGTCGACTGCAAAAGTTGGGATATTTGTGGTGTACACAGAAACACCCCATAACTATCGTGTGTATTTTCCAGACAGTCGGATGACTATTGTGTGTCAGGATATAAAATTCAATGAGGTGAGAGCCATGAAGTTGTCGCTTGAGAGGGAGCTACACTTGCATGCGGAAGAGGAATTTCTTGTTCCCAAAGATGAACCTTTGGATGTGGATCAGCCACAGGAGGAGATTCATGGAGTGGAGGAGTCTATTCATGCACAACCAAACATCAAAAAAGGCAGGAAGCGTACCACAGAAGCTGAGCGACTGAAGGTGGATGCGGCACAGAATGTAGGAGTAACTACATCACAGCGCAGACAGAGACAGTCGCCTGACCGTTATACTAGATACATGGCTCTTATGAGCAAGTGTATCATGATAGAGCCATATTATTTTGAAGAAGAGGTGCAGGAGCCCACATGGGTAGATGCCATGGTGGAGGAGTATGACTCCATTGTCAGAAATAGTGCTTGGGAGATTGTTCCAAGGCTGGTGGGAAAATCAGTTGTAGGATCAAGATGGATATACAAGGTAAAGCAAGCTACTAATGGGGGCATCGAGAATTATAAGGCAATATTTTTTGCCCAAGGCTTCTCACAGATTGAGGGGATTGACTATGAATAAACCTTTTCATTTGTCACACGGTATTCTTCCATACAGACCATCCTTGCTCTCTCAGCACAGATGGATTGGCACATTCATTAGATGGATGTGAAGACTGTGTTCCTTAATGGGATCATTGAGGAAGAGGTGTACATTGAGCATCCTGAATGATTTTAGCTCTTCAGTAGCGATTCACATGTGTGCAGGCTCAAAATAGCGTTGTATGGGCTGAAACAAGAACCCTGCGCTTGGTACACTCTAATCGATAGCTATTTCACTGGACTTGGCTTCACCAAGAGTGAGGCGGATGCAAACCTGTACCAGACTATGGTGGAGGGTAAGCTTTTAATCATTGTACTTTATGTAGATGATTTAATACTAACAGGTGATGAGCAGTTGATACACTCATGCAAGGTAGATCTTGCAAAGGAGTTTGAGATGAAGGATTTGGGCCTCCTTCATTATTTCCTTAGATTGGAAATATGGCAGCGGGAAGGTGAAATGTTTTTGTCTCAAGGCAAGTATGCCCGGGAGATACTGGAGAAGATTCTCATGCAAGGCTGCAAGCCTATCAACACTCCTCTTCCAGGAAATTGGAAGAAAGAGGATGCTACATCGGCAGAGGTAATGGATGCCACTGTTTATCGATAGTTGGTGGGTTCAACCAGACATATGCTATGTGTTGAACCAACTTTCACAAGTGATGGTTAAGCCTACCAAGCTCTTTTGGAAGGCAGACAAGCATGTTTTGAGATATCTCAGAGGCACATCTGAGTATGGTTTATTGTATAGATAGACAGATGAGGTGGAGTTGCATGGCTTCATGGATGCAGATTGGGCAGGAAGCCCAACAGACAGAAAGAGCACATCAGGAGGGATTTTCAGTATCGGATCTATGATAGTTTCTTGGTACAGCAGGAAACAAAGATCCGTGGCACTCAGTTCAGCGGAAGTGGAATACATGGCAGCAAGTTTAGCTGCATGTGAGGCTATCTGGATGAGGAAGATTATGGTTGGTTTGTTTGGTTCACTTTTAGATCCCATGGTGTTTCATTGTGATAATCAGAGTTGCATTAAACTATCGGTTAATCTTGTGTTTCATGATATATCTAAACTTATTGATATCTGGTATCATCATATCAGAGATTGTGTGCAGCGGAAGATCATGTTGCTTCAGTACATTCCTACGGAATATCAGGATGCAGATATTTTGACGAAGGCGCTCACTAGGAGAAAATTCTAATACCATAGAGGCAGGATCAGGGTGAAAGATAATCCCTATCTTGTTGAGAGGGAGTGTTGAGATTCAACAAGATGATGAGATTAGTGAGATTAGTCGCCATAACTAAGTGGGCCCGCAGGCTATTTTTGGCGCAAGTCTATTTTAGATATGATGATCATATTTCAGAAGTTGTAGGATGTTATTTGTGGATGGTTGGTAAAGTTGGAAAAATAGATGAAATACTATTTTTAGAATATTGGGCAATGTCTATTTATAGATCGTTGATCTAAAAATAGCTGCATGTCGGTAATTATTAGCTCTTAATAATTATCCAACAATAAATAACAACTTATTCTCTTGGAGCACTTCAGTTCAAGGCACAGATGTGGCACATCAAATGACAGAAGGAATTACGCAATTCCTAAGGGTTTACTAGAGCTAATGCATGGAGGACTTAGTTAGAACTCAAGTGGCATAGTTATGACACAGTTGGAAGAGTAGTTGATCGAGTTGTATTTAGTTTAACTCAGTTAGAATTAGTTGAACTAGTTGTATCTAGTCTAACTGAATGATACACTACTGAGAGTGGAGTGAATTAATTAGTTAATTAATTCACAAATAATAACTCATTAATCAACTAAAAAATACATTAGTAAACTATAGTGCATGGCAGTTTCAATGGAGACCAGTGGAGAGATAGTTGAAACGACAAGATAGACTATCTATTGTGACAATAGTGATGCATTGATTTCATCACACACACATTGGAGATGCAAATGAGATCTTTGATGTCAATCCAAGAGTAATTTGAATTCATTCAGAGCTATTCTTCAGCAGGGATTGCGCAGTGGAGGCAGGCTAGCAGGTGGAAAAGATCGGTGCATGGATTTGCAAGATTGATCCTGATTAGTGTATGATGATTGTACTATACTCAGAGCTTGTGATAAGCTTTGTATGTTTATATGATGTTGTCATATGATCTCCATTTTACATAATATATAGTTGGGGTTTTCAGCTTTAGGCTTTCCCGGATAAAAACTGTGTTATGTGCGATTGAATATTTTTGTTTATGCTTCACATGTGTTTGCAATTAATTTTTCCGCATAAGATTAACAAGTGGAATTGATTCAGTATTTTGCATGAAGTTAAAATAGTGTGATATCAGGTGAATCAAGGACATATGCATGCTTAGTGCACATAATTTCTACACTTTGTTACAACTTTGTCACACTCAGTTACAACGAAGTCCACTGCATGATCCACCAACCAACCACTTCAACTCGAAATCCACTTAAATAACTGATTTTCCACTTCAGTTAACTATTTCCAAGTGCTCATTGAAAAAAGATAATTATTTATTGTCTAATTTTTGTTAAGGGATTAACAAAAATTGACATGCATTCTAATTTTGGACATGAATTCCATGGAAAAACTTCGCACATGCATTCTAAACTTAGACACCTATCCATCCATATAATTTTCTCAACCATCTATAATAGAATGTTGCTAAAAATTGACTTTGATCCAAATTCTAAAAATATACATATCACCTAAAAATAGCCCGTGTGAGCCCCACCTAATGTACGTGCTTATTTTTCACTAGGATCAAGGATGATGTTTCCGGATGCCAATTTTACTATTTCTTGTTGCAATATTCAACATTAACTAATCCACTCATTTTTACACCGTCTGATTGCAGCCCTAATAATCAATGTTGCTTAGACATTCCACAAATCAATCCTGAAAGGGGACACCTATCCTCTAGTATGAACGGATAACTTCGAGATAGTTTGGGAGGCATCGAGAGTAGTGTTATGCACTACATCCATATTATGCATTTCTTTAAATTAATAATATGAGATAAAGAACCTTGAACCTTTGAACTTTGACTAACTGACAAGTTCATTCTGTAATGAGAGTTAATAACATTAAATAGTATAAGGCGAACTAATAAATAATAATAGGTGAAACCCAGAAAAGTAAGCCTTATTTATTCACTACCTTGGTTATGTGTCAATTTGGTTATTTCCATGTACTTTTATCTTAGAATATGGAAGATATGGTAGAAAAATGGGTAGGGTTAGTAGTGATTTTTTTTTTGGTGGATGCTACATTTCATTATTCAACATTTTGATCGCTTTTTAGGTATTTTTTAGGTCAATTTTGTTTTTGGAATTGCAAGTTGAAGTTGTTTTCTGTAAAAAGAAATTTCAAGGTGATGTATCGATTTATGCATTCAAAAATGTAATTTAAATTATGAATAAATAAATATGTGTGTCTTAACCAAATACTTAAGGGCTAACAGAGGTTAAATATCTTGAGGTGCCAGCATTTTTTCAAGTTTTGTGCCCTTAAAAAATGGATATCAAAAAATTTGATTCGTCGAGAAACTTCCTAGATGGATCTATACTTCTATATATTAAAGTTTCAATTTTTTTGTTCATATAATTATTATCACTAATTAATAAGGTTTTAATTTTCGATATTTAAATACATCTTGAAATTAATGATTACTAATACGAAAAATAGAATTTAGTTTATTAATATAGTAAATTGTATAACATGAATACTATATAACAATTTTACTATTTCTCTAATTTATTTATAATAATATTTAAAATATATAATTATTAGGATATGGATATATATATATATATATATTTCCCATAGCTACCAGTGTGCCCACTATACCTTTGGTGCAAACGTATTTTTCTTCCATAAACATGTGTGTGGCATAAGGTGGGTTATGATTGCTACCACTATACCTATAGGTGCCTATGTATGTCCCTTTTGTAGACACTTACATGGCACAAGGTCGATTCCAATTGCTACCACTATATCTATAGGTGCTTGCATATGCCCCTTTCACATACACTCGCGTCACATGGGATCAATTCCAACTACTAACACTATAGCTCATGTGCCTAAGTATTCCCATTTTGAAAATACAAGTAAAGGAATAGTATAAATAATAGATGAAATGGTCTTTTGGCGGGAATCCAACAATATAATTTCTAGTAAGATTGTGATTTCTTGTTGTTTAAAATACACTTTTGAATGCATAAATGGATTGATCACCTTAAAAACCCCTGACACGCTCGTATTTTCTCATTAGTTATGCAGGAGGGCCAATCTATATGGGACCATGAAGAATAATTTTGAAGGGTCAAAGTTGTAACTCTAGTAAAGAGTTGGAGTCAAATTGGACCCTTAGTTGGTTACTACACTATGTTAAAGTCATAGCATTAGGAGGAGAAGGGGTTACATTCTCATTTGATAGTATATTGTTATGTAGTAGAAAAAAGAAACTAGGAGTGGGAGTAAAGGAGCATCAAAAAGGGGGTCAGTGTTTTGTAGTATCTTAACATGCCAAAAGTTTCTAGTCACTAAATAGACACATGCCTTCTCCTTTGTACTTGCATTTTCCATTCTAAACGGTAAAGCAGTCTCACCTTCCAGTAGATTTTTATCCCATAAGGGTTTCCTAAAGAAAATATTTATGTCATTGTGGATGGTTTCTAATTCTATTTTTTATTTTTTATTTTCTACATTTTATCTATTTCATGCATAAGAAAAAAATAGAAAGTAACAATTTTTGGAAGGGAAAGAAATTTAACCCTCATAGTATAGATTTCAATTTATTTTAGTGGATTTTTTGTGATGAACTATCGAGTGGAATATCTATGGAAATTTACAAATAAAAAATGGAATAGCCTTCAAGGATATTGAGGCCGAGCATAACCACAAGATGTTTCCATTATTAATTTTGATTGTGAAGGTGGATATTTGTTCATCCAAGAGGAGCGTGAGATTGAGTAGAAGTTCCATATGAAGGATGAGAAAATAATTTCGTTGGCATAATAATCACAAGAGTAGTGTAAGAGAATGGAACTCTTAGATTCACAAATGCGGTCGAAGTTTTAGAAGAGATAAATAACGGTTCAATGAGCATCGCTTGGTTTTCTTTGATATCATTTGTTTTCTGACTATGTCAATATAAAAAACAATTTTGAGTTTGCAACATAATAGAGGGAAGGGAACTATGATGGAGTACCAAGATTACTAAATGGAATGAAAATAGAGGAAGGAAATATGATGGAAGCAAGTTGAGTTGAAAATCAATGTCCAAGATAGGAAAATACCTTGTATTTACGCAAAGATACTTGAAGTGGATTAAAAGATACGCCTTACAACCACCATGCAAATAAAACCAATAGTGCATCTAAATTCTTACGCATTGAAATAGGAAGATGTGATTAATGAAAACCTTAAAACTACATGTATGTTATGGATGGACAACTTCCAATTGCATGTATGCTAAGACATCTCAAAAAATAGAACATTGATGAGGCTCATGTTCCTTGTAGCATTAGGGAAGAAGAATTCCATCAAAAAATCGTAAGTGGAAGAAGGTCATTGAATGGGGTTACTTTGATAAAGGAGATGAAGAGAAAAATATGAGAGACCTCATTATTTTCTGGTAGCATCCAAAGGAAACAATACTTGTTTTATAGTGTCCCAAGGAGAAAAGGGCATTATGCTTTCAAGTGCAAGTGAAAAGATAAAAGACACAAGGGATTGTGTAGAAATATTGTTATGTGAAAAACTTATCCATAATAGAGAAGTGATGGAGACATGAGAATGTCACTAGAATAAAATATAGAACTAAGGGTGATTTGAGTTGTGGATTCAGAGGAAGAATCTAAAGAGCCATGAAAAAATTTGTGCATGTAGAAAAGGAATGTACTTTGAGGGTGCAACAACTATGATTCTTAGTTGCACCCTATATCTTAGACACTAGGTCATGCTTATCTCTCACCCAAGTAGTTTGATGTAGGCAGCATTATCCACTATTGATTCTCCCCTATTTGTATTCAACAATGCTAAGATCTATTAATTTTGGGTATTTTGTGGTGATGTCCATCGCCTTTGGTTCCAATGGACCTCCAGGTTGTTTGATATAAGTCCCCTCATCCAAACTCTATCCCTTCATCCATTGTGTGTATGGTGTTAAAAGAGGCCCACATGCCATTTCTCCATGTTGTTGTTGTGGAAAAAACTTAAGGGAGAAAAATGTTGTTTTCTCATGGCCTTTATGGGTAGTAAAGAGGATGGTTGAAAGGACAAGATGCGATGTGTTTAGTAGGAGGTATCTAGAAAAGTAGCTAGGGTTCATTGAGAATTCAATAGGAGAGAAAGTACATAAAAGGGAATATAAAATATAAATCCTCACATTGAAGAGGTCGTGTAACAAAAAGAAAATGAGTGGTAAGAAGAACAACAGAGGAAGAAAATGAAGTAAAAGAAGAGGAAGGGTGAGGCACAACTTCTCTCAACTAGAAGAGCATTACTCATTAAAAAATGGAGAGGAGGAAAAATAAACGAGAAGATGCTCTCACTGAAGGGTGTTGCTCACAAAAAAGAAATAGAATGAAAGAGGGAGAAGGAAATAGAGAAGAAAATCAATTCCATCAAGCTTATTATCAAAATTGTGGAGTTAGAATATAAAAGACAAAGCGAAGAAGGAAAAGATAGCAAAATTTTTACCTTACTTTATAATTGTGGAGAACTAAAGAAAATCAAAGAACTTAGTTTCCATAGCAGTGTTGGGTAAAACCAAATTTTCAACTACAAAAAAGCGCAATTTCAATGTCTTTGCTAAGTAAGAGTCACATCTAGTAACATAGATTTTATAGGGAGTCATATCTAGTCATTAGACATAGTTAATGTAAGCTAGAGTGAGAGTTACACTAGTGGGTGTCATGTAAAAGAGTGAGGACTTGGTCTTTCTCTCAAAACTTAATGGAGGGCTTGGTTGTTTTATTGTTGTTGTTATTTTTATTTTAAATGTTATAAAATTGAGAAAATAAATTATAATTATTGTTTTCAAAAAATTTAAAATAAACTTATTGTGTTGAATTATTTATGTTGTTTTCATAAATGAATGATTTTGTTTAGGTTTCAATATTATTTTTGTTTTGATATTAGGATAATAGATAGACCTAGAATGTGTAATAGAAGAGTCTTAGAGTCTAATATAAAAATTGTTCTTATACACTTGAGTCCAATGCAATCACCCATGCTAGAAAAGTTAAGAGAATTTAGAACATTGGTTGAGCTCCAATATTGGTTAGCACATGCCAAACCACACTAGGTAAGTAGGTTAACTCAGTTTCAATCTCAAAGAAGCCCTAATATTGGTTAGCAAATGCTTCCTAGTGAAATTCTGCCTAGTTCCTTGTAAACTCGTAAAAGGATGCACCACCTTAGTCACTGTGAGCTTAAATTCATACTGTAATTGGTGTTTCGCTCTCCCTCTATTTTGTGGATTATTCTATTAGTTACCTTGCTTAATCCTTAAATATACATTATTTCAACTGAACTAAAATAATTTCATGGCATCTCATATAATATAATAAGGTTAAGGAAAATAAAATAAAATAAAAAAGGTTGACCCTCACCCTGCTCGATACGAAAGACTAAATTGGCATTTCATTGTTCGTTTGCCCTTTCGTTTACTCGATGAGTTATTTATTTCAACGGATGATTTTTCAAAACTTGAACCAATGACTAATTTATATCATGTGAAACATTGTTATTTTCTTTTAAAATATTATGCTGTGTTTTTTATCAATATAATTTTAATCGTAATCAAACTATAACCTAATTCAAATAATGGGTTATTTTTTTAAAATTAAATTCAACTTTAACCTAAATAGTAATGGGTTATTTTTAAAAATTAGATTCAACTCCAATTTAAATTACTCCAACAATTTATTTTTTCATATTGTTTAATTATATTTTATTATTTTTTAATTGGTCAAAATGTTTTTGGATTTTAATTATTTTCTACTTTATTATAATACCATAACTTATTAATACCTCAGACCAAAAAACCATAACTCATTTTAAAATTAAAATATTTTATAAATATTTTATTTTAATTTAAGTTTATAACATTTTTAAATTAAAACTTAATATTTACAATACAACAAGAATTTTAACCATGGATATTTGTCCCCATTTTATTATGGAGAATGTTAATTTGGAAATAGGTTTTATTACAATACCATTTTTTAGTAACACGGCTTATCAATACCACTATTTTCCCAAAAACCATGACTCATTTCAAAATCAAAATATAAACATTTAATTTTATTTTTATTTTATAACATTTTTATATTGTTTTTTATTTTGGTTAAAATATTTGAATTTCAATTAATTTTAAAATTTTAAGCAAATTCTATAAATTTTATTAAGCTTTTATTATGTTAAAATTTTATATTAATTTTTAATATATATTTTTGTAAGCTTGGGAGGAATACATCTTCATCATGCCCATTATATCACCCCAATTGGTGTGGGGAAATGGAACCAATGACTTCAAATCAAGGAGTGCATTAACAAAGCACGCGTCGCCATCTATCCAAAACCCATGAACATATTAATTTTTAATATTATACTAATTAAAATTATATCAAAGTATGTTTAATATTATTTAAAATTATCAATTTTTTTTGCAAAAAAAAAAAAAGTAATAAGCAACAACATTGTATATTATATTTTTCGGTATATGTAATTTTAAAATTAGTATAATGTGTGCAAACATTCACTTGGAATTGATAAAGAAGTATTTAGGATTTTTGGGCTTGACATAGCAAATTTAGGCATGAATGTGCATCTAAAGCATTGAGAAGGGTATTTATCTTTTAAATTAAGTTGAAAATATATAATAAAGTAATTATTTTCTCATATTACTTATTTGCATTTAAACTTTTTGGTATATTTAATTTTACAACTACGATAATGTGTGTAAAGTTTTGTTGCATAACTAATTCGCTAAGGGTTATGATGTGGAAGTTGACTAGTCAAAGAGAGTCCAAGAGAACTTGGAATATGAAACCAATGGTTATAAGGATAGTATAAATGTATATCATTGTGAATAGAAATGTATATCACGCTTATTTTAATCTGTTGTCTCTTATTCATGTGTGTCTTTAACATGGTATCAAAGCCAAGTTGGCTCAAAATACCTCTGCCATCCTGAGGTTTTCAAAGCTAAATTTAGACACGTCTGATAGCGAAACTCCTCTCCTTAGTAAAAAAAATCCCCTCGGTCCTTTTCTCATCCATTATTACATCTCAATGTTCCTGGCTTGGGAGTTTTCTCTTTTGAGGATGTTATCACTCTAGTAATTCTTTAGTTGTGAGTTTTTGATTTTTAGTTAAGAAAACTAGAGGTAACCACAAACCAACTTTTAAACTCTAGGATCTAGCCTTCCTAGGGTTCAGAGAGGGCTCTCTCTATAAACTTTAACTTTGTTTTGATTTATAAAATATTAGGCTAGTTATGATTGTGCAATTTGGTTTTGATTTGTTTGATTTGGTTGGAAAAATTACTTATTGAGATGGATAGTGCAAATCTATTTGTCCATTGGGCTAAGGAGTCAAAAATCAAGCAGACAGAACTAGGATCAAGGCCAAAAAGTCAAATGTTTTCAGGGCAAGATAGATAACCCTTGAAGATCTTGGAAATTTTTTTTGTGAGATGATATGATCGGGATAAAGAGCAATGAAGGGTTCTTTGATCCAAAAAAGTGAATTAGTAGGTAGAGGTCAAACAAAAGAGGGAGCAATTAAGGATTCCCTACTCTAGAAATCAGCAGAAAACATAGAAATGACAAACAATAAAGACATGGTGCTTTTAACAAATTCTGAAGTAATAATTTTGTTCATTCATTCAAATTTAGAACACATAATGAATTGCATGTAACAAAGAAAGAAAAACAATGACAAGTAGAGAATACTTTACTTCAATAGCTCATCACATGAATCCTGAAATATGATGCTAATTGATTCAATCCAATCTGCTACTCGAAATTTGAAACACAAAAGCCTTCAAGTTCAACAAAAATGACTATAGAAATCTTCAGCAATTCATTCCACAATAATACTTCTAAAGATGAAGTATTTATACATAATTGTTTACAAAATATTATAAAATGCTTCTAGGAATTATCTAAGGGAAATAAAAATATCTTTACAACAATAATAGATACAACTGCCCAACAAATTAGTAAGTTGTCCTATTAATTCAAATAAAATAGAAACTGATTGAGGATAAGATGCAGCTGACTGCCTTGGTGTCCTCCTCGCTGGCTTTAGATATTTCAAGTCTGTTTTGAAATCTAATCTGCTTTAACTGATACTCTTTCATTGATTCTCTTTAACCTCTGATACTCTTTAAACTTTGTAAAATATCTTTTACTGCTGTAAAAAATCTATTTGACTATAATTTCAGCAATTTGTTTTCACCGTTATCTTTCTGCCTTCTTATCCTTCATAGTAAATCTGTTAATGACTCCCAAACTTCATCATTTGGAATTTGTATTTTCTTCAGCTTCCTGAAGTTTTCATCTGCTTCTGTGTACCTGGAGAAGTTGGTTTAATGACAAACAAGTGTCTTATTTCATGTTGTAAATATAATAAGTCCTCAAACTTCTGAGTAAGACTTTTCCTATTCGAATGCCTTGTCCACCACCTGATTTTTCAACTTTCTCCTTGGCATATTCTCTGATATTTTTATTGTAATCCTCCTGAGGCATTAATTTTTCATTGATGACCAAAATATTAGGCAAACTTCTTTGCCTCAAATTCTCAAATTTGACCGTAAACCTGGTTATGGTGATGTTCATATTCTCACATTTTTCCTCAAGTTTCTTCATCAGGTTCTTTTTGGTGATAAATTTCCTTATCTCAAGGATAGTTTGAATCCTGTCAGTAATTTCAAGTTCTTCTAGCTCTTGTCTATTTTTTTTGTTAAGGCACTTGATTAATTCTATTGCTTGTTCTGGTTTTTTATCCAATTCCTCTTTAGTTTTCTGAACCTCTTCTAATGCTACTTTGAGTAAATCTCTCTGTTCAAAAATCACTTGAATTGAGGGCCATACATCATTAATGGCTTCTATGATCTTATTCCAAAAACGATTTTTCACATAGGAAATATGTTCCTTCAAGGTTAATTCCTTTTGTAATTTCTTCAATTCTTCATTTAGTTTGATGGCATTTTGCTCATGTGTTTTTGCGTTTATTTGAGCCAACTTATTTGTATTCTCAAGATTTTCCATCTGTTTCAAGCTGTTAATCTCACTTGTCTTAAGAGACATTTCTTCCATATCTTTCACTAATTTGTTGGCTTCATTTGTAGGGTGAACTGTTGTTGTAGATGACTCTGTCGCTGATGTTGTGGATGAAGTTCTCGACACTGTAGTAGCGAGTGGTTCTTTGGGTGCCAACTTTTCAACCAAATTTGAAAGCACAACTGTAGTGATTACAGGAATAACTGTAGGAATTTCTGGTACTTTTGGTGTTTCTTTTTCCTGGACAAGTTTGTCCATCTGAATCTCCATTTCTTTGATTTGTGCTGTCAATTGAAAAATCAAATTCATCATGTCATCCTTCTCTTTTTGTCATTCTATTATTTCCTTGGTCTAAGGATGTTCACTTGATGGTAATTTAAGTTGTTTCCTCAATGCTGCAATATCCTCATTTTTATTCTTCACTAATAGCTTTGCTGCTTTGACATTTGCTGGGTCTAATCCAACCTGCAAGACCAATTCTTCCAAAGATTTGATTCTTAGATCTTTAGCATACAAATATACTTTGTCTAATTTCATTTGATCTTTCATATTTGAGATGATGTTCTGTATTTTTTGAGCACTCATTGCTTTAATTGTAACAGTAGAGTGCAACAACTCTGAATTCTGTCTATGGAATTCAATCTGATCAAAAGCATGAATTTTTTCTGTTGGGACTTCTACATCAATCTTCTTATAATCTTCCATTGTTTTTAGATATTTGACTGTAGGCTACAATATTGACATGACTAGCTTTTGGTTTGAATAATCAAAGGCAGACAAAAGTCTATTTTGAACACTTGGTGTTTGTTTGAGATAATGAGAATAGATATTGTTTTTGATCTATTCATTCTTTAACTTGATCTGTTTGTACTTTTCTTTTATATCTAGATCTTTGTCCTCGGTTGCCTGTGAGGAAGAAGCTTCCATGTTCTATAGTCTTTCCATCAACTATGCATTTTCATTATAAACTTGTTCTTCATTCTGATTCTCAGTAACTGGCTGATTAATGATGACAGTGGCAACATCTATATTGGTATCTAGGAGATCTGTTTCTTCAAAATGAATGGTTACTTTCTCTTTACCTACTGGATTTAACTTAGGCATTTTGTTGTATCTTAACTTGAATTTAGTTTCAGAGGTAGTTTCAGCAACATAGGTGCCTTCTTCTCTTACTCTCTTAGTGGCTTTTTCTGTTTGATCAGTGGTCTGTAAAGTGTGACTAGTATCACTTTTCTTCACTCCATGTACTAATGTATTCTTTGTCCACTCATTCTGATTTGTTTATTTTTCTACCTCTGGTTTTGTTTCATGAATGAAGGGTGTTCAGTTACATTTAACCCTCATTTTACTTAGGATCCCTCGTGGATCATAATTCGAAGGAAATCTTTCTTCAAATCTATATCCCAATAGCTGCTTAGCTACCTCTGCTTCTGCATCTCTATGATTGCAAATGAATGGTCCTACTTGATTCTTAAATTTGAATTGAGTTTTCTTCTTTGCTGCTAAGAAATTGATAGAATCATATTTTAATATCTGCCTGATATACTTCAAGGAAAAAATTCTCATTGATACATGTTTGGGCAGCTTGTAAGGCATCAAATTAGATCCAAAGACTCTAATCTCAGTATGTTTTTCATATAACTACCAATCACCAGTCTTGGTTTTCTATGAAAACTATAAAATCTTCTTCATCTCATCATTTATCCTTGGCTTCTCTGTATTTGTTATTATTTTAATTAATGGATGAATGAATGAATTTGAAAAATCTGCATATGTGAACTCTGTGGACTCTTTCCTAATTAAAGAGGTCCATAAAATGACTGAAAGAGGATTTCCCTCTATGTCCAGCTTTTGAAGAGTTAATGGAAAATTATCTGCTTGAAAATATAAGAACATGTGGAAGAGGAAGGATGTGTATCTGAACACTTCTTCAGTTGGAAAATTACTCAATTGATCATGAATATTGTCTGCAATATAAATAGCATAGTCAAATATTACATATGGAGGTTGTCCTGCGGTAAAAGTGGATAAGAAAACCAAAATGGATTCATCTGTATGTTCATCAGTAAAATACCCTAGAATAAATGAAAGCATGGAAATTACATGCCTTGAACCCTTTGGAAATCTTGAAGTGGAGGATGGGGGATTAATTTGAGGAATTTCTACATGTAAAGGCATAAAAGTTTGGAAGATCAGGAATCTTTTGGGAAAATCAAGGCCAATATACAACTTAGTAAGGGCGTCTATGGATAAAGGGACTGCTTGAGGATCATGCTGGAGTTGTAGCATTTGGTTGATGGATTCAACAGTAATTGTGAGAAACACTTCTTTGTTGGCATTTACTATGGCTCTCTGCTCAGGCACATAATATTGTTGACAGAACCTAATCACCTCTTGACATGGATGAGTTACTGGAACAACATATTTGGGCAAGTGTGATTCCTAAATATGGTCTTCTTCTTCATTATCTAAGGATTTTTCATAGCTCCAATTATGAATGTATAACAGATTAATTTCAACAATTAGGCCTTCTATTTTGTAGTTAACATCAACTAATGGAATGTGCTCAATGTCTATGACAGGGGGTTGTAAAGGATTTACAATAATAGCAATCTTAGAAGTCATGGCCAGATTTGATTTGGGCACTTTGGAACCTTCATGATTGTTAGAACTCTTCTTTTTAGTCATTCTGGCTACTTCTGCAAGATTATATAGTTTGCAGAAGTATTTTTATTTTAGCAGAGGTTTCTTGGATAAAATATGGTCTTTCTTTGGAATTTTCTTTCCAAATTTGGATTCTCAATAGTATTTTACAGACTTTTACTAGTTTTAAACAAGAAACAGGGGTTCCTAAGCCTTTTTCAATGAATAATTTCGCTAAAAAGTCTTTTAAGGTCAAGCAAGAGAGTTGTGGCTACCTTCATAGGATTTCTAGGTTAAATTGGGTGTTTAAAATAGGGCGCAGCATAAACAGGATTTTTTTCAGAAATTTTGACGGGGTTTGGCCTATTTTTTGGACTTTTTGATAGGGTTCTATGGATGATTTTAAGTTCTGACTGGAATTGTCTTTTTAAATGTATTTTTAACACTAAAAAAAGGATCAAATTTTAGAAGAAAACCTGTTATTCGTAGGTACAGGGTTTCAAAGTAGTATCTGAGGTCTTTGAACGGATTGAACAACTTCTTTTTGATTTATGGAACAATGCAAATCTCCTCTACAATCTTTAATGGTAACAGTTTGAAATTTTCAAAATTTTGCCATAAAAATGGCGAAAAAATTCTTGTTTCACAGTCAGGGTGGTTTATACAGGGTTTGTGCGCAAGAAAAGAGGAAATGAATGCATTTCCAATGTTTTTGGGCATATTAGGGCTAACGGGCACCGACAATTAATGGAGGTCAAGTCATAAAACTGGTGGTTTTTGGGCTCAAAGGGTCTAAACCACAAGTGGTTATCACGTGCCATTTTGGTGGTAAACAGTTTTAGACAAAACGAACACAATCCAATAAAAATCGACCACGTGGAGGAGAGAGGAAATGGGAATACCACCCATTTCGAGTGGAAACGAAATGGGTAATTTCACATAAGTTTATTTGCGATATAGGGTTTTCGTCGTCAGATCTTGGGGTTTGATTGCGAATGGCCTAGATTTATTGGGAAAGTAGCATCGAGATTTGGTAGTGGGGTCAGGGTATATTATATGCAGAGGGGTTTTTATACATATAGGGATGGGTTTTAAACCTTAGAGATAAGCGTTTATTAAGGTTTAAAACTCTAGGTTTATATATAGTAGATGGGGGGGGGGGGTAATGTAATATATGTTAAATTAAAACATTATGAAATGTTTCAACCATTCATATGCGGGTGCGGGTCTTTATTATATAGTTTTTACAATGTTTGACAATTGTTCAAAAACCATGCGGGGGGGGGGGGGGGGTATTTGTTTTAATAGATAGGTTTAAACCAATGGGATAAGGCGAGGTTTAATATTTCGCACATGGGGTATTTAAACATTGGTTTAAATGTAAAATAGAGGGTTTGTGGGTTATTTTATATATAAGGGTTTAATACTATACGGGAGGGAATAGTTTGAAGTTAATAAATAAATTAGAAATTAATATGAAAATAAAGGGATAGTGTCTATAATGAATAAAACACACATTTAACTCTAAGTAAAGTGTAAAATAAAGCATAGCTTGTTGTTGTTGTATTTTTCCACACTTTAACTTAGGATAAATGCATTTTATAGGATTTTCAATGTTTTTTGAAAGGGAATGGAATTAGTTATTTAGGGTTTCATCTTTACTAAGTAAAAATGGGTTTTTACTTAGGAAAAAGGGATTATGATTATGTATGAAGGGTAAATGCTGATGAATATGAGTTTTATGTAGGAATTCAATATTTTTAACCAATCAGTCATCGAGCCTTGGGTCTAGTCCCAACAGAAGTCAAAGAAATGCTCTGAGCCCCTTTAACTGATAGTTTTGAACACTGAATAATTGTAGGGGAGGGTAAATTAGTGATTTTTGCCCGATGATGCTTTATTACATGCTTGCACAACTAATTTCTATCTACCCATCTTTATTTCTAACATTTTTTACTTCATTTTCATGGGTGCATTTAAGCTTGCAATCCTAAATCATTTTTCTTTTAAAACATCAAAACTATCTAAGTTTAACCTTATTTCATTTGAGGGCTTAGATTAAACTGTTAAGCTCCTCATTTATTCTCTATCTTATCTACTGAGTTGTCAAGTTTATACTGTTTGACATATCTTTATTCTCTATCTAAAACATGAAATTCAAAGCATGAAAAGCTAAGATTAAATTGTTTAACTAGTCATGGATTATGGGATTTATTGACAATCTGCACATAATCATTATTCTTGTAGTAAAAGTAAATAGTAGTGGAATTTTGGCTTTCTCACTTCCAGGTCTTACTTTTCACTTTTTCTTTTTGGGGTTTATCTTTTTCTAAGTCCTTTGATCATTTTTTTAGGACTTTTACCCTCTTTTCATTTTTTTATTAATTTTCATTTTTTCAAAATATGGGAAAAGAACTTGTAGAAAGCAAGGTACGTACATATTTAGAAGACTATCAAGGTCAATTAAAAAATTATGAATCCTATTATTATAGGACCCTAATAATGGCTCCACTTGGGGATGACATTTCCTCGTGAAATGTCAAGAACTTGTAAGACTAGCAGCCTCTGAAATTTGATTGTGATGATCCTGTAAGTATCTTTTGGTTTCTGCAATTATTCATACTTATGACATTTTCCTTTCAAATCCTAGGGCATTTTCTCTAGGCTTCAAATTTGTTAAGAAAACATCCAATCCAATGTAAAAATCTTTAATGTATATGTACAATGATCAAAGTAAATGAAAATAACTATTTGTTATCTCAGGAGAGTAGTAGTGCTTCAACATTCTGCCATTTACTACTCCTTCTGACATCTCTAACCCATCTATTTCTTTTAGAAAAAAAGCATTGTTACCTTTGTAACCATAAATGACATAAGGTCCTTTCCATAGAAAATCAAATTTTCCATGTTTACTTTTGTCTTCCCTTCTTGAATCCCATTTTAACACTTTATCTCCAACGTAGAAATCATCTTCTTTGCTCTTTTTATCAAAAAATTTCTTAATCTTATCCTAGATAACTTGAGACTTGATATAAACTTCTTCCCTTGTTTGTTGTAAGTGAATAGTTTGATTGATCCTTCTTTGAATGTCATTTGTTTCAACTTGTAACTCTTGGATAATCTTCATCGTTGGTATTCTTGAAGAAGATGGAAAAATAACATCCATTCCATAGAAAAGATGGTAAGGGGAGGTACCAATGGATTTTTTAGTAGTAATTCTATCTATCCATAAGGCATTGACTAACTTCTTATTCCAAGTTGTTTTATTATCTTCAAGTAACTTTTTGATGATGTTTACAAGGCTCTGATTTGAAGATTCAGCTAGACCATTACCTTGAGGGTAATATGCAGTAGAGTGGCCTAGGGTAATATGTTATTTATGGAAAAACTGAATCATCTTTTTGGATTTGAATGCTGTTGCATTTTCAGTAATTATCTTTTGGGGGCATCCAAATTTTGAAAGAATGTTACTTTCTAGGAAGGAGATAATGACAGTATTTCTGGCTTGCCTAGAAGGTATGGCTTCAATCCACTTGGTAAAATAGTCAGTGGCTGTCAGAATCCACTTGTGTTGGGCTGATGATGGGGGGTGAATTTCTCCAATGAAGTCAAGACCCCATTGTTGAGATGGAATTTCAGTAGAGATGGGCTTTAAGAGCAAGGGTAAGAGCTTTTTCTTACCCTCAAAGATCTGGCACTTGTGACAGGAGGTCACATATATTTTTACATCTACAAACAAGTAGACGAGTAAAAAACAACTCTTAGGATATTGTCTGTATTATTCTTCCAGTAAATATGTCCTCCACAATCACCTGCATGAAATTATTCTAGCATTTTGTCAGCTTCTTATTTTACTCAACAATTTAAATAAATCCCACTATGATCTCTCCAAAAAAGTGCATTGTCTAAAATACAAAATCTTACTGCCTTAAGCTTCAGAAATCTAGCTTTAGCTCTTAAAAATCCAAGAGGAGCTTGTAATTTTAATAACAAAAATATAATATCTGCATACCATGGTGAGTCTAAAAAGGCTGCACTGATCTCTGGAGTCGCCATCTCTTCCTGATCATCTACTTGGGCAATAAAATTTATGTCTAAGGCATTACAATTTGATTCAGCCATGAGTCTGGCTAAACCTTGAATTTTTATCAACTTGGTGGGTTTTATATCTATGTCATATTCTAATATAGTGGCAATCCACTTACCTCTTCTTCCATCAGGACCATCCTGAGTAAGAATTTCTTTTACTACAGCATTTGGGACATAGGCAATGATGTGAGAATAGAGAATGTAAAATCTAAAGTTTTTAATGACCTTTACTAAAGCTAAGGCTTGTTTCTCCATGATATTGTACTTCAAAGAAGTATCTCTAGGTGTTTTGCTAAAGAAAGCTATGGGTTGTTCATAACCCTGATCATTTTTCTGCAGTAAAATTGCAGCAATGGTGTGCTCTGAAGAAAATGAAAAAAATGATGAAATCCTTTTTAAAGTTAGGACTTATAAGGACTAGAGTTTTAGTTAAGGCCTGTTTGATGGATTCAAATGAATCTTTGGCCTCAACAGTCGATTTAAGAACTGAATATTTTTTTAAGAATTTTATTTAGTTCTTTAATTATCTTCGCTAAGTTGGATATGAATCTTCTTAAAAAGTTAATCTTACCCAGAAAGGCTTGTAACTCTTTTATATTTCTTAGTGGACTGATGTTAAGAATTGTTTCTATCGTAGAAGGATCTATTCTGATTCCTTCTTTGATATTGTGTGTCTTAGTAACTTGCCTTCTTCTAATCCAAATAAGGTTTTCTTAGGATTTAATGAGATGCCAAAATTTCTGCATTTTATAAAAACTTATCTCAGATGATCCAAGTGTTCATAATCAATTTTAGAAAATACAGTTATGTCATCTAAGTAAATTACTCAGAACTCATGAATTTCCTTTGCAAAGGCTAAGTCCATAGCTCTTTGAAAGGTTTCCCCTGCATTCATTAAACCAAAAGGAATTTTTACATACACAAAAGCGCCCCAAGGAGTAGTAAAAGCTGTTTTTGGGTTGATCCTCTGGTTGGAATAAGATTTGGTTGTATCCTAAAAAACCATCTAACAGTGAAATCCTAGAAAAACCAACCACCCTTTGTAATATGTGATCCATTTTTGGTAAAGGGTAATTATCTTTTAAGGATACTTTGTTTAGATTCCTAAAGTTGACACATAATCTAATCTCTCATGTTTTCTTTCTTATTGGAACTAGGTTAGAAACCCAATCAGAATACCTGATTGGTGCAATGATCTATGCATCATACATTATTTTCACTTCCTTTTCTATCAAAGGCATCAACACAGGGTTGATCCTTCTTAATTTTTGTCTAAAGGGATTTTGATCTTCTTTTACAGGAATTTGGTGTTGAATTATGCTAGTGTCATAGGATTTAAGGTCCTCATAACTCCAAGCAAAAACATCTTGGAATTCCTTAAAAAGAGCAATATATTTTTCATTTTCTGGTTGAGGTAAGGCTTTGGAAAGTTTGATCATTTTAGGTTTTAGTTATGTACCAATATTGCATTCCTCAATGTTAGATCTAACTGAATCCATTTTGGGTTTTCTAGTAACATCGTTTGAGTCAAATAGATCTTCTAAGGGAGTTAAACCTTTTGGTAAGAAATTGTCTTTAAGATTTAATATTTCTGATTCTTCATGAATGATCTCATCAATTTCTAATATTTCTAATTTATCTATATCTGATTGACTAAATATAGTAGGTTTGGAAAAAATTACTTTATTTACATCTACATTATTTACATCAATTTCACTATCTAAATCTTGATCTATGTTACAATCAGTGCCTATTTTACAGTTTTGAAATTCACCTTCATTTTTCAGAAAATGGTAAATTTGTTGGTCCTGTGAGAAAATATGCCAATATTTGAGATTTTTTATGTTTTACTTCTTTATTATACATATGATTAGGCTGAAAAGGTAAATTACAAGTACTAGAAAAAGTTTCCAAAGAATGTGCTTGTAAAATTTTCCTTCTTGGTATTGCAGAAAAATTACATTCCAATAAATCATTAATCAAATCTAGTACAATCTCTCTGTATCGGCCTAGTCTAGGATTGTAAACTGAATATTCTCCTTTAATTTGTTTAACAATCAACTCTGAATATCCCATTATTGCTATTATTTTACCTCCTAAGTTTCTGATTATCTAGAGTCCTAGAATGAGGGCTTCATACTCAGCCATATTGTTGGTACATTTGAAATTTAGTCTGAAAGCATGGCCTTCTGCATGACTTTTCTCTATATTCGTTATCCATACTCCTGCTCCTGCTCCTAACTTATTCACTAAACCATCAAAATCTAAATTCCATAAAGATTCATGAGAGATATTATCATTGTCTGGTGTTTTCTTTTCTTCTCTTAGTTCAGTCTTGATTTCATTTCAGTTTCAGCATTACATAGGATGAAAGAATCTAGATCAGTAGGTGTGGTATAAATTGGGTAATTTATTGATCTTTCAGCACTACTTACCATGTATTTCATGAAGGTTTCCCTATATAACTTCTTTGGCTAACCAAAAACTGATATAGTAGCATAAGACATGTCCAATTGTAGAGATCCCTGTAACTTTGCTCCCCATGAGAAAAATAATAACATTCCATATTTAGGTGGGATATAAGCTACTACAATGTCCATTAATATGATCTTACCAGGATATTGAACTAAAGTTACACACAAATATTTTATTAAACCTAGGCATTTTACCTTGCTTTATTCAAATGAAAATAAATCCTTATAAGGCCTTGTGATGTCTAAGTTTAGGGCTTCCATTATAGCTTTGGGCATTAGGTTATGTGAAGCTCCTGAATCTAGCATTACATTGTGTAGGATTTGATCATGAATAGGTAAACTAATGTAAAATGGAGGAACTACTCCATCTAAATGCTTTCCATTAACATCTAGGCCAAAAATCAACTCTGGCTGATCATCATTCAGATTTATGGAATCTTCTCCGTCATTTATGTTTAATGTTTCAGTTATGGTTGATTTATACAAGTCATGTTTTACCGATTCTGTCAGTGGAATTAGTATTTTTAGCTTCATAATTTTATATTGTATGTTAAATGAAGGTTGTGATTTACTTATTTGAATCAATTATTCCTTAGTAACTGTAGTTTGGGTTGGCTTATCTTGTTTCTCTACAATTTCAGTTGGAGTGTCTTGTGTCTTATTGCTTTTTGTTTTCTTTTCAAAAATGGTTTGTGAAGTAGTAGATGTTTTTTTCAGATTTTGAGTGGTCAAAAGTTGTTTTTGCGGTGGCAACTTTTGCATCTGCAGATTTAGGATCAACATTGAGCATTTCAGGATATAAGGTTGTTGTTTTATCAGAATTAGATGCTTTAGGAGCAGCAGGTTTTTGTGAATCTTTTGCGGCTTGAGCCACTTCATCAGTTATGTCAACAATATTAGGGCTTGGTGGAATCTTAGGGCTGGAAAATTTTTGGGAAAAGTTTGAGTTTTTCTTATTTTCCCTGGGGAGAATTTGCAGAACTTTTGTTTTGGGAGCTTCTACTATTTTCTTATTTGGTGTTTGAGATGTTTTCTTAGTAGAAGACTCATTGTTTTTCTTAATTCTTAGGTTATACTGACTATGTACTTCGTTAATGGGAAAGTCATAACCTTGTTTGTAATCAAAGGATTCTCCTTAATCTAATTGGAGTTGCTGAAGTTCAAATAACTCCTGATCTTCATATGTGAGAAATATAGTGTTATTATCATCTATTCCTATTAAATTTATGGTATCTTCATCATCATCATTGTTTTGAGAACTCTCAGCACAATTCTCTTGAAAGGGAGGTCTTATTGTTTGGTCTGGTACTGAGTCTTTTGTTTTTCCTGAATTTGTGTTTTTTTTTAAATTGGGATTTCTGATTTGTTGTTGATTATCCCATTGAGGTCTTATTTCTATGTTATCTAACCTATCCATCATCCTCTCTAAATTTTTAGCTAGCATGTCTATTTTGTGTCTGAACTAGAGGCTTCTTCTTTCATAGTCACTCTTCTCTCATTTCTTAATCTTTCTTTTATAGCTAGAATGTTTACTTCTACACCTACAACATCTGTTTGCATTCTTTCCAATGTTTCTGAATTTATTTCTCTTAACTAATATGTCATGTCATTTTCAAATCCATCTGGGAATTTAAGCAAGACAGAGTTAGGAGTGGGTTTTAGATTTGCAGGAATTGAAATATAAACATTGTTATATGTAGTGCAGTAATCTTGTACAGATTCATTTGGAGCTCTTTTCATTGCATCAAATTCAGACAATATTTGTAGGGGGTTTTTCTTCTTTTCCCATTTATTTAAAAATAATCCATGAAAAATAGCTAGATCAGCTACACTACCAGCTGCAAGACTTTTAAACCAATTCTTAACTTCTCCAGTTAATGTTTGTGCAAAAATCCTCATTTGTACATCTGATTCATCTATCTCATGGAGTTCAAAGTAATCTATCATTTTGTTTATGTGTTGTTGTGTAGTATACTGTGTAGTAGCATCAAACTGTGGTATCTTACTTTGGTAATCTTGGGGCATGTCATGAAGCTATCCTGGAAGAACAAGAGGAGCATACCTAGCAGCCATAGCTTGAAATATAGCTTGGCTAGGAGGAAAAGTAGAAGTGCTAGGGGCTGAACAGGAAGTAGCAGCTGATGAAACAAGAATATAAGGTGTTGAACTAGAAAAAGTAGTAGATGAGCTAAAAGTTAAAGTTGAGGTACTAGGAAGTGAAACTGGAATATATATGGAACTACTAGGAAATAATAATGATGTGTTTGAAAAAGAAGTAGTGGAACTAATGGATGAAGTGGATGTAGGGGATGAAGGAAATAAATTCCCAGGTTGTAAATGTGATCTAGGACTGAATGGATCTGTGGATTGGATGGTAGTAGAAACTATAGATGATGTAGTGATATCTAAATGAGGAATAGAAGGTTTAGATGCATAAGCTAATAGTTGAGCTAATTCAATTGCCTCATCAATTTCCTTAAGAATAGTAGCATTAATATCTTCAAGTTTGTTTTGATTTATAACTTTCTTTAATTCAGAATCTGCTTTAATATTTTTCTGTTTTGCTTCCAAAAATTAAATAAAAACAGGGTCTAAAACAACAGTACTTAAATTACTTTCAGATTTGGTCCTGAATAAAGAATGTTCAAATTCTAAATCAAACTCTATATCCTACAAACTTACTAATTCTTGGGGTAATGAATTGACTCTTATTAATGAAACTTTAGCAACTAAATCTCCTATCTGTTTTTTCTTTTTCCCAATTCGGTCTGGGTTGTCTACTATAATAGCAGGTTTAGGATCCGGATTAGACCTGGTATAATAAACTTTCCTAGAAGCCAAAATTACAATTTTTTATACTCACAACCTAGTCAAATAATATTTAAGGCAAAAAGATGATAAAAATGATTTCCTTTAATATTTATTGAACAACTAAGGATTGGTTAAGTCCCCAACAGAGTCGAGTATGTTATCACTCTAGTAATTCTTTAGTTGTGAGTTTTTTTATTTTTAGTTAAGAAAACTAGAGGTAACCACATACCAACTTTTAAACTCTAGGATCTAGACTTCCTAGGGTTCAGAGAGGGCTCTCTCTATAAAATTTAACTTTGTTTTGATTTATAAAATATTAGGCTAGTTATGATTGTGCAATTTGGTTTTGATTTGTTTGATTTGGGGGGGGGGGGGGGTTGGGGGGAATTACTTAATGAGATGGATAGTGGGAAATCTATCTGTCCATTAGGATAAGGAATAAAAAATCAAGCAGACAGAACTAGGATCAAGGCTAAAAAGTCAAATGTTTTGAGGGCAAGATAGATAACCCTTGAAGATCTTGAAAAGTTGTTTTGTGAGATGATATGATCTGGATAAAGAGAAATGAAGGTTTCTCTGATCCGGAAAAGGGAAGTAGTAGGCAGAGCTCAAATGAAAGAGGGAGAAACTAAGGATTACCTACTCTGGAAATCAGTAGAAAACATAGAAATGACAAACAATAAAGACAGGGTGCTTTTAACAAATCCTAAAGTAATACTCCTGTTCATTCATTCAAATTTAGAAAAAATAATGAATTGCATGTAACAAAGAAAGATAAAAAATGACAAGTAGAGAATACTTTACTTCAATATCTCATCACATAAATCCTAAAATATGATGCTAATTGATTGGATCCAGTGTGCTACTCAAAATTTGAAACACAAAAGCCTTCAAGTCCAACAAAAATGACTAGAAATCTTTAGCAATTTATTCCACACTAATACTCATAAAGATGAAGTATTTATACATAATTATTTACAAAATATCCTAGAATGCTTATAGGAATTATCTAAGGGAAATAAAAATATCTTTACAACAATAATAGATACAGCTTCTTAACAAATCAGCAAGTTGTCCTATTAATTCAAATAAAATAGAAACTGATTGAGGATAAGATGTAGTTGGCTGCCTTGGTGTCTTCCTTGTTGGCTTTGGATATTTCAAGTCTGTTTTGAAATCTGATCTGCTTTAACTGATACTCTTTCACTGATTCTCTTTAACCTCTGATACTCTTTAAACTCTGTAAAATATCTTTTACTGCTGTAAAAAATCTGTTTGACTGCAATTTCAACAAATTGTTTTCACTATTATCTCTTTGCCTTCTTATCCTTCATAGTAAATATGTTAATGACTCCCAAACTTCATCATTTGGAATTTTTATTTTCTTCATCTTCCTGAAGTTTTTATCTGCTTCTGTGCACCTAGAGAAAGTTGGTTTAATGACAAACTAGTGTTTTATTTCATGCTGTAAATAGAGTAAGTCCTCAAAACTTTTGAATAAGAATTTTCCTGTTGGAATGCCTTGTCCATCACCTGATTTTTCAACTTTATCCTTGGCATATTCTCTGATATTTTTATTGTAATCCTCTTAAGGCATTAATTTTTCTTTGATGACCAAAATATTAGGCAAACTTCTTTGCCTCAAATTCTCAAATTTGACCATAAACCTGGTTATGGTGATGTTCATATTCTCACATTTTTCCTCAAGTTGCTTCATCAGGTTCTTTTTGGTGATAACTTTCCTTATCTCAAGGATAGTTTCAGTCCTATCAGAAATTTCAAGTTCTTCTAGCTCTTTTCTGTTTTTGTTGTTAAGGAACTTGATTAATTCTATTGTTTGTTCTAGTTTGTTATCTAGTTCCTATCTAGTATTCTAAATCTATTCTAATTCTTCTTTGAGTGAATCTCTCTGTTCAAAAAACAGTTGAATTGAGGGCCATACATCATTGATGGCTTCTATGATCTTATTCCACAAATGATTTTTCACATAGGAAATATGTTCCTTCAAGGTTAATTCCTTCTGTAATTTATTTAATTCTTCATTTAGTTTGATGGTATTTTGTTCATGTGTTTTTTCATTTATTGAAGCCAACTTGTTTGTATTATTAAGATTTTCCACCATCTGTTTCAAGCTGTTAATATCACTTGTATTTAGAAACATTTCTTCCATAGATTTCACTAATTTGCTGGCTTCATTTGTAGGGTGAACTGCTGTTGTAGATAACTCTGTAGCTGATGTTGTGGATGAAGTTACTAGCATTGCAGTAGCCAATGTTTCTTTGGGTGCCAACTTTTCAGCCAAAGTTGAAGGCACAATTGTAGTGATTACAGGAATAACTGTAGGAATTTCTGGCACTTTTGGTGTTTCTTTTTCCTGGACAAGTTTGTCCATCTGAATCTTCATTTCTTTGATCTGTTCTGTCAATTGAAAAATCAAATTCATCATGTCATCATTCTCGTTTTTTCCTTATATTATTTCCTTGGTCTGAGGATGTTCACTTGATGGTAATTTAGGTTGTTTCCTCAATGCTGCAATATCCTCATTTTTCTTCTTCACTAATAGCTCTTCTGCTTTGACATTTGCTGGGTCTAATCAAACCCGTAAGACCAATTCTTCCAAAGATTTGATTCTTATATATTTAGCATACAAGGATGCTTTGTCTAATTTCACTTCATCTTTCATATTTGAGATGGTTTTCTAGAGTTTCTGAGCACTCATGGCTTTAGTTGTAACAGTAGAGTACAACATCTCTAAAGTCTGTCTATGGAATTCAATTTGATCAAGAGCATGAATTTTTTCTGTTGGGACTTCTACAACAATATTCTTATAATCTGCCACTGTTTTTGGAGATTTGACTATAGGGCTCCAACATTGACATGATTAGCTTTTGGTTTGAATAATCAAAGGTAGACAATAGTCTATTTTGAACACTTGGTGTTTGTTTGAGATAATAAGAATAGATATATTTTTTTTATCTCTTCATTATTTAACTTCATCTGTTTGTATTTTTCTTTAATATCTAGATCTTTCTCCTCAGCTGTCTGTGAGGAAGAAGCTTCCATGTTCTGTTGTCTTTCTATCAACTGTGCATTTTCATTATCAACTTGTTCTTCATTTTGATTCTCAGTAACTGGCTCATTGATAATGACAGTGGAAACATCTGTATTGGTATCTGGGAGATCTGTTTCTTCAACATCAATGGTTACTTTCTCTTTACCTATTCGATTTAACTTAGTCATTTTGTTGTATCTTAACTTGAATTTAGTTTCAGAGGTAGTTTCAGCAACATAGGTGCCTTCTTCTCTTACTCTCTTAGTGGCTTTTTCTGTTTGATCAGCAGTCTGTAAAGTGTGACTAGTATCACTTTTCTTCACTGCATCTACTAATGTATTCTCTTTCCACTCAGTCTTATTTGCATATTTCTCTACCTCTAGTTTTGTTTCATGAATGAAGGGTGTTAACTTACATTTAACCCTCATTTTACTTAGGATCCCTTGTGGATCATAATTCCAAGGAAAGGTTTCTTCAAATCTGTATCGCAATAGCTTCTTAGCTGCCTCTACTTCTGCATGTTTATGATTGCAAATGAATGGTCCTACCTAATTCTTCAATTTGAATTGAGTTTTCTTCTTTGCTGCTAATAAATTGATAGAATCAGGGTTTAATATCTGCCTGATATACTCCAAGGCAAAAAATTATCATTGATACATGTTTGGGTAGCTTATAAGGCAGCAAATTAGATCCAAAGATTCTGATCTTAGTATGTTTTTCATATAAGTACCAATCACCAGTCTTGGTTTGCTCTGACAACTGTAAAATCTTCTTCATCTCATCATTTATCGTTGGTTGCTCTATATTTTTCATTATTTTGATCAATGGATGAATGAATGAATTTGAAAACTCTGCATATGTGAACTTTGCGGACTTTTTCCTAATTAAAGAGGTCCATAAAATGACTGAAAGAGGATTACCCTCTATGTCCAGCTTTTGAAGAGTTAATGGAAAATTATCTGCTTGAAAATATAAGAACACGTGGAAGAGGAAGGATGTGTATCTGAACACTCCTTCAGTTGGAAAATTACTCAATTGATCATGAATATTGTCCGTAATATAACCAGCATAGTCAAAGATTACAGATGGAGGTTGTCTTGGGGTAAAAGTGGATAAAAAACCCAAAATGGATTCATCTGTATGTTCATCAGTAAAATACCCTAGAATAAATGAAAGCATGGAAATTACATTCCTTGAACCCTCTGGAAATCTTGAAGTGGAATATGAGGTATTAATTTGAGGAATTTCTACATGTAAAGGCATAAAAGTTTGGAAGATCAGGAATCTTTTGGGAAAATCAAGGCCAATATACAGCTTAGTAAGGGCCTGTATGGATAAAGGGATTTCTTGAGGATGAGGCTAGTGTTGTAGCATTTGGTTGATGGATTTAGCATTAATGGTGAGAAGCACTTCATTGTTGACATTTACTATGGCTCTTTGCCTAGGCACATAATACTGTTGACATAACCTAATGACCTCTTGACATGGATGAGTTACTGGAACAATATATTTGGGCAAGTGTGATTCCCAAAAATGGACTTCTTATTCATTATCTAAGGATTTTTCATAGCTCCAGTTATGAATGTCTAGCAGATTAAATTCAACAATTGGGTCTGCTATTTTGTAGTTAACATCTGCTAATGGAATGTGCTCAATGTCTATGACAGGGGGTTGTAAAAGATTTACAATAATAGAAGTCTTAAAAGTCATGGTTGGAGTTGATTTGGGCACTTTAGAACCGTAAGGATTGCTAGACCTCTTCTTTTTAGTCATTCTGGCTACTTCTACAAGATTAGATAGTTTGCAGAAGTATTTTGATTTTAACAGAGGTTTCTTGGATAAAATATGGTCTTTCTTTGGACTTTTCTTTCCAAATTTGGATTCTCAATAGGATTTTACAGACTTTTACTGGTTTTAAACAAGAAACAGGGGTTCCTGAGCCCTTTTTAATGAATAATTGGGCTAAAAAGTCTTTTAAGGTCAGGCAAGAGAGTTTTGGCTACCTTTAGAGGATTTCTGAGTTAAATTGGGTGTTTAAAACAGGGCGTAACATAAACATGATTTTTTCAGAAATTTTGACAGGGTTTGGCCTGTTTTTTGGACTTTTTGATAGGGTTCTATGGATGATTTTAAGTTCTGACTGGAATTGTCTTTTTAACACTAAAAACAAGGTCAAATTTTGGAAGAAAACTTGTTATTCACAGGTACAGGGTTTCGAAGTAGTTTCTGAGGTCTTTGAACGGATTGAACAACTTCTTTCTGATCTCTAGAAAAATGCGAAGCTCCTTTGCAATATTTAATGGTAATAATTTGAAATTTGCAAGCTTCTGGCATAAAAATGGTAGAAAAATTCTTGTTTCACAGCCGGGGTGGCTTATACAGGGTTTGTGCACAAGAAGAAAGGAAATGAATGCATTTCCAATGTTTTTGGGCATATTAGGGCTAACGGGCACCGACAATTAATGGAGGTCAAGTCATAAAACTGATGGTTTTTGGGCTCAAAGGGTCTAAACCACAAGCAGTTATCGTGTGCCATTTTGGTGGTAAACTATTTTAGATGAAACGAACGCGATCCAATAAAAATCGACCACGTGGAGGAGAGAGGAAATGGGAATACCACCCATTTCGCATGGAAATGAAATGGGGAATTTTGCGCAAGTTTATTTGCGATATAGGGTTTCTGCTGTCGGATATTGCGGTTTGATTATATGTATTGGGAAAGTAGCATTGGGATTTGGTAGTGGGGCCGGGGCATATTATATGTGGCGGGGTTTCCATACATACGGGGATGGGTTTTAAACCTTAGAAATAAGCGTTTATTAAGGTTTAAAACTTTAGGTTTATATCTAGTAGATGGGGGGGGGGGGTAATGTAATATATGTTAAATTAAAACATTATGAAATGTTTCAACCATTCATATGTGGGCGTGGGTCTTTATTATATAGTTTTTACAATGTTTGATAGTTGTTCAAAAACCATAGGGGGCGAGGTATTTGTTTTAATAGATAGGTTTAAACCAATGGGATAGGGCAAGGTTTAATATTTCACACATGGGGTATTTAAACATTGGTTTAAACATAAAATAGAGGGTTTGTGGATTATTTTACATATAAGGGTTTAATACTATACAGGAGGGAATAGTTTGGGAAGTTAATAAATAAATTAGAAATTAATATGAAAATAAAGCGATAATGTCTATAATGAATAAAACACATGTTTAACTCTAAGTAAAGTGTAAAATAAAGCATAGCTTGTCTTTGTTGTATTTCTCCACACTTTAACTTAGGATAAATGAATTTTATAAGTTTTTGAATGCTTTTTGAAAGGGAATGAAATTAGTTATTTAGGGTTTCATTTTTACTAAGTAAAAATGGGGTTTGACATAGGAAAAAGGGATTATGATTATGTATGAAGGGTAAATGATGATGAATATGAGTTTTATGTAGGAATTCAATACTTTTAACCAAATAGTCACCAAGCCTTGGGTCCGGTCCCAACAGAAGTCAGAGCAATGCTCTGAGCCCCCTTAACTGATAGTTTTGAATACTGAATAATTGTAGGGGAGGGTCAATTAGTGATTTTTTCCTGATGATGCCTTATTACATGCTTACACAACTGATTTCTACCTACCCATCTTTATTTCTAACATTTTTTTACTTCATTTTCATGGGTGCATTTAAGCTTGCAATCCTAAATCATTTTTATTTTAAAACATAAAAACTATCTAAGTCTAACCTTATTTCATTCGAGGGCTCAGATTAAACTATTGAGCTCCTCATTTATTCTCTATATTATCTACTGATTTGTCAAGTTTATACTGTTTGACATATCTTTATTCTCTATCTAAAACATGAAATTCAAAGCATGAAAAGTTAAGATTAAACAGTTTAACTAATCATGGATTATGGCATTTATTGACAATTTGCACATAATCATTATTCTTGCAGTAAAAGTAAATAGTAGTGGCATTTTGGCTTGTTCACTTTCAGGTCTTATTTTTCTCTTTTTCTTTTTGGGGTCTATCTTTTTCTAAGTCCTTTGATCATTCTTTTAGGACTTTTACCCTCTTTTCACTTTTTATTATTTTTCATTTTTTCAGAATATGGGAAAAAAACTTGCATAAAGCAAGGTATGTACATATTTAGAAGACTATCAAAGTCAATTCAAAAATTATCAACCTTATTACTATAGGACCCTAACAGAGGCTACCTAAGGCACTTGTTTACCTAGTTGTTCTTTATTAGTCAATATGTGTTCCTCTGCAAATACATTACTCTTGAATTTTCGATGGGAGAAACATTGAAGTTTGGTCATTTTGTCCAACACAATTTGATTGCAACATTTTTTTGTGATGTGTACACTTGTTGTGAATCTCACTTGTGAAGCAGACTTATTAAAGTCAGATTCAAGCGATGGTCAATACCTTGGTTGAATTTTTTTTGTTAGATGGGGAGTTAAGGGTAAATTATTTATGTTGTTTCTATGTGTATGATTGTTTTTAATTATCTTTTTTTCTCTCATCAATTTAATTAGTAACCAATTGTATGAAAGCCTATCGATTCTAATAGATTTGATGAATATATGATAAAAACATAATAACATTTATACATGGACACCATAAAATATCCTAGAAACCGTTTAGGAAAAATAGCTTCAAATAATTTCATCTCTTCTTTAATTTTTTATTTATCATATAAAGCATGAGATTCAATTAAAAGAAGTTCAAAATAACTCTAAATGGGGTGACTAATCAAGGAAAGAACATGGTAGATGGGGTTGAGCACATGACTTACATGATTAAGGATGTCATCAAGGAAAGAACATGGCAGGTGCGTGGCAAAGGGAGTTTCGAATGTGGCATACATAAGTAAGGATACAAATACTAAATGGAAAGTGGGCATAGTCAAGAAAGTACAAATGACAAGAAATTGATGAGACATGTTGTGATATGCCTCACTTTGTATCACATCATTTAATGAGTAATGAAGAAGAGGTACACCAATTTGGGAGGGTGGTGAATGTTTTGTGAATTTTGACCTAAGTTGAGCAGGGGATATATGTTGAATGGTGTAGAGGTCACCTATGCCATGTTATTGTAAAGTGAATTGCAATTCAATGATTATGTGTCTTATTTGCATACAAGGCATGAGAAATTATCATGGGTATGGGGTTCTCAATACCATTGGTGCTTAAGGAGTAGCAACTAACAAGGGAAGTTGACTTATAGCTTAGGGGATACACCCCATTGTGTCGTTTCAATGAGGCATTCATACATATAAGTAGCACTCTCAAGAATTACAACTACAAGTCAAGTAAGAAGAATACGGCCTATCGAGGATTACTTAGCCTGAATAAGAGATTCTATAGCATAGGAGTTGGCTCTTACAACACTAATTAACTTTTGGTAAAGTGACTATTGTATACATGGAGAGGAGGTTTGGTGCTTGTGTAATGAAGTAGCAATAGATGATATAATTTCTCAAATTGAGGGGTGCGGTTGCGACCCAGGGAATTCCAAAACTAGGGAGACATAATATTTAAAGCTAGCATAGAGGTATTAAGTAATGAAAGCCATGGAGGTAGAGGTCATTGCGTTATAATGCATGAAAGTAATCCAAAGAAACCATTTTGGAAGGAAAAGTTTAGGCCTTCATGGAGGGGGTTTTTGGAATTGGTATATTTGTGAAGAAGATGGAACGGACTGTCAGCACGGATAAGGAAATGGAAGGGTCATGTTGTTCCCATGGCTCACATGAACATATTATTTTCATTCTAGAGGTTTTAAGACCAAAGAAACATAGATTAGTGGAAACAACATGGACTGAAAATGGAAGACGCAATCACAAAGATGTAACTCTAAAGATATCCTTGGATCAAATCCCTCCTTCTCATGGTCTTTAGTCTCTTCTTTTGTTATTTTTGTTTATGAACCGTGTCCCACTTTTGACGCATAAATTCTAGACACTTTGTTTTATCGATATGGAGTACAAATATTTGGGATACATTAGTAAAAAGTCTAGTTTTAAAGGTTAAGGGTGTGTTTTTCCTTGAGGTAGAACACCCCTGAAACTTTGTACAATGTTTATAAATTTTGTCAATTATGTGAAAACAAACAAATCCTAGTGTTAAATTTAGAAATAAAATAAAATAATTACTAACATTAAAAGATGTATAAAACAATTATGATTATGTAAAAAAATATAAATTACCGTTAAGTTTATATATTTATAATGATGATAATATTAATAATCTAATTTTTAAAGTCACTACCAAGCTAGACACCAAATTAGTGTATCATACCCCTAGTCATTTTTCTCAGTTCATTTCCTCAACTTCAACCACAAATTGTGATTATGCTACATCAACAAGCTTGCTACGACCATGTTACAACATACTACAAGTCAAGGGGAGGTGCAAGAGCTCGCTTTAGGGAACAATCCTCAACCCAACATTTTCAAAAGCAAGTTTTGCCAAACATCCAACACAAACTTTATGAGGAAAAATAGCAAATTATAGGATAGAGAGGTTGTCTCTCAAACATGGATATATAGTCACTGAGGTAGCTTTCTGGATCCTAGACATAAGCCATACTCAAGGGAGTTAGTACCAATTCTTGCATACAATTGACTTGTATTGGAACATGAACACCTTACACGAGAAGGTGGTGCTAGAAAAAAATGAGGCCAAAAAGGAGATCCTACTCATGTTGGATGACGTTCAACTTCATATGAAGAACCTAGACCATAGAATGGAGCGCATTGGTGTCCATTTGAGTCTTCCACTTGATCCAAGTAGCTCCACATAACACGACAATGAGTCCATTAAGGTGACGTCATCTTACTCAATTTAAATTTTATGATTTTCTCATTGATTAGTAGTTTTTTTCTTTTATCTCTAGCTTGACAATTGATAGTATGTTAGTTGGCTACATGTCATTATATTTTGGATAAGAACTTCTGTATATTTTGACTTTAATTTTGGACCTCAAACTTTGATACTTAAGATATTGATGCAATGCCACTATTTGATGTCCCTAGTAACATATCCATGTATGTTATGCTTAGATTTATACTCATATAAATTATCAATATTTTTTTGTTGTAAGTCAATATTCTATCCATATGGAGGAAAAGGAGTACATTCGCCCGACCAGAAAACAGGTTGTCTCACCCCAGCAGGGTTTGTTGACCAAAATTTGCACCAGATGACAAAAATACAAAAAGGAAACTAAGGACATTGTCCATAAATGACAGTTCCACAGACACCAAAATACAAACAGAACATGAAAGACACCATAAAACATACTAGTCGTTCGACGTAACAGAAGTAGGGTTGTCTGGGGATGTTCCTGGAGGAGGTGAAGGATGGAAGTTGCACTGTATGTGCCCTTCAAAGTATGCCAACCAAGTCTCCAATTTTTACACTTTCTCTGTTAGCTATTTTTGGCCTCGCCAGACCACCACCACTCTCTCCCTCACTTGGCACTAAAAATAGTGCATCCTTTCTGGCATAGTGACTATATCATCATGCTCCTCCCGACTTATGCATTGTACTCTGTCGACTCGATCCATCAGACTATGGATATTTTCTTGGAAGTTTTCCAAGTAACAGTGTTAGATGCCTTGCGTGACACTAGCATCAGTTCCTCAACGATCAGGCCCACGATTCTCGATTCCACCCCGTATTCTGCCACATTCTCGTTGCAGCTTCTGGACCCTCACACCTCCACCCCCGCTAGAACTCCTCTTTCCACCACCACGATCCAAGCGCCCCCACACCAGTGAGCTATGAGAAACAAGCGGTATTTCCACCTTGGTAAGATGCAACAACCATAATTTTCATTTCCTTCTCTCCCCGAGAACCAGGGATGGATGGGAACATGAACGCCCGTGCCACACAGGGGGCTTCATGTTTCCCAAAGTAGGAGGAACACCTCGCACAAGAGCCATGAACTAGGCCACCCACACTATTATCGACCGCCGCCATTGGAAAACCAGACCCCAGTTACACCAAACACTCCTTTGAAATCCATGCTCCCCACAAACAAAAGCTATGGAAGAATAAAGGAAGATTGAAACCTCACCCCAAATGACATCATTGTCAGCTGGAGAGCATGAATTCTACCAGGTCAATGACCATGAAACTCCAAATTCACCCCGTTGAGAGCACCCATCCGGCCAGGAGACACCGTTACTACCTTTCCAGAGTCCAAAAAATTGGAAATTGGTATAGGTTCCCAGCCACAACCCATGAAGCGTCCTACTCGTTTGCTTCTAACTTCATCTGCGAACCCAAATGTTCAAACTTACCATAAGCCAAAGGAAATTAAAATGGTAATGTACTCATTCTGCCAACCTCCAAACCTTACAAAGGCAGAGAATACCAGAGATGTCGTGAAGAAAAACACGACTCAATGCCCTGCACCAGAAATCACCCAGAATGAGCACACACAATCGCTAACACCAAAAAACCTCCAACGACGCTTCTGCTTTCTCTCCGGATGCCACCCAAAAATCCAGCACCAGACCAGAGTAGAGACACAAATGTCGGGTTCCTTCATCCTCCCACACAATAACCAAACGCCACCCCCGAACTCCAATGTGGTATAATGACTGGCACGCTTTACCTTAACATCACTTGTACACCTCCCATAATGCCCGTTGCACTAAAGGGACTGGGAAGGCCATCCCGCACACCCACGCTATTTGTGCTCATGCATAAGACACATCCACCACGTTGCAAAGTACCCACCCTCATTAAAAAAATTATTAATAAAATTTTAACTTTACAAAAAAAATTTCATATAATTTTTAAATATAAATTTTAGATGAATAAAAAATTGCAATTTAACCTAAACAAATTCAATCCCCTCTCTCGTTATATATATAAACTCGATCTTTACATTTATATGAAAAAAATATTTCATAAATCAGAAACTAAGACAACGCACTCACCATTCCAACAATTTTGACTTTCAAAGCCGGCTCTCCATTATTCAAATTAATAACAAATCAGGCTTATAAAGCAAAATTGGACTATATCTGTGCATTTATAGAAGCAAAAATTTCATAAAAATCTGATGAAAGCAAAATTTTTAAAATTACAGATTGGCCACTCGAACGTTTTTGACCTTCGACGAAGCCTGCTCTCCATTATTTAAATTAATATCGCATCCATGTGGAATAAACAAGCACACACGAGGGACAAATAAGTCACTACTGATCCATCTCCAATTATTGAAATAGTCTTTTTGGCGCAATGTAGCAAACAAATTTCTCACGACTTATTGCTATCTCGGGTCATCTCGACGTACCCTCCATCTCAGGATTTTCCAATTCGATTCCATGTGGACATACTCTCCATCTCATATTTCAAAGCGATAATGCCGGTCACTCTCAGTCAATTTGGAGTGTTTTATGTTAAGACAAATTCTGCCACTTTTGAAGATGTATATTTGACATCTCCTCGCTCACATTTTGTTTTCTTTCTCCAGGTTGCAAGATTCCTTCCTCTTTGTTTTGTGTGTTTTATGTTAAGACAAATTCTGCCACTTTTGAAGATTTATATTTGACATCTCCTTGCTCACATTTTAATTTCTTTCTCCTGTTTGCAAGATTCGTTCTCTTTGTTTTGTTTCTCTTGTTTGCAAGATTCTTTTCTCTTAAGCTATGGTTTTAAATATAGAAATTTTGTAATGCAATGATTAAAAATTTACAATGGTTATTGAGCTTAGATGTTCATTCTCCAATTCAATATCATGTGTAACAGTGTCAACCGAATAATCAAAATTGAAATTTTGCTGAAATTAGGTAAAATAAAAAATTTTAAAAATTAAATAACCATACAAAACATTTAAATAATATCTACTCATAAAAAAATTAGCAACTGAAAAAATTAAATCTACTCATATTAAATCCATATTTAAAATAAATCTATACTAATTATAACATATAAAAAATTTAATTTTTAAATATATTTAAAAAAATTATTATTTACATTTTCATGAACTTTAACAAAATAATATATAAATTTTAATAGCCATTTGAATATAAAACTTGAAAAAGATGTTACTTTACCTTTTAGATTTGAAATATATATATATATATATATATATATATATATATATATATATATATATATATATATATATATATATATATAAACTTGAAGGAGATGCTTCAAATCTAAAATCTAAAGAAGGATCTCCTTCAAGTTTATATATATATATATTTCGTCCGTGACCATTCAAGGCTTGTTTATGTCCCTTCATGGATTTGAAGGGACAACTACGAATCTCCATCAGGCGCATCTTAACCCTGCAATAACATAAGTTAATTAAAATAATGAAATCATGCAATAATAGAAGATTATTAAAATAATTAAAGGTCATTGTATGATCTCAGTGTAATTTTATTTTATTTTTAAAATATTTTTTTTAATTTTATTAATATTTTTTCAAATTTTATTAATTAGGCTGATAGGCCTTTTTCTTTAAATCAACTTACTTTTCACCTTTGTCAATATTCTTTTTTCTCGTTTGACCTTTGGCACATCTATTTGGCACAAACGTCAATATTATTTTTTCTTGTTTGACCTTTGGCAGATCTATTTGGCACAAACGTTTACGGCACTTTTACACAAGTTTTACGCACGTTTTAGGATTAGGTTGAAGATGCTTGCAAAACGCTTCACAAAACGACACACGACCAACAAGCTCGACCAGCAAATACCTGTTTTCTTGTTTCCTATACCTGTTGCCCTCTAGGGTGTAAAACTTTCATTATATTATGTATTCAATATTTTCCACTTCGTTTTTTGTTTCTGTAATGCCCATTTGACACAGGTTGTGTTCCACATCTCACATATAGAACCCTTGGAGACCAGGGAAGGAGCCCGTTTGCCACCAGTTGTGTTTAACATCTTACAAACAGGCGCAGCCCATGTCCTATACAACGTTCAATATAGTAGATGAAGCCCTTTAGATAGATATCCATTTCATTTCATTTCATTTCATCTCTTCAGCATCAGTTTTTTGTTTTACTGCGGTTATGAACTCTTCATCTAAATATTCTACCACTTTACCAGTTTTCGAATAATGTTAAGTTTCTCATTTTTAATGCCTGCGCTGCAATATCAATTGCTATGGATCAGTACTTTCTGAAGATTCCTTTTGTATTAGTTTGCTTGTTCCTACAGGAGAAGATGGTGTCGTTTGTATCCACAATTCTTGCCTAAACTAGGTGTTATAGAACCATGTATGTTGTATTCCCCTCCATACTTGGTCACACCGCTTGTCCTGTCTAGCCAGGTATTTCAATTTGAAGGCACCTGAAGGCACCCCACTCACTCCATGCCTCATCTTTGATTGATTAAGAATGCCAGCCTGAATGTCAGCCAAATTCCAATTTCTTTCCTGATTGAGAGAGGATGTGATTGAGGGATTGAGTGAGCAATTGAGTAAGGCACAAAGAGTTAGGGATTGATTTAGCCATTGAAGCCCTGCCCTCAATCAGGCGGCACTCACCAAGAAAAGAGTTGTATGGTTTTATAAACAACTCAAAATCGAGGCTCGTAGGAGGTAAAATCAAGAGCTCTAGGGGGACTAAGAAATTGCATTGATATTTTCATTCGGAGTTGAGTGAGTAGCAATGGACACAAGGGAAACGATGATTCATTTTGTATTAGTTTTGAATCAGCCTGCTCTTATGAGCTGTCTGAATTTTTTCCCAAAAACTCCACACTCATTTTTCTTATTCTCAAGTCCAATCATTGGCCTCTATTCCCTTTTTTTTAGTTCTAGAAATCAGGCTGAAATTTCAGTAGGTTCTCTATCAGGGTATCCGAACTTGCAGTGCCATAAATATCATCTAAACTGCTGTGACAAATATCCATGGAGCTTGATTTAAGATCGTCGTCAGACCCAACTGCTCAGTCTTTGAATTTGGTTGGATCTTGAACAATATATATTTTATTAGACTTTTTTGCACTAGCAGCAGAGATAAGATTTTGAGAGCTATTGTATGGTATGTCGGAAAAGTCATTTTGATGGTAAAATTGATTTAGTATTGAAATAGAGGCTATGAGGAGATAATTTTCTTGAAGATGAGGTACAACTTGCCTCTGAAAACGAAAATTTTATGAGCCTCAATGAAAAATAGAAGCAATTTTTGTTGTTCATGGATGTACAATACATTATAAAAAACATATATAGATTGGAAAAAAAAGAAGCTAGAGAACAACTTCCAAGCTCTTCTTGCATAGGTAGACAGTGCAAAGGTAATAATTTTATACAGATTGTTGATTAAAAATGCATTTTCATTATGAAATAATATATTTCATTCAAGATGACCAATTTTCCATGTTGCCAGTAAATTACTCAACAACAAAAATTTCCATTTTCTTATTTGGGATGAGCTACAAATATGTGGGCGTATTATTACAAAGGTGGAGGTAGGTCGACCTTGATCTAATTTTTCATGTTGCCAATTTTTACTTGGTAGAAAAATTTTCTAGTATTTCCTATATAGAATGAGCCATAAATATGTAGGCATGTTGGTAACCATGTTCAAGGTTTTCATTCCAAGGTAAGGTCTTCTACATATAAAATTGCTATCTCTTGCTAATGGTATTTGATGATATGAATTGCTCCCTTCTTCTGTATAAGCTTAAAATATTCCTTTGTTACCATGTTATCCTCTATCTCATTACACTTAAACTTACCTTTAAATTTTTCTATCATTCTATCCTAATTTTAAATCTTTGCTTTGCCTAACTCTTCAACATTTAAAATGGCTCCATACGTTGGCACTTCCATATTTCTTCTAGAACTTGCTCCCATGACTACTCTAATTAGTCTTTCTTCAACATTTTTTTCTTTAGACTCTGCTTCTTTAGCTTCCTCCTTTTCCTAAGGTTCTCTCTCTTCATAGCTGACATTTCAATGTCAACATCTCTTATCTATGTAGTCTCCATAGCTTCCACATGCGCTTACAGATTCCTCATTTCTTCAGGTAGGATTGCATTAAAAACTGATCTCCCTTCAATTTCTCCCTTTCCTCTGGTTCTAAATGCCATTTTTGAACTTCACAATTTTGCTGGGATATTGTATTTTTTCTTGCTGAGATTTGATACCAAAATTGGTAACAATTCGATTTGAACTCAAACCAATTTGAATTCCATTCACTAATTCTTTCCCCATTATGCAACCTGCAAATATGTTAGATTACATATTTATTCATATGCACCCTTTTTCTTTTATTTTTTTCCTTTTCTATTAATTTAGAGAATATGGATGGTGGGATTCTTGATTAACAAACAAAAAAAATCCTATCATTGGATGAAATCTGGAATTCCATAGGATGCATAATCTATCAACTCTTTTGATATATGAATTGGGAAAATCTCGGATTTGGATGTTGGAAACTTAAAAAATATTGATGTTGATAACTTTACTAAAAATAGAAAATGTGGTTAAAAAGTTGAGATCTTCCTTTTGTCAATGACCAGAAAAAAATTGAGGGACAATTGATAATGACGCTTGTTGTACAATTTTTTGTCACTCCATAATTTGTAATATTGGCAAGAGAAAATGACAGAGGATGGCATAAAACCACTTTGGAGTCAAGGACCCAGCCTTCCTAGTCTCAGAGAGGGCTCTCTCTATTTTTATGATTTAACTTGATAACTGCAAGTGCTGATATTAGACTAGTTACAAAAATTATGAGGGTTGTTTGTTTGATTGATGGTGTGGTTGGACAAATAGGGCCGCAGGGACTAATCGATTGGGCTATGGAGTCAAAAGGCTGGAATGGAACATCAACATCAAGAGCATCACTGCAGCAAGTTAACTGTGCTAAATGGATCTTAAGAGCTATATGAATTATGAGGTGAAAGAAAGAGTGAGGTTGAATAGTGACTAAAGAGAAGTTAAGATTTCTTTAATCAGAGTTCAATAGAAAACATTAAGATTGTAAATGCAAACATAATTAAGGTGCTCTGACAACAAATATTAATCTAAAATTTCTAATTTACAATTAGATGAACATATGCACAGTAGGGAAAACAACAGAAACATTTAAAACATATAAGTATCACATCTCCATTTTGACATAGCTCAAGAATATTGTAAACGGTCTTTGATTATTGATGTCCAGCTCCAAATTACAGTGCTCCAATATAGTAGTTCTTACAATGAAGGTGCTAACAATATCCAACCCTTGATAATGAAAATTCTATCAGTATTTAACTAACAACTACGTCGGTTGTACTAATCTACTTTGGAAAATATGTATTAATTACAAACAAGATGAAATTAGACAAGTGTGGCCATGCAAAGCCCAAGCAAAGAAAATATCTGACAAAACACCACTTGCATAATTAATTGTTGTAGCTCTTCAAGAATGAAAAACTCAGGCGGCTCTTCGTGAATCAAAAAAGTGGCTTGGAGGCAGCTGATATAGTTGTGAAGGGGAAACAATGGGTGGCATCTAACATCTGGCTCTTCTTTTTTGCCACCACTACTAGATCACTAAAGAGGATGTGATGTTGTCACTATTAATCACTAGATGGTTGTGATGATGTATCTATCGTGCCTTTTCAGTCTTGGAACATACAAAACTTATTCCACTCCCATTTTTTTGGAATCCTTGTGCCTATGATCTGTCAGTATACATCATCCACCTCTTTATATTTGCTAAAAGTGGGTCTAGTGGGGAAAACATGCTTCAGTTCATGTTGAATAAAAATGTCATTGGTCAAGAGATTCGAGACAAATTTCCTGGTCATCTTTCCTTTGATGCTGGTAAATTTTGTGGTATCATTAGCTATTTCATTGATTTTGGTTATATAATCTCCCCTTTGGACCAACTTGTTATTAATTAGATATAATGAGGTCAAACCTTTTGCCACCAAGGGTTCAATATTTTTTAGGAATCTTCTGATGGCTAATTCCAACTCATGACTCTTCTCCTCTAATTTCCCTACTAAATTCCTCTTAGTGATGAACTTTTTTACTTTTGATATTGTTTTTGTTTTGTCTTGTACATCCAGCTCTTCAAGCTCCTAGCTGGTTTTTGAGTTTAGAAATTTTATGATTTTAGGGGTTGTGATTGGCATGTTTCCCAATTCCTCATTTTCTTTTTTGGTGGCCACTGCGCATTTGTCTACAAACTCTTTCTGCTAAAAAATGATGTGGATGGAGTGCCGAATTTCCTACATTGACTTTATGATATTGTCCCGAATTATCAACTTCATTTGGCTCAAAATCCTACTATCCGAAAATTCTTTCTCTGCCTTCTCCAATCTCTCAATCTGATTTTTGGTTATCTCATGGGCAGTTTCAGACCTGGCATTTTGATCTTTCAGGATACCAATTTGAAATTCCAATCTCTGGATCTCTTGTGACTACAAAGTCATACTTTCCATGTCTTTGACAGCTGCTCTGTCCCACTAAATGTTCTAGCAGTTGTGGGACCACCTAATTGGATTGTTGAAATGGGGATAACTTCCATTGGGATGAGTGCCACTCGAGATGTTTCTTATTTTTCCTTCAATAGATTCTCCATCTCGTTTTCCTTCTATTTGATTTGGGTAGACTATTCCACAACTAACTTCAATAGCTCTGCCTTTTCTGACTCATATTCCTCAATTCCTTTGGCCAAGGTGTCTTCTGTTGCTGGCATCTTGAGTTGTTTCCTGAGGGTTGGTATGTTAGTATTATTTTTCTTCAAGACCTCCTCCACAGCTTGAAAATTAGTTGGGTCATGACCCATATTCACTATTAACCCCTCTAAAAACTTGATCCTTGATTCTTTAGCAATGGAAGATATCTTATCCATTTTGATTTGCTACTGAGAATTGGATAAGGATACCTAAAGCTTTGAAAAAAGATCACAGCAGTACTTGTAAAGGTGGAGGCCACCATCTCTCCAATCTGTTTGCATAATTCCATTCGGTCAATTGGATGGATTTCCTTGGCATTAAATTTGAATGATGCCTTCTTGTAATCTCCTGCTCCTTAGGGTTGTGGGACCAATGCTTCTAGAAATGCCATATGCATCTTTCTCTTCTCAGCATCAAAAGAAGAAAATAGCCTTCTTTGTGAACTTGGGGTCTGATTCTAGAATTGATAGCAAGTTTTAGTCTTCAACGCCTCCATTTTCAATTTTATTTCCTTGAATATGTCATAGACTGATTTTTCTTGGCCTTCTGTGGCAGGCCTAGAAGTAGATGTCTGCAAGGCCTGCTACTGCAGAGACATTGTGGCTATAGATTTAGGGGAGACCATTGTTTGACCACCCACTAGATATGGCACAGGGGTGTCTGCAATATGAACCATTATTTGCTGCCCTGATTCTCCTCCTTGATCAATCTCCATATGAACTCAGGTCGTATTCCTATATCTTAGTTTGAATTCCTTACTATAGGTATTAGTCACCAAAGGTGACTAATCCTCTCTTGGCCTTTTGTTCGCTATCTCTTTCTCTTGCTCGTTCCCCTTGTCTTCTCTTCCTTATACATTCTTCCTTCCTTGCGATGTTGGGGTCTAGATGCCTGGAGTGGAGAACACTTGTTATTCCTCTTCTTGGAGGGTATTAGTTACCCATTCTATTTGATTGGCATATTTCTCAATTGAAGTCTTGTGTGAGAACATAGGGTGTGGATTTGTTTTCCACCCTTTTCCTGGAGATAATCCTTGCAGGGTCATAATACCAAGTGAAATTGGGGCTGAAACCCAACTCTTTCAGTATCTTTTATGCCTCCTCTCTTGTTGCTCTACTGTTACATATGAAAGGCCCAATTTGTGTCTTGATCTTGAACCAAGTCTTATTCTTTGCAGAGACAAAGTGGAGCTCATCTACATATATCATTTGCCTTATGTATTCTAGTGCAAATACCCTCATGGAGAGGAACTTTGGCAAATTGTAAGGGGCTAGCTCACTTCCATAGACTCAAATATCTGTGTAATTTTTGTACAAATACAAATCTGATGTCTTCACTTGCTCTGTTAGCTTCATGGCTCTCCTGATTTCTTCATTTATCCTAGGCTCCACTATATTGCTGAGTGTGCTAATGGCTGGGTACACAAACAAATACAAAAAAATCCTTGTATGTATAATCCCTCTGATATTTTAATAGCAGGGTTGTCCAGAACATGAGAGATTGAGGCTCATTATCTTCATTTACCTTGGTCATATGAAATTAAAACCTTCTAGACTGGAAATGGAAAAACATATATACCAACACAGAGGAATATTTGAAAAACTTGTCTCTATCAAACTTTAAAAATTGTTCATGAATGTCCTCTACAAGAAACCGAGAATAGCTGAAAAATACTGTGGGTTTAGCACCTGGGAAAGAGTGGACAAAAGACCTATCACAACTTTAGCCTTCATCTACCCACTGATCAGTGTGATAACCTAATAAATGAGATAAAATAGACACAATGTGCTTGGTCCTATTAGAAAAGGTAGATGGGGGATAAGGAGGGTTCTTTGTAAGCATTGGGGTATCATGGGCCATGGAAAGTTGCAAAGTTTTGGCTCTGCTGGTAGGGTCAATATTCTGATAACATTCTATAAGGGCTTCATATGAGAAAGGGACCACTTGTATCAGGGGCCTGCATCATCTTCTGAATGGATTAGGCATTGATGGAAAACATGATTTATCCTGTTGGGGTGACTATGGTCCTCTAAATAATGTCGTAACGGCTCCAACACTTCCTAATGAGCTCTGGGAAACTATGGGTTTTTTGAAATATGCAAAGGGGTAGTTGGGCCTCCTGTAGGCTAATGTCATCAGATCCTTCAAGAAATTAGTCCTCAAACCAGAAATAGACATCAAATAAATCAGAATCTAACTCGGTCTCATGGATTTTGTAGTCTTTGTTTGCTACAGCCAAGTGATCCAGGTCCACTTGTGGGTAGTCCATAGGATTAAAAGGCCGTTGATCTAGATTTGGAGGCATCTATTTGATGATTCTTCTTTCACAACCAGTAACGGAGAATGGGATGATAGAGAGGGGAACCGAGAAAGGGAAATGGTTATGGATCAACACTAGGGAAGGGATATGATAGAAATGGATAGTGGCTAGTGTTATCATTGGAAAATCAGACAAGCAAGGGCTGGAAGATATTACAGAATCTGAAGTATTTAAAAATCTCTAAGGTATAAGAGGAAAAATCAAATTGCGCACAGAAAGAATCAGTCAAATACACCTTTGCACGTAGAATTATTCGATAAGCATGCCTTTGCATGAATTTTCCTCAAAAATCCATGTGGTCTGGAGAGTGGTGGAAGTCATTCTTAGGGACCACAAGACACACTCTAGGACATTGATCCCACACTTGAGGCTACCTAAATATAGTTTCCCAAGCCTCCTTAGGACCTCAAAGGAGCAGACAATGGAATAAATGTGGCACACAATGGAATTACCCTCCTCTCTTCGATCATCATCCACAATGTACAAAGAGATGGAAGGAGGATTTGAATCCTCCTATAAAATACCACCAAGAGATGAACAATAGTAGAGCACATTATTATGCTGGCTAGAATTTCTCTAAGAAATACCAACAGTGTTTGATCCGAAGCAGAGATAGAGGGGAATTAGTTGTTGGCCATCCAAAAACATTAGTCCACCATAGTAGAGAGAGGGAGACTTTGCACCAAGGCAGCTTGGAAGTGAATACATCCTTGCATCGGGACTTAGAACCCCTAGTTCTAAGGGCCCCTTGGAAAGTGGGTTAAATTTTCATCCTCATTTCCTACCAACACTGAATAAGAGGGGACATAAGTGCTGTCATTTGGATTATTGAAGTTGTTTGACTCTATTTAGAGCTTGTGTTTTATTTTTATTAGTTGCAGTTTATTTTTTATGTTTGAATATGCATGTTATTTCTCTATCTAGTATCTTTATGTTTTAGCATGTTCCACGAACTTGCTTGACTCCATTTATTTTCTTCCTATGACCAATAACTTAAGAGGGAAAAACCACCCCTCTTAAGCAAGTGTGATTTGGTACATTCATGTGCCAAACACACCAACATAGGATTGGCGACTCCTCTAGCTTTTATTTCCAAGTTTATGTGGTTGTGCCTTTTTGCAGAGGCCTCCGTCTTTGTTGTGGAGTTGGGTTGGAATTTCCCCCTTTCTTTACTTCACTACCTGGTTCATCCCTAGTGACAGGATGAAGCAGAATATATCCCAAAATTACTTTGTAGGAAATTGCATGTTTTTCTTACAGATAAACGGGCCCCAATGCATGTGTTCAGAGGTGACCTGCGCACATAAATCGTGCATGTTTCAACCTTTTATGCGCAAAAACCAGGAGTAGGATTTTTCCTACTATTTCCATCCTTTTCTTGCTTGTATGGTGAATGGAATCCCATAATACATATGCCATCACTGGTTGAGGTTACCCACAACTTTCTAAAGCTCACTCTTAGCTTATTTTAGTAGTTTAGGTGTTATTTTTATCTCAAGTTGATTTTTGCAAAGTTAACACATAGTTTAAGTGGGAGGAAAATTAACTTGCGTTCCGAAATAATTTATGTTTTATGAATTTAGGTACCAAAACATTGAGATAATTAGCCAAAGTAAGTGTCCCAAGTCCACGCCTACTTAGCTAGTTCTTTTTTCATTTTTCTAGCATAGAATTCATTAGTTTACTTCAATTTTTGCACTAGGATTTCGAGACCAGGATCGAATTTTCGGTGGAAGAGCAAGTAATCTGTACTGCCTTTGCATCCTTGGGTGATCCTAGGCAAGCATATGAACACTCTCTATTGACAACTCACCAGCTCCCTATACTTGATCACATAGATTAACTAGGAAAATTTGAAAGTGGCCCATATCCACGCATGTTTTTCTTTTTGAGCAGAGAACCATAAAACATAGTTTAAATAGGGGATTTTGAAAAGGATCATCGCATATCCACATGTTCAAAATATGTTATTTTTCACCTTTTGTTCACACACATCCTAAGTGAAGTAAAGACACCTAAAAATAACTTAACGAAACTCACTAAATAGGGGCCACAAAATAATTTATAGTCTAAGTTAGGACCAAGGGGGTAAACATCCAATAAGATAACTTGGTCATTCTTCATCTTCAAACATATAATTTGACTGTTTATGGAACTTTAAAATATGCCTATCAGCCCACAGAAAATAAACTTGAGCACGATAGAGACCCGATTCAGAGGGGGTTAGGCTCAGGCATAGTGTGTGTGGTCTCAGTTGGGGCTACATGACCCCACTGATACTCAGTACTGTTAGCTAAACTACCAAGAAGCCCAAGACTCAAACACTCACATGGGACAGTGGAGCTTAGTGGCCAAAATCAGGGCATCCTTCCCCTATAGGTGACGGTGCAGGCAAGCACTAGATCCTCTACCCTTACCTTGGTGGATTTTCTTCGGTTGACTAGGGGCGTCGCCAGTTATTTTGGGACGTTGTGCCAGCATTCGCAAGATATGTTCTCAAGGCACTATTAAATTTTAGTGTGTGAGGGTGATTAGGTCTTCTAGGATTTGAGTATCATACCCAAAAAAAAAACCATATTTTTTGATTCACTGGTCACATAGGATTAATCTAAAGGGAAAAATTATTTTATTTTCACTTAGTTTTATGTATGCGATCGGAATTTTTCTTTGATTATAATCTCTATCCTCTCAAATATTTCCAAAACCATAATTAGTTGATGCCGAAATGGACCCAACAGTACCTCGTGGACCTCCCCCCATTACCAGGAGGGGTTCCAGGTATTTTTCCATTTAGGCGTCACAGATGGAACACTGGCACCCTTATTGGTTCATCCTTTATCATGGCATCTTTATTTGGGAACCCTAATCGATCCCCCAATGCCACACCAGTAAACACCCACACAGGATCACCACACACCACTCCTCCCACAACCCCTAGTGGGTAGAGGAGTGCTACCCATTCAGGAAGCCAAGTGAACGCACAGCAGGGTACGTCACAGACAAACCCTATTCCTAGCTAGAACATTTTTTTTTCACAAATCGCAATGGGTACAACCTCGCAGTCACCTTTTATAGCTTCATTAAATCTACCAGATTTAACAAAGTTAGCAAATGACCCCATTGCACACAACCCCATATGGCCTCCCATGCCCACGAAGCTCCGTTAAGACATTTAAAAGTTCAAAGGAAAGTAAGCAAAAGACCCAGGAAATCATGTTATGACTTTCCACCTGTGGTGTTCATTGAACAACATTGTCGATGATATTATTCGACTAAGATTGTTTCAACACACTCTAACTGGAGTAGCAGTGAAATGGTATGTGGAGAAACCCTCTGCAACGCATGGAACCTTTAGCACCTTTGCTACTGTTTTCCTAACCTATTTTCAGTTTCCCATCCACCACAATTCCAGAATGGATTTACTAGCCCACTTTAGGCAAACCCCCGCCGTTCATATCTCATACCATCTCCACGAATGGTGGCGATGTCGTAGTTTGTGTAGAGACAAACTCGACGATCGAGTTCTGTTAGACCTGTTCCTGAAAACTCTCACAATAGAGATTTCAAAGGATGTAGCACACTAAAAGCCCATATTCTAAGAGGATAACATCAGTAAGGCCCAACAGTTTGAGTTGACATATACGTAGTCTGGGTATATGTACAATATCCTGCCAAACGCCTCACGCTTGCAAACTTACAAAGAATTAGCAGGCGCGTCGAACTCTACAGATGGTTTAATTAGGTCATTGAGCCAAAATCACCTAAGAAGCAATGTTCAATACCCTGGTTACACATATGATTCTACCCAGAACATACCACAACTCGGATACCAAAGTCATCACATGCATCCACAAAATTTGACAAGTAGGGTGTCATCGTATCACCATCAGCATGGAGGACCCTACCCTCCCAATCAGGGGACCCAATATGCAGATAGACATGCTGAAGGAAGAGCTCCCCCCCAACAGCCATTTACAAACTAGGGACCGCAATATGCCCAATCCCCAGTACAAGACACGTCCATGCTAGGTAATGCACAGGTGAACTTCATGCAACCCTCCCAAAAACAACTGCTCCAACCATACAACCAGGAGAATAAAAAAATATCCTCCTAATGGGGTAAGAAAAAAGGGAAAAACAAGCCTAAAGGAAATCCTAGACAAGGGGGCAGCAAAAAACAATGACCTCCACAGTCTCAGGCTAGAGGCAACTTCAACCAAAATCAAAACCAGGAGCCAAGAAACTCCCATAGGCAGAACAAAAGGCCAATTCTTTAGACAAACCCCTCTTGTTCAATCCATGGTGAGTACGGCCATTACTCTCACCATTGTCCCAACCTCCCTAAGCTAAAGAAGCCGCGGAGTAACTGTGGACAAGGGGGATCTTCCCAGCAGACAACAGTCATGTAGGAGCCCTTCCCCCATCAAGGGAAAGTTAGCATGTAACAACAAACTCTCGACAACTCCAAAAAAAAAAATCCACGAAATCTGCATGACTGGCAAAGAAATGTTTTTTCAAACACGAAATCGAAATTAAGACACCCCACTAGACACCAATGTGTCAGGGACTTGTACCAGTGCAACAACAATACCTTTTACCATATCAAGGATGCCTATTGTACCTTTTCCAATGATGGCTAAGGCACCAACTAGGCGGGAATGAAACTATTCCAAAGTATCCCATAGCTATAGTATTTTGGATGATCTAGCTCAATCTCCCATAGCTATGTTAGCTTTTGAGGTATTACAATCATGCCCAAAGAAGCGAAAAGCCTTACTTTCCGCATTTGGCACCATCGAACCTGTCGATTCGCACCTAATGGCCTTTGATTTAGATAAAGCCACCCCTAGGCTTCCTTCAATGGTCACTTTCAGATACCAGTATTGGTCCAAAACATTATCATTCACCAATGTATCATTGACGAAGGTTCATCCACATGCATCATGTCAAAGAATTTTTGGTAGAAGTTAGGGTCTCCCAACCTAAAGCCATTGGACATCACGCGTAGAGCATATGATGGTCGCCCTTCAGCCCTCGTCGGTCTCTACTAAAGTGTCCTGGTCTGCTTAGCCAGAAAGACAGTCCTTATAGACATTGAAGTCTTGGACGCCCAATAGGACTACAACATACTCCTTGGCCAGAGTTATATGTACACCATGTCATCCATCGCGTCCTCCGTCTTCCAAAATATGGTGTTCCCCCATGAGGACCACATCGTTACTGTCAACCAATTGACGCATAGCAAAAAGAGGCCCCTAACAAATACTGATTTCATTCTACCCTATGCAGACAAATTTGTGGACGCACTTATACGGTACCAAGAATATGGCCCCGGTTAGTTCAAATCGTCGTCCATACTAAGGTCATTCCTAGGAGATCTCCCTGTTATACTTGAGTCATCACCTGATGTCATAGGGGCTCTAGTGTGCATGATGTCCACATCAAGCACTGAATCTAGTCAAGACACGGACACGAGAAGTAATGACACTGAGTCTTGAACCACGACAACCTCTCTAGCCTATTCTTCCTCACAAACTCCGTTCCTCTTCCCGCCCAGCTAGTTTTGTGTCACAGCGGGTCATGGCCATGGTGGTCCTACCAAAATTATCATTCGCGATACCAATTTGGTACCTAGTCCCACCCACTCCAATGAGAGTCACACACATCACCTCTATAGGGTTAATCCCCATCAATCCTGAACTGGCCCTAGGCGTTCAAGAGACTGTTGCGAACATCCCTGCAAAGGAAATCCCCATTGAAAAACCGATGATTACGACTAAGAAAATCGAGAGAAGAGGAAATAAGGTGGAGACTACCACCACATAATGTGAATCACCACGTTGTTCCATATGTGACATAGTAGGATGCCCTACCCACATCTTCCCAGAGCTGGACGAATTAAAACTGCTCCTTATCTCTACGGCAGACATCATGACACCATGTTCTCGTAAGTAGGAACCTACCACCAAAATTCAAGGCAAAGTAATGCATACCAATCATGCATGCGCTATATGCAGAAGTTATGAAAATTATACCCATCATTGCCCAAAATTCCCATGATATAGGGATGCCTTACATGCCATCGAGCGATCCTACCAAGAGGATCCTTCCACCCAGTCATCTGGAGATAAACCTTGCACCATTCTTTACCTGCAGGAGGAATGAAAGACACCTGAAATACACCCAACTATTCCCCCTCCTCCCATTGAACGATGTGTACTCTGAGATGAGCGTGATCATTTCATGATCGATTTCCCAGCTTTGGAAATGTTCTAGCGATGGTATCCAGTTAATGTAATATATCGAACTTACCGAGATACCTAGTATTCATGTCAGATATGCAGTGACAATCATCTGGTACAATTTTACCACTATATCCCCTAATTCTACTTAGCGTTGGCTAGTTTGCGCTCAGCCATAGTCTGCCTCTCCCAAGAATATGGCTCAGACTCGAAATATATGAACAGCTTTACAACCCAGGAAGATGTGATAAGAAGATCCATCCTCTTCCTGTCAGCTGAAAAGTGACCAATTAGGGAACCTTTAGTCACCCCCAACTACTTTATGAAGAGAATAAAAACATGTGTGTTATGTAAAACGCCCAATCATGTGGTCGCCACTTGCCCTAACTTAGAAGCACTACATTGCTGGTACCTAGTCGTGCCACCAACTGAGCACGATGGGCACCCCATATCTAGGCTATTTTGCCTAGTATGTAAAGTAAATCACCATGAATAGTGTTGTACCTATATTCCGATAGTTTGTCCTCTAATTGATATGATACATATATGACAGAAGAAACAAGACGATCTCCTAAAACGATATAGAAAGTATATCATCCCCAAGCTAGCAACCCCACACCCACAACGACGTAATGGGAAAATTGGAACAATGCACCAACCAAGCATGACCTAGGTTCAACCTAGGATAAATGCAGACTATGCGACCTGATCAGCCACCGAGTCAATCAGTGGAAAGAACTAAAGCACCTCGCAAACATTTTTCGCATAGTCTCTCCTCTCTTGCAAAAATTTCTATCTAACCAAGAGAAGATAACACACACTTATTGCCGGATTTGTTCACACTTTCATCATACAATTAAATGTGGACATCTCCTGAAGCTTAGAACGGCAAGAGAAACATTGATTCTACACTCCCCAAAAGATCTAGACACAGACAGGCCAAAAACTCTGAAATGGAAAAAGAAAACCTCATCTTCTAGAACAGATCCTTTCCATGCATCTACATCTGGGATGAAGAGTACTGTTGATTCGCACACAATATACTTGGTTGGAAAAGTGGTACCATGCACCATTTACATTGGACATAACCATGAACCATAGGCATGTCTGCTAATGGAAACATTCAGGCACCTCTACACTAGGCACAATTTCCACCCACGGGAAATTCACCATCCTAACAAGGGACCCAACCTTGCGCTCACGTAGACTTCCATCATGGGGATTCTCCCCCCACCAAACTCCAAATACATGATACACCATATATGACTCATATCATCATGTATCAGAACTATGATTCGAGTTTTTTGCTCATCTACCATACATGTTGAGTCAGCTGCAACTACGAGAGTAACCGTACCTACGACAGTTTAGACCCAATCTGTCTACACTCTATTGACCACGTCTGGTTCCATAACATTGACGATGGAATCCTTCTCATTTATATCAACTAGCTCCATGCAGATTGAACCTCTTCGGCACAGCCTTACACAGCGTCAATCCCCCTTAGGGTCCCTATTTCATTCAGATGAGGACATCCTAGAAGCCATGATGGAGCCAGATTATCCATGGGATGCAATGCATCACCATTTGCTTTTTCTCCCCAAGCAAGTGCTCAATCCTGACAAGAAAAAAGAACAAGAGATCTATGCCATCGAATCAAAATACTTCCTCCCATTAAGGAAAGTCGATTGGTTCAAGAATCCTCTCCCAGCGCCCAATGCATTCAAGGAAGGAGATATTTCAAACTTCTCACCTACCGTCAAGGTGAACATAACCCAAAATCATGGTAAGGTCAAAGAAATCTCACTAGGGGCATCATGCTCTCTAGAAGAAATAAACTCTTATACCCAATTGCTACAAGAGTATCGAGATATCTTCACGTGGGACTACTAAAAAATGGTTAGGCTTAGTCCCGCTATTGTAGAGCACCATATTGACACTTGGCCTGACATACCTCCAATGAACCAAAAACAATGTCAACTGCACCCATCAAAGGCAAAAGCAATAAAGCGAGAAATTGATAATCTTCACAAAGGCAGGTTTATCTACACCATTTCTTACACAGCTTGGGTTTCCAACCATGTTCCTGTCATGAAAAAATAGGGCACAATATATATTTGTACCGATTTTTGGGATTTGAACAAACCACATCCCAAGGATAATTAACCCACCCCATTCATCGAATAGGTCATCAATGCTTGTGCGGGTCACGAGGATCTCTCCTTTATGGATGGATTCTCTGGGTACAACCAAATTCAAATATTCCATACAGACTAGTACAAAACCACGTTCACCACCCCTTGGGGCACATTCACATACAAGGTAATGCCCTTTAGCCTAAAAAACATTGGAGCCACCTTCCAGAAGGCCATGAACTATATATTTCATGAATTGGCACACCTTATCCTCGCCTACTTGGACGACCTGACCGTCCACTCCAAGAAGCGCTCAGACCATCTTGAGGATATGTGGTTGGTATTCCAACGATGCCGACAATAAAACCTATGCTCGAACCCCCTCAAGTGTGTCTTCTATGTCACAGAATGAAAACTCTTAGGTTTTATCATGTCCCAAAAAGGGATTCGGGTGGACCCCATCAAGGTTCAAGCCATCGAAGAGGTACCTCCACCTCAAACCCTCAGGCAACTAAAAAACCTGCAGGGGAAGGAAAATTTTCTGAGATGTTTCATCCCAGATTATGCCACTTACACTCAAGGGTTCCTGCACCTCCTACACCAGGACATTCCATTTAAATGGTATGATCATGTCCAACAAGCATTTGATGCGCTGAAAGAAACATTGTCTTCAGCACCACTCATCAGTCCCCCAGACTATGACAAAGATTACATCCTATGTCTTTCAGCTTCCGAGACCTCTTTGGCCAGAGTATTGATCCAAGAAGGCCCATATGGGAAGGAGAACATAAAATATTACGTCAGTAAAACCTTAGCAGGCCCATCATTAAGATATGAGACCGAAGAAAATAATTCCATAGCATTAATACATGCAGTCCAAAAGCTTCGCCACTACATCATCTTAAATACCACTATGGTCATCGTGGATATTAATCCCATAAAACATATGCTCACGCACCGCCTAATGAACCACAAGTACACCTGTTGGATAGTCATTCTCCAAGAATATGACTTACAGTTTCTCTCCCCTAAAATAAAAAAGGTAATTATCTTAGCAGAGTTCATTACGAACCTCCCAAGAGATACCAAGGGATCACCAATAAATTATTCACTACTAGATGAAAATCTCTTCTTCGTAGCAACTGACGACCCTTGGTATGGATAAATTCTCCTCTTCCTATGAACTCAAAAGTTCAGACCTCATCTCACTTGAGATGGCCGTCAGTGCATTCGCTGTCAGGCCCCATGATATCTCCTCATGGGAGATGTTTTGTATTGACGGGTCATCGACACCATTTTATGTCAATGCATTACTCACGACCAAGCAGAACAAGCCCTTAATGACTACCATGGAGGAGCTTGCACCGGCCACCTCTCCGAGATGGCCACCCCCCAAAAAGTCTTATGGGCAGGATATTTCTGAACCTCCTGCTTCGTGATTCTATTACAACAGTTAAGAGATGCGAGCGATGCTAGCATTTCAGTCATAAAGAAAGAGCCCCTCCCACTCCTTTTCACCCTTTCATTGTTGCCGAGCCCTTTTGTAAATGGGGAATCGAATTCATGACTTGCAACCCTGCATCATCCGGCAATCATAAATACATCATAGTGGATGTCGATTATTTCACCAAGTGGGTAGAAGCCATGCCCACATATGACAACACTGCAGAAACTACTGCTTGACTTTTGTTTAACCATGTGATTGCCCAGTTCGACTTTCCCAAGGATTTAGTCTTCAACCATGGGAAACAATTCGAGAATGAAGTTTTCTAGGAGATATCACACCACCACAGATTCACCCATGAATTCACTTCACCATGCTACCCCCAATCCAATGGACAGGTAGAAGCTGTAAACAAAGTCCTAAAAATTATGTTACAACACATGGTCAATAACAATAAAACCAACTAGCACCATATGCTTTTCTCTGCCCTGTGGGCATACCTCATGACAATGAAAACATCCAATCATTTCAATCCTTTCTATTTGGTATATAGGATCGAAGTCGTGATTCCATAGAACGTGAGATCCCGAATTTACATGCCACCATCGAACTCCTCGATGATACCCAACCTCTAAAGCAGCGTCTAGTTCAACTATAGCTCGTCAATGAAAGCTAACGACAGTCACTACAACACAACGAGGCCCAAAAAAAATGGGCAAAAGCATTGTTTGATCTCCACAACACCCCTCACTCATTCACTGAGGGAGAGCTACTCCTCCGCTACGATGTCGCAAAAGAATCTCAAGGGCCAGGAAAGTTCGAAACCTTGTGGAAAGGACCCTACATCATAAAACATTGTCTCCTCAAGGGGGCATATATCTTGAATGAATTGGATGGGACATGCCTTAGCAACCTCGTCAACGGCCTTTACCTGAATAAATTCTACCCATAAGGGCCAAGGAGGCCCTACCCTAGAGTAAAAATACACAAACCCAACCACTGTAAATTTTTGACAAAAATACTTGTTACAAAAACGCACTTAAGTGTCACAATGGGTTACCAACCCGACCCTTACTTCGGATTTGCTGATGGAGCATCACGATGGTCTCAAAGTTTAGCAGTAGCTGCCTGGGTTATCTATCACTCTGACTGATCACCACTCTGCACCAAATGGTTTAGCAACAAACAATTAGGCAGAATATGACGTTGTTATTCAACTCATGTGCGATGCCCTCCATAAGGGCATATGCCATATACATATCTACCTTGATTCCTAGTTATTAGTGTCGTAGTTAAACCAAACATTTGAGATAGGAGATTCAGATCTATTTAGAAAATACTTGCGTGCAAAAATATTAAGCAGAAAATTTGACTACATTACATTCACACATGTACCAAGGAGTCAAAACCAAAAAGCTGATCACATAGCTAACAATATTATAAACTAGAATGCATCTCGGATAAACCATCATACATGAGAAAAAAAAACATAGAAACATAGATATCCATCAGCATAATATAATCCATAAACAGAAACAAGGGGCACACCATGTATAGCCATAAAAAATATCTCTCGCACATATATATCAAAATGTATGTGTCTGAGTACAAAAAATGTTGTCTTTGACCCATAGTTCATCCCGGAAGATACAAATATAAGTGATCAAAAATAGGGAAAACATCTTCATAATGGGTGCTTTCCCCATGTACAAAAAGACTATTGGGTGTTTCTCCCCTAGGTGGGGCACCTAGACCCACTCCCACTCCTGGTACCAATACTGGAGCCATTTTCAATACAGAGACTGCCACCAAATGTAAAACTGGACGATAGCCCCTCTCCCGGGCCATGAAGGTATCCAACCATGCATCCTCAAGGTCATAAAAAAATCCTCGAATAGGCATCCCCTGGGTCAAGTGGTCCACTCGATCCCAGACACCCTCTAAAGCTGACGTCTACTTGGTCAGCTCAACAACACGAGCCTCTGTCACATCAGCATGAGGTTGTTCAACAACAGTCTTGGTGGTAGTCGAGCTACTACCCTCCCTTGAAGGGTTAGCCTCACCACCTAGTGCTCCCCCAAGAGGCTGTGCAGGAGCTCCTCCCTACTCCCCGAGAGCTCGTCGAGGTTGCCGAATCAGCTAGTGCCTAACCAATCGAGCCACAGGACAACTGACCTCGCCAACATTTGCAATAATAACCAAAACTATGTCAGTGTCATCATAATACACATAAACACTCAAATAAATGAAGAAAACACAAAGACATACCTGTTGGCCCCCAAGCATATCCAGCAGGAAGACGCATGTCTAGATCTCCCAAGAATTCCATCCCTACATAAGGGAATGGAAGGAACATCTGAGGATTGGCCTCAAACCAAGCCTCTATGGTAGCATTCCAGTAACACTCCACCCTACCACCCACTCCTCCAAGCATCACGGGAGCCGAGCTCCTCATGTGAGGCTCCTATGGTCCCCCAGTAGGAACCGCCACCATAGGTCTCGACAGCACCATCTGCTCATACATAATGCTACATAAGATGTTGGCATAGGTAAACAACTTCGATCCATCTCGGACCTTCTAACGTTGTGCCAACATCCCATCGTAATAGAAACGAGTAAAGTCAAAGAAGTGCCCGACCCTCAGTCAGCGGAATACACCGATCTACGGACTCGATGCCTGATGAGGAGAAGATGACCCTACTAATCAGACAATGGCCGCTAAATCACACCTCTCAACCAAATTTGTCACTGTAGCAATGACTATACACCCCTACGTAAGGGGCGCCCCACCACAATGATGCGCCCGGAACCACTCAAGGTCCACCCACCCAGAGGAAAGTAGATACCGAAGTGCCTCACCATGAGGGAGCAGTCCTGTCACAAAGTAGATATCCATCTTAGGATGGAAAGCCAGGTCATACCCATGTAGCACCATCATCTTTTGCCGCCTGTTCCAGCATTGGATCAAGTAGCACAAAAGTTGGTCCTATGAACGAATAAAGTCATTCTTCAGGAATTTGAGGAGACCCCATCTAGCCAACTGTTGGCATGCCTGACCATTAGTAGTCAAGGTAGCATGGAGTTCGGGCCAGTCCCTCTCCTGCCACAACATCCTGTCATCAAAATAGGAGCACATCAGCAGCATAATAAACACTAAAAATAGACAAAATTTCCAAAAATTTTGACAAAAATTGCCTTGGCTCTCCTCGCACTTGTTTCGGAGATATATGTGATGAGGGTGCATCCATTCTTCTCAGAGGCATGCAAAATGCATGAAAAACCTCCTTTTTGCGCTAAAAAGGTGCGCCAATACCTTGATCGTCTACGCAATCAGGGAAAAAACTGGCTTAAAATCCATACAAACTAGTCTTGTATGGAGCCCAGCACTCACATACTGAAAAAATTAAAATGCAGAACATCATGGAGTTTACCTTTCTAAAAAATTGCTAATCCTAGGTGCTCAGGCTGACCGTAACGGCAAGAAATGCTCTGCAAAAGCCTCTGACCTCCCAACACTCAACAAGCACAAATGAACTGAATTGAGCCATATTCACCTATATGACGCCCTTTTCAGAAACTTTGGAGGACCATAAAGAGGGCTCAAAAGGCCCAATCACCGGACCAGAAGTAGTACTGTGATCAACACTCCATAATGTCCAAGGGCAGTGCCACACATTCGCACCCCTGAAAAACTAAATTTTCAGCACCGACAGGTATGCACTCTCTCATCTTCTTTTTTAAGCACATGTCTTTCAAATAAATATTTGAATAAAGAAGATGCTTTCACTTGGGGTATTTTTTTTGCAGGTAGTATGAAAACCATCCACAGCTACATCCATTGAAATTTCCAAGAGCATGTATCATTCTACCCCTAGCATGATAGAGTCCCAGACAAACTCTACATATCTTGATATCATTTCTCCATCAGAAATCATTCATAGGTTCCACACATCTGACCATGTTTATCATCACCTCACCTTGCACATGATAAGCATCCTCCTTGGTCGGTAGAGCCTCCCCTCTATGGTGCTTGTCACCCAAAGTAGACCATACATCCATTACAGAATGTACAAAATATGAGTAAATCTAGCCCAAGAGATGGCCTAGAATCACCCTGCAATGATGTTGCCACTAGCACTGCATAACTGGTGAGCTTATAGGAAGAAATATTGTGTTTTCCCTTCTGCTGATGATATGCATGAATTTTTGCAAAAGGAAATGCACATCTAGGGACCTCAAGAGCTCTGATGATGCCAATATTCAAGATCTGGCCAATGTGATGGAAACCCAAGATAACCCAGAAAGTATTTTCGAGATCTACAACTTTGGAAAATCACCCTCCTATGTTTTGATCCTTTATCTGCTAGGATTACAGTTTTGAAGCTAAATCTAACACAGAGATGGCTGAAATATGTCACAAGATCAAATCTAAGCTTGAAGGGCTGATCCCTTCAAATCTACAAGCTAGAAGTTGTAGATCTAGCTTCTCAATCCTCCAATGATGATTACAGCTGCTGCTACACAACTGTTCAAAAAAATAGCACTCTAAAGGAGTGAGAGGCTCTATGCCTACTGAAATATGCTACAATAGACTTCAGGCTGATGGAAATACTGATGGAAAGGTGAGGGGATGATCCCTCACATGATTACTAGCTGAAATGCTAGCAACTTCCTTCCTCATTTGGATCTGCAATGATGGACAACGTAATTCTGGATGGAATTATTACTGCTAGGAGGTCAATAAATTTTGGCCTGATGCTAGATATGATATGAAGCTCTAGGAATGTTGATCTTCAATCCCAAGGTGATATGAATAAACCTTCACAGTTTCTCTAGCTGAAATAGTAAAGACAACCTCCACCTCCCAAAATGATCTTCAGAAATTGTGTAATTCCTGAATATGAATGTTCTACATATGATGGAAATAATAAGTGGCACCAATGCCTGATGTAGAATGAAATACAACCCTCTTCCAAGAGATCACTCAATGAAAGAGGAGGGATCCCCGATCAGGAACACCCTGTGCTAAACAGAACTTGCAATCTTTGCTAAACAACCCAAGAAAGCAATGGAATGTCACATGACAATTCCATATCTAAACAGACCTCAAAATATATAATCAATAGCCTGCCTTCATTTTTGCCTTCATCTCCTTTATATAGTTTTTTGAGCCTTCCCATGCCTTGGCCCCCATCTAAATTGATATGTGCATGTGGATATGATCCTCCATGTTTTACGGTGTTGTCTATCCAAGTCATCAATCATGTCTAGGTGCAATGTACACCCTTTCCATCATGTGTGCATTACTTGTGTTTTCAACCCTAGAGACAGCCTTGAGTTGTGAAAGACCAGTGCCTAGGACATCTTATACAACAAGGAGCATATGATATGACATGGAAAATTATCAGAGAAAGACTCTCATGTTGTCTTATGTAAACAAGAATGTTTGATTTGAATGGGACCAAAATCTTCAAAACTTTGACATAGGAAAGAAATAATGCAGAGGAAAAGTGTGAAACTCTAATACGAATGTATCAAACAATTCAAAGGAAGCTTACTGTAAGGAGGGCTGGATTCTAAAATACTTCACAGAGATGAATAATCAGAAGGTATTTACTGCGTAATGGAATATAGAGATAATAATAACTGTCACTGAGATGATATCCAGAAACAAATATTAACCTGTAATGGGCTTATGAAATTAAGAATCCACACATGACAATAACCTTTTAAAAATAACATCCCATAGTAGCTAATATAGCAGAAGTACGGTTGCAGTGGAAAAGGAAATATTATATCATGCCTGAGCCATATTTAAAGTGCGAGACAGGTTCTAGCATAAGTATCAACTAGGATAAATTCATACCAAAACGAGTGGGCTACTCGCATTCTAGGACATGATACAAGATAAATGGATGTAAATAAAATGAATAGCTAAACTATAACACATAGGAGAGAGTTACAGATTGTAAGGCACAAAGACCAGAATCCTCATTAAAGATAGAACTCCTCAACACTGAAACCCAACGGGCTCTTTTCATTCATATTAAAGTTTAGAAAAATGCATACAAAATTCTTTCATAGCATGTTCTTCTAAAAATATGGAGCCCTTTCTTATATTTGGTTGTTGCTTATATAGAACCTTCAGAAACATGAGCGGGAAGATATTTTTGGGAAAAATATCTTCACCGCGTGCTAGTAATTAGTTGGAGGTCCTAATCAAAATAACCAAAATTCATGATGAGGGATGGAGGCATCTCATCATTTACAGTTAGGCTCTCGGCTGTTTCAAACAAAAATATTAAAAGACAGTTTTTAACAGGAAGGAAAATGCAGGAGTGAAATGTGAATTTCACTCATAATTCAAAAGTAGAAAAGTAAAGTAAAATTAAAGGCCACTAGGGCCGAATCATAAATTAACATCATTCACTAGTGTGATGGAGTCGATGCAGTTGCTGACACAGGTGGCGGAACATTGGCTGATGAGCTGGCCAACAGGCTAGAATACTTAGTGCACATTTGTTGGTTGTCTGCTACAGGTTCAAGCATGGATGAAAAGCCTTCCACTCTAATATAAGCTTCAGTGAGATCATCGAAATTTGCATTAGTGGGAATTTTGTGCTTTACTAGGTGTAGGAGGGCAAATTCCTGGCAGAGTGTTGAAACTATAGTCTCTGCTTTTAGCCAAGTGGATTTATCTATCAGTACATTTGTCCGGTTCATCTCCTCCTTGAGTCATGTCTCATACGTTGGAAATGGCAGTAACACGGTAGGAGTAGGACCCCAGCATGATGGAAGCTCGGCTGCTGTGATTTCATCCCAAATCATTTCAAACTGATCCAAATTAATTGCCACGTTTTCCAAGGTTCTTGAAGCTATAGTGCAGGTAGACTCCTTATCAATTATTTTCTGACATTCAATGGCCTCCTTGAACCTAATTTCTATACCATGCTTCTCCACATCTTCAGACTTCAACCCTTTCAAAAAAGAGATATAACTTCTTGCGTGTTGTGCTCTGTTGGATATATCAGTATTTCCCTCATGAATATTTCTTCTGAGATAAAGAACAGATGAATTTACTTCTTCGATAACTTTTATAAAATCCCAATGCCTTTTTACTGCCATGATAATTTCTGACCAGATTATCCATTTGGTATCCCTGAGGGTGATATTACCTTTCAGGCGACTGTTGAGTACGTTGATGGTCTTCTGCTGGTCAGCTTTCTCCTTTTTCCCCTGCTCGACTTCCTTCCGCATAGCCTCGATCTTCTTGGAATTTTCAGCCAAGACAACTTCCATCTCACTGATTCTTAGTCTTGCTGCAGAGACCGACTTCTCTAATGCCTCATTTGTAGCCATTGCTGAAGTCAACTATTCAGACAGCGAACTAGTTTCCGGTTGGGCTGGCAGTGGTGCACAACTTTGTGTATCCCAAGTCGTCTGTAATGCCGTTAGCCTGCCCTGAAGAATATCCATCGCTTCTGCCATATTTTCCTTTTCTTCCTTCTCCTTTTCCAGAGAATCGGCCAAGTCTGCTTAATCTTTTTTCTGCCTGGGCTAATTCGGCTGTTTGTACATGATGGGAGGCCGGTATGCTAATATTGTGTTTCAGGGATGCCACTTTCTTCTAAAATTTGTCGATGAGGTCGCGCTGTGGATTGGCTTCACCAGTCTCTTTTCCTTTAATCGAATTCTGGAGAGAACTTATTTTATTCGTGAGGGCATGGTAATTTACCTGTTATCTCTTGCAATTCTCCCTCACTTAGGCATGCTTGGTCTCTAACTTTTTTAAAGTGATCGAAAGCCGCATCACTTCATCTTTTAACATATCACTAAAAACCTGAAATACATTGCATTTATCAATTGATGGCACCTTTGACATGTCGACCACATACTCTAGCACTCTCTAACTAGTAGTACCTGCACCTGGGTCCAAAATGGCCTCGTCCATGGCCATCACTAGATGTTATGTGTCCAGGTTCTTCGAGGCTGAAATCCTGGTATGGTATTTCTCTACGAATCCTTCTAGCTCTGTCCTGTACTTATCCCTGATGGCTCTGGCTTTCAGGCTTCTCTCGGTTGCTATCTGTGAAGTGTCAGCTTTGATAGCCTATGAGACTTCTGAGTAGTCAGAAGATGTAACACTATCTCGTAACACCTTGAGCCCTACCCTACTCTCATCGGGTTTGCCGTATGGTATTTCCAGTTCGAGCAACTGTTCTTCCCCTATAATTTTTGCTTCACTTGTCACTATTTTCTGCCTTTTATGATGGGGAGAACCTACTTCTGATGTACCTACTTCTTCTTCTTCTAGACCTTTACCAGCTTTTCTTCCTGAAGCTGCTTCTGCCTTTTCTCCTGTCGTAGATGAATCTATCTCCATCTGCGAAAGCAAAGGCCAAGTTTCAAGATTAGCCCTCCATTCTATGAACGGTCTCGTTTCATGCACATAAGGATTTGATTTGTTCCTTCTCCTTCTGTTAGAGATGATGCCCCTTGGATCGTAGGGCCAAACTTTCCCTTGTCTAAAATCCATGTCTTGAAGCAGCTTCTCAACGATGGGGAGGGCGTGCCTTGAATTGACAACAAAAGGGCCAATGGTAATGGGAAGTTTAAGGATAAACCCCTTTTTTGCAGGGAGGAAGTGAAGTTGGTCAGATTTCAGGGTCTGCCAAATGTACTCAAAAGCATAAATCCGTCGGGCAGGGAACACAGGCAACTGATAGTGGGGAACTTCAGCTCCATAAAATCGGATTTCGGTGTAGTTATCAAACGTGTACCAATCCCCAGTTCTTTGGGCTTGACTAGCCTATAACCATCTCTTCATCTCAGGAAAAACCATAGGTGAGGGAGAGTCATGGATCATAGTGTAGGAAATAGGCATGAACTCATTTAGAAATTTGGAATAACCCACCCAGTTTGGTAACTGATGGGTTGCAAAGCTACAGTCAAAAACTGGCCTGGGCTGAGAATTTACCTTGTATACCTTGTCTAGACCCAAACCCTCAAATCTATCAGCATGTTGATAAAGGAAGAGGTAGAAAACCATAGAAAAAAAGCGGAAGTGACCAGTTTCTAAGAGTTCTTGGAATTTGGTCTGAATGGTTGAGGATAGGAAACCCGGAATGTCCAAAACTACACTGGTTTGAGACATTAGCCATAAGAAAGCAACACACACCCTGGAGGTCTTCCCCAAACCGTCCACACCTAATAAACTTGCGATGAGAGCAAGAAGGGGCTGCAGTTTTTCTTTGAACATACTCAAAGGGTAAGGCTCTGCAGAAGGAAGGGATGTGGTCTGGTCGTCGGTTATAGAGGAGATGAAATTGCTTTTCTGTTCCCATGGCAATTTTTCAAACTGAGAGGTTAAAGTAATTTCACTGAAACTGATGTAGTTTGCGCTAGTGGGAAAACAGAGCGCTTTTCTGAAAATGTCGGGGGAAAGAGAAAATATCCTGTTCCCTTGAGCCAAGAGAAACATGCCTCGATGCTCGTCATAGGCATCCCTGAGCTAGCAAATAAACTCAACCATTGGATATACTGGAGGGTTAATTTGATGATACAGACCCGATAGAACCACCCGATACCTATCCCTATTTTCGACATGTCTTCTAAAAAGATCTGGTTTGATACTGCTGATGGGAAATGGGTATTGTGGGTCACAGATTTTGGCTTGCAGGTCTAAGAAAGGTTCAAATGCTGGAGGGTTTATGGTTTCATGGACATGAGGGGTCTCTGGTTCTGTCTTCTTGGGGGGGACCTTTCCCATCACTGATATGAAAAAATTTTAAAAACAAAAGGAAACCAAAGGGGGTATGAGGGATAGAGTACCTGTGCGGTGGGAAATTTGCTCAGGAAAGTGACGCGGGGAGTACTGACAGTGACTGGGTGGACCTGGAACTGGGCTCCCACTTTAGTTGATACCATAGCCGAATGCCTGAAAAGTTTACTGCAGTAAAATACGGGGGACCGTTATATAGAACTGAGGATTCTTGGGAAAAGACAGAATGGTGAAGAAAGTGGGGTGAGCATTGTAAGGACACTGAAAATGGAGCATGCGGCACATAGGGATTGGGCGTTTAACTACAGGTAGATGAACACCGCGTTCTGGGTTTAATACTGGTGTGGGCCTCAGTACCAGTTCAGCTAAGGACTTTACCTTACCTTTCTGTCACGTAAGAAACTCTGTTCTCGAAACAAATTCTTCGTGGAATCATGGAATACACAATGCGACGGCGTTAAGACTCGTGCTTTTCTCCCCATATAGCCTTTACATCATGTCGAACCCCATGACACATCACCACAATTCTGCGGGGGTATGGCTCTACCACATTCCTCTGCTCCGTGACCCTCCCAGAATAGCACATGCAGAGACTCATACCCCATGTATGAAGTAGAGGCGGGCTCTGTTGTAATACTCTTTGCTTTAAACATTTTATACCATACCTTTATTTGTTTCATGTTCGAAACCTTTACATCTTTCCACCCCCTTATAGATATGCGCTTAATTATTTGACCATGTGATTTAGCTTAGCATTGTTTCTCTCCAGCCATTGTTTAAATATTCACTACGAGTAATGACATTCGATGCTTTGTTGCTCAAGGAAATGTTGTGAAAGTAGTAAAGGTAACCATATAATCAACATTGGCTCCACTTGGGGGTGGCACATTCATCCTTGGGCGTGTCGAGAACTTCACAGACCACTTGTTAATCTTCCATGTAGACACCACTCTTCATCACTTTTTATTTTTCTCTTCATGATTCTTCATGACAAACATCATTAAAAAAAGAATGAAAGCAGAAAAATAATGTACAGTATAATACATCAGGTTCTCTTGGCCTGAATCAGAACTAGAATTAGGGTTTGAGGAACTGACCATTTATAGGGGCGTCAAGCAAATCTCCTTGTAAATTTTCCAACTTGAATGTGTTGTTGCCCCCTTGCTCCACGATCTTGAAAGGGCTGAACCATAATGGGTCAAATTTACCATGTTTCCCCTTATCAGCTCTTCGAATATCCCATCTGAGCACTAAATCCCCAACTTGCATCTTCCTGTCCTTGGCATGCTGGTCAAAAATATCCTTCATCCTATCTTGGTATTCAGTTAACCTCTAACATACCTGGTTCTGTGTTTCTTCTAACTCTACCAGCTGATTGATTCTCCTAGTTACATCATCACGTTCTTCTTGGCTTTCTTGCATGAATGAGCTACTGTTAAGGCTAACTGTATAGGGAATACCGCTGCCCTCCCATATACTAATTCATATGGGGAATTCCCCATTGATCTCTTGTTGGTGATCTTGTTAGCCCATAAATAAAATTTCAGTTGAGAGTCCCAATTTTTCTAATTTTCGTTGATAGCCTTTTTCAGTGCTCTCACCAGGGTCTTATTTGAAGAATCTGCCAGGCCATTCCCTTGTGGGTAATAGGCCATGGAGTGACCCAATGCAATGTTATACTGCTGGTAGAAGCTCTCAAATTTTGTAGACTTAAAGGCCTAAGCATTGTCAGTCACTATCTTGGCAGGGCAACAAAGTTTGGATATAATATTTTCTTCCATGAATTTCATCACCATAGTATCTGTTTCATTTCTCGTAGGTATAGCTTCCACCCACTTTGTGAAATAATCTGTAGCAATCAATATCCACTTGTGCTAACTGCTCGACGGAGGATGTATTTCACCAATAAATTCAATCCCCCATTGCTGGAATGGTTCATCCACGTGAACAGGGATCATGGGTAGAGGTGCCAACTTTTGTCTTTCAGTAAATTTTTTGCATTTCTCACAAGCTCTGACCTGGGCTAATACATCTCCAAAGAGTTTGGGCCAGTAGAAACCAACCTTCAGGATTTTGTGGGTAGTGGCCCTCCAGCTATAATGACCCCCACAGATGCCATCATGAAATTCAGCCATTATATTTTCTACCTCATCCTCAGTGAGACACAGGAGCAGAATGCCTGAAGGGTCTTGCCAGTACAGCCAGCCATTGGCAACAACGAATTTTTGTGATCTCAACCTTAGTGTTCTGTATTTAGCTTTGTCACAGCTAGGAGGGTATATGAGAGTCAGAAGATACTCCACGATCTCCTTATACCACGGGTTGATGAGATACTTCATATGCGTCTTCTGAGTAGCTATCTCTACTCCCTGCAGTTCTTCCTTCTTCTTAGGCTCCTCATTAGCTATCATGGACAGATTTATTCCCAGAGCCTAACAGTTTGATTCAAACAGGATTTTGGCTAGTCCTTGTCCCTTAATCAGTTTGTTAAGGCGAATATCCAGCTCATATTCTTGTATTTTGGCAATCCACTTCCCGCTTTTTCCTTCGCTATCTCCTTGGATAAGGATGTCTTTCACTGCTGCTATGGGCACAAATTCCGTGATGTGTGACTGCAGGACATACATACGAAATGCCTTGAGAGACTTCACTAGAGTGTAAGCCTACTTTTCTAATATGTTATATTTCAATTCTGCATCACAGAGCACCTGACTGAAGAAAGCGATGGGCTGCTCATACCCCTCTTCATTTTTTTGCAATAAGACTCATGCCACTGTATGAGGTGATGCAAATGAAAAAATAATGAAGGGTTTGGCATAGTCTGGTCTAGCTAGCACTGGAGCTTCTGCAAAGGCGTTTTTGATTCTGGAAAAGGCCTCTCATGATTCCTAGGACCATTTTACCTCGTTATTCTTCTTAAGCATGTATGTTATATGTATAACTATCTCTGCATAGTTAGGGATAAACCTTCTTAAAAAGTTAATTCGTTCAAGGAACACCTGCACCTCCTTTTTATTTCTTGGGAGAGAAATTCCATTTATAACTTCTACTCTCTTACGATCAATTTTTACCCCATATTTGGTCACAATATGTCCCAAAAGATTACCCTCTTCCAATGCAAATAATGAATTTTGTGGATTGAGAGAGAGACCATACCTTCTGCATTTCTCAAAATTTCTATGCAAATGTTCAATGTGCTCTACATCATCCTTTGAAAACATAGTGATATCATTGAGAAATACCACCACGAACTTATCTTGCTCCCCAACAAAAGCAATGTCCATGGCCCTTTGGAAAGTGGCCCTTGCATTAATCAACCCTAAAGGCATCCTAACATAGATAAATGTACCCAATGGTGTGGTGAAAGTAGTCTTCTTCTGATCTTCTAGAAGTACAGCCACCTGATTGTAACCATAGAAACCATCCATCATCAACATCCGAGAATCTCCCACCACTTTCTACAGAATATGATCCATCTTGGGCAGTGGGTAATTATCCTTTAAGGATGCTCGATTCAGATTCTAGAAGTCAACACATAGCCCTATTTCTCCATTCTTTTTCTCGACAGGGACTAATTTTGCCACACACTCAGAGTACCTCAATGGCACAATTATTTTGGCCTTCAATAACTTCTTAATCTCTTTCTCTATGGAGGGGAGAAGCAAAGAGTTAATCTGTCTAAGCTTCTGCTTGTGCGGCTTCACATCTCCTTTCAGAGGGATTTTATGTTGCATGATGATTATATCAAAGGTTTTCAGGTCCTGATAAGACCATGCAAACACATCTTTGTAAGACTGAAATAATTTCCGGTAGAGCTCTTTATACTCTCCTGGGACTTTCTTGGACAACTTCATAATTTTGGGGTCAGCATTAGTACCAAGGTTCAGGTCTTCTACCTGATTTTCTTCTACCACTTTGTTTGGTTGTAATGGGACATCATTTTTTTCAAACAATCTTCTAAAGGCACCAACCCTCTAGGTATAACGTTTCCCTTCAATTGCAACACTTTATGACCTGCCACCTTTTCCTCCCATTTGTTTTCTGAAAGGTCTTCAACTTCTTCCTCTTTGCAAAAATCTATCTCCATGTTTGAGAATTCTCTGATTGTTTCCATAAATCTTTTCAATTGATCTTCATCTTCAAACACCTACCAATGCTTGATGTTTTCTGGGATTGAGGGTCGATAACGCACCTTAATTTCATATCTTAAGAGAGGGTTCTGAGGTGGACGAAATGTACTTGCAGCCACTGCAAGGGAATCTACCATCCTATTCTGCTCTCTAGGCATGAATTGAATATTAAATGCCAAGAAAAAAATTTCCACTAGATCCCATACTTCGTTCCTATAAGGCCTCAGCCTAGGATGTTTGGTTTGGCACTGATTCTTCACTTGTCTAACCGCCAATTCTGAATCTCCCAGAAATTTTAAACTTTGTATATTCATGCTTCTAGCTGTTTGTAACCCCAACAAAAGTGCTTCGTATTCTGCCACATTATTAGTAGCTTCATAATCTAACTTGAAAGACAATGGGACCCATTGGCTTGTAGGGGAAATCAGTAGTACTCCAGCCCCATTACCTTCTCTAGAATTTTCTCCATGAAAGTGAAGCGTCCAGATTCCTATTTCCTGGCTTTCTAAGGACTTCTTAGTCTTGATCTGGCAGAATGATGGTTCTTGGGCATAATCTTGGTCTTCCTTCAACATCAAACATGAGAAATCTCCCTCTTTACTGTAGACTGGTGAATTAACCAAGTTGTCAGCTTTAGTAACCATCTTGAAAAATCTTGTTTCCCTGTACAACCTCCTCTCTTAGCCACCCAAAACTAGGATAGTATCATATGTTAAGTCCAACTTGATTGACCCACGGATTTTGGTCCCCCAGGACCTTGACAGCAACATACCGAAGCAGGCTAGGATGTTAGCCACCACAATGTCCATCACTACACTTTTGGCTGGGATCTGAGCCAAATTGACTACCAAATCCTTGATCATACCCATGAATTTAACTCTTTTGGAATCAAATGAATAGAGGTCCTTGTATGGACGGGTGATTTTTAATCCTAGTTTTTTCATGACTGACAGAGGTAATAGATTATGGGAAGCTCCCAAATCTAACATACAGTTATGTAATAGCAGGTCATGAATCACTAAAGACACATAAAAAGGAGGAGTAGAGGCATCTAATTCTTCAACATGGGGGCCAAACACAACCATGGGTCTTTCTTCTTGAAGGTTCAGACTGTCTGGGATGTGTGTTGCTTCTAGAGGAAGCATGAAGGAGGTGACATGGGACTGCCATGCAGGCTGCTTCAACAATTTAGTAAAGGGAACTAGGATTTTGACCTTCTCAAGCTCCTTTTGTAAACTAAAGGCAGAAGAGGAATTTTATATTACAATCTCCTTTGACTCTTTGTTTTCGGCCAAGGGTTTGACTTCTTTTGATACAGACTTGGTATTAAGGGGAGCGACTACTTTTGAAGAGGAAGGAGTTTGATCATTAGACTGCAAAGATTCATTTAGAGGCCTCTTACCTTTGTCTGTTACCTTTTGCACTATTGGCTCCTTCTGAGCAGGTGCTTCCTTCTGGGGTGGCTCTTCTTCCTAGTCTTGAGTACGAGTCCTTTTCCCAGAAGATCTGAGGTCATATCTTCTATTGAGCTGTGCTTGCATGAAATCAAAAAACTGCTTGCAATATTCATCAATCTCTGGGTCTTCTATGCCTTTAGCTTTCTCTTCTTCTTGTAATGGAGTCTCCATTCCATCACTTCCTTGCAAGGGACATTCTACTTCATCACTATTCAAAAAATCAAGATATGCATCCTCTTGCTCGTAAGCAGTGTCTTCGGTGAGACCATCTACCTGACCTTCCAGGTACAGCAGGTGTGGTACCTGATCTTGTTGCTCTTTCAATTCCCTTTGCAGTATTTGCAGGGTTGGTTTCCTATACTGAGGATTATAACCCCTGTTTGGAGCATTCTAGAAATTCTTGGAGGATGAATTCTTGGCCTCCAATTCAAGTTTGACCAGCTTACTAGAAATTTTCTTAATCATTTTGTTCATTTCTTCAATTTTGTTATCAGTTGAGTCTCTATCTTGGCTAGAAGTAGACACCTCTTCTTTGCCCTTCCTTCTAGCATCTTGGTCTTATTTTCCATTTGATTTACCAGTGGAGGAAAAATTTTCCTTCAACTCTAGTGCATCTGTTTGAGCATCATCCAGGGTGGCAAGATTTCTTTCTCTCAGAGAGAAACCGAATTCTGAGTTGAAAGCTGCTACGAAGACAACTTTAGCAGTAGTTTGATGAGGTTTCATAACAACAAAAAGGCTCAAATACAATTTTCTAAACCTCTTGATGAACTCTGACACCCCTTCGCTATGTCTTTTCTTGAGTGTGTTAAACTTAGTAAGACAATGTCCATGGTCTTTCTTTTCCCCGCATTTTCTGAAAAAAGTATCTTCCATTCCTTCCCAAGTGGTGATGGAACGATGTCCTAATGTCTTAAACCATTTTCTGGCTTCGCCATCAAGAGATTGAACAAACAGTCTTAAGACTACATCTAGATGTTCCACATTAAAGTTCTCTGCAAAAGAGAAGAAGACCTCAAGATGCTTTTGAGCTTCAATCTCATTTTCCCCATTGAATCGGGGTAAGATATTTATATAGTCCTGTGGAATATCATTCAATACTTGAGGTAATGCCAGGGGGGCATACTTATTCAAAAATAAACCAGTAACATTGGCCATTGGCCATTGGGGGAGGTGGAGGTAGTGCAAGAGTTTGATGCGTAAAAGGAGGAGGAGGTGGAAGTGAAGTGTGAATGACAATAGGAATGTATCGAACAACAGCTTGGGATTCTGATGGGAAAGATGGAATATTAATAGCAGATACTTCAGTGACTTATTTGACCTCTTTGGCCTCTGGAGTGGGGTGAAGAGTGTAATGTGTGGTATCTATTGATTCAGCTTCGTCTTTGATTCAGATGTGTCCCAGAGGTGAACTATATGAGTAGTAATCAGTATCTCCCACAGTGGAGTCGGGACCTTGCACTTTGGCTACTTGAGAAGAGAAGGATGGAAATTATTCTAAAGAGAATTTAGGGATATCAGTATGGACAGATTGTCTTTCCCTCCAACTTCTCCTATGTAGGAACTTCTCTACGTCAGACATAGACGGTGCCTTTGGCTGAGACGTATCTGACCTCAGGTGTGGCTTCTGAGGAGCAAGGACTGCAAGTAAGTTTATCTGATAAATGACTGTGGAGTCGTCAAGGTGAGGGATCTAAAACTCTCAACTCTTCATGCTCACCTTTCTGAAGAGTGAATAAATATTTTGTCGAGGCCCAGGGATTTTAACTTTTCTCAACTCCATATCCTCGGTAACAGTGCCAAAAAGATGTTGTCAACCCTAGAGACAGCCTTGAGTTGTGAAATACCAGTGCATAGGACATTTTATACAGCAAGGAGCGTATGATATGACATGAAAAATTATCAGAGAAAGGCTCTCATGTTATCTTATGTAAACAAAAAGGTTTGATTTGAATGGGATCAAAATCTTCAAAACTTTGACACAGGAAAGCAATACTAAAGAGGCAATATGTGAAACTCTAATACGAATGTATCAGACAATTCAAAGGCAGCTTACTGTAAGGAGGGCTGGATTCTAAAATACTTCACAGAGATGAATAATCAGAAGGTATTTACTGTGTAATGAAATATAGATAGAATACTAACTGTCACTGAGATGATATCCAGAAGAAAATATTAACATGTAATCGGCTTATGAAATTAAGAATCCACACATGAAAATAACCTTTTAAAAATAACATCCCATAGCAGCTAATATAGAAGAAGTACGGTTGCAGTGGGAAAGGAAACAATATATCATGCATGAGCCATATTTAAAGTGCCAGACAGGTTCTAGAATAAGTATCAACTAGGATAAATTCACACCAAAACCAGTGGGCTACTTGCATTCCAGAACATGATACAAGATAAATGGATGTAAATAAAATGAACAGCTAAACTATAACACATAGGGGAGAGTTACAGATTGTAAAGCAAAAAGACCAGAATCCTCATTAAAGACAGAAATCCTCATCCATGAAACCCAGGAGGCTCTTTGCATTCATATTAAAGTTCAGCAAAATGCATACAAAATTCTTTCACAGCATGTTCTTCTGAAAATCTGGAACCCTTTCTTCTATTTGGTTGCTGCTTATATAGAACCTTCAGAAACATGAGCGGGAAGATATTTTTATGAAAAATATCTTCACCGCGTGCTAGTAATCATTTGGAGGTCCTAATCAAAATAACCAACATTCATGATGAGGGATGGAGGCATTCGATCATTTAGAGTTAGGCTCTCGGCCGTTTCAAACAAAAATATTATAAATAGTTTTTAATAGGAAGTAAAATGGAGTGAAATGTGAATTTCACTCATAATTCAAAAGTAGAAAAGTAAAGTAAAAGTAAAGGCCACTAGGGCTGAATCATGAATTAACAACATTCACCGGTGCGATGGAGTCGATGCAGTTGCTGACATAGGTGGTGGAACATTGGTTGATGAGCTGACCAACAGACTGGCATACTTGGTGCATCTTTCTTGGCTATCTGCTGCGGGTTCAGGCATGGACGTAAAGACTTCCACTCTGATATAAGCTTCAATGAGATCATCGAAATTTGCATCAGTGAGAATTTTGTGCTTTACCAGGTGCAGGAGGGAAAATTCTTGGCAGAGTGTTGAAACTATAGTCTCTGCTTTTAGCTGGGTGGATTTATCTATCATTACATCTGTTCGGTTCATCTCCTCCTTGAGTTGTGTCTCATATGTTGGAAATGGCAGTAACACAATAGGAGTAGGACCCCATCATGATGGAAGCTCAGCCACTGTGACTTCGGCCCAAATCATTTCAAACCGATCCAAATTGACTACCACGTTTTCCAAGGTTCTTGAAGCTATAGTGCGGGCATAATCCTTATCAATTATTTTCTTGCATTCAATGGCCTCCTTGAACCTGCTTGCTATACCATGCTTCTCCACATCTTCAGACTTCAGCCCTTTCAAAAATGAGATATAAATTTTTGTGTGCTGTGCTCTGCTGGATATATCAGTATTGCCCTCATGAATCTTTCTTCTGAGATAAAGCACGGATGACTTTACTTCTTCAATAAATTTAGAAAATACCAACGCCATTTTACTACCATGATAATTTCTAACCAGATTATTCGTCTGGCATCCCTGAGGGTGATATTACCTTTTAGGCGACTGTTGAGTTCATTGATGGTCTTCTGCTGGTCAACTTTCTCCTTTTTCCACTACTCGACTTCCTTCCGCATAGCCTCGATCTTCTTGGAATTTTTGGCCAAGACAGATTCCAGCTCATTGATTCTTAGTCTCGCTATAGAGATCTGATTCTCTAATGCCTCGTTTGTAGCCATGGATGAAGTCAACTGTTCAGACATCGAACTAGTTTCCGGTTGGCCTGGTGGTGGTGCACAACTGTGTGTATCCCAAGTCATCTGTAATGCTATTAGCCTGCCCTAAATAACATCCATCGCTTCTGCTATCTTTTCCTTTTCATCCTTCTCCTTTGCTAGAGAATCAACCAAGTCTGCTTTATCTTTTTTTGCCTGGGCTAATTCGACTATTTTTACATGATGGGAGGCCCGTATGCTAATCTTGCATTTCAGGGATGCCACTTCCTTCTGCAATTCATCGATGAGGTCACGCTGTGGATTGGCTTCACTGGTCTCTTTTCCTCGAATCGAATCCTGGAGAGAACATATTTGATTTGCGAGGGCATGGGAATTTACTTGTTCTCTCTTGAAATTCTCCCTCACTCGGGCATGCTTGGTCTGTAACTTTTTTAAATTGATGGAAAGCCGCATCACTTCATCTTTTAACATATCACTAAAATCCTGAAATACGTTGCATTTATCAATTCCTGGCACCTTTGACATGTTGACCGCATACTCTAGCACTTTATAATTAGTAGTACCTGCATCCGGTTCCAAAATGGCCTCGGCCATTGCCATCACTAGATGTTCTGTGTCCAGGTTCATCGAGGATGAAATCCTGGTATGGTATTTCTCTACGAATCCTTCTAGCTCTGTCCTATACTTATCCCTAATGGCTCGAGCTTTCAAGCTTCTCTCGGTTACGATCTGTGAAGTGTCAGTTTTGATAGCCTGTGAGACTTCTGAGTAGTCAGAAGACGTAACACTATCTCATAACACCTTGAGCCCTACCCTACTCTCATTGAGTTTGCCGTATGGTATTTTTAGTTTGAGCAACTGTTCTTCCCCTATAATTTCTGCTTCACTTGTCACTGTTTTCTGCCTTTTATGACGGGGAGAACCTGCTTCTGACGTACCTGCTTCTTCCGCTTCTAGACCTTTACAAGCTTCTCTTCCTGAAGCTGCCTCTGCCTTTTCCCCTGTCGTAGATGAATCTGTCTCCATCTGCGAAAGCAAAGGCCAAGTTTCAAGATTAGCCCTCCATTCTATGAACGGTCTCGTTTCATGCACATAAGGAGTTGATTTGTTCCTTATCCTTCTGTTAGAGATGATGCCCCTCAGATCGTAGGGCCAAAATTTCCCTTGTCTAAAATCCATGTCTTGAAGTAGCTTCTCAACAATGGGGAGGGCATGCCTTGAATTGACAACAAAAGGGCCAATGGTAATGGGAAGTTTAAGGATAAACCCATTTTTTGTAGGGAGTAAGTGAATTTGGTCAGATTTCAGGGTCTGCCAAATGTACACCAAAGCATAAATCTATCGGGTAGGGAACACTGGCAAATAGGGGGGAACTTCAGCTCCATAAAATCAGATTTCGGCGTAGTTATTAAAAAGGTACCAATCCCCAGTGCTTTGGGCTTGAATAGCCTGTAACCATCTCTTCATCTCAGGAAAAACCATAGGTGCGGGAGAGTCGTGGATGATAGTGTAGGCAATAGGCATGAACTCATTTAGAAATTTGGAATAACCCACCCTGTTTGGTAATTGATGGGTTGCAAAGCTCCAGTCAAAAATTGGCCTAGGCTGAGAATTTACCTTGTATAGCTTCTCTAGACCCAAACCCTCAAATTTATCAGCATGTTGATAAAGGAAGAGGTATAAAACCATAGAACAAAAGCAGAAGTGACCAGTTTATAAGAGTTCTTGGAATTGGGTCTGAATGGTTGAGGCTAGGAAACCAGGAATGTCCATAACTACCCTGATTTGAGACATTAGCCATAAGAAAGTGACACACACCGTGGAGGTCTACCCCAAACTGTCCACACCTAATAAACCTGCGATGAGAGCAAGAATGGGCTGCACTTCTTCTTTGAATAGACTCAAAGGGTAAGGCTCTGAAGAAGGAAGGTATGTGGTCTGGTCACCGGTTATAGAGGAGATGAAATTGCTTTCCTATTCCCATGGAAATTTTGCAAACTAAGAGGTTAAAGTAATTTCACTGAAACTGATGTAGTTCGCGCTAGTGGGAAAACGAAGGGCTTTTCTGACAATGTCGATGGAAAGAGAAAATATCCTGTTCCCTTGAGCCAAGAGAAACATGCCTTGACGCTCATCGTAGGCATCCTTGAGCCAGCAAATAAACTCAACCACTAGATAAACTGGAGGGGTAATTTGATGATACAGACCCGATATAACCACCCGATACCTATCCCTATTTTCGACATGTCTTCTAAAAAGCTCTAGTTTGATACTGATGATGGGAAATGGGTATTGTGGGTCACATATTTCAGCTTGTAGGTCTAGGAAAGGTTCAAAGCCTGGAAGGTTTCTAGTTTCACGGACCTGAGGGGTCTCTGGTTCAGTATTCTTGGGGGTGACCTTTCCCATGATTGATATGAAAAAAATTTAAAAACAAAAGGAAACCAGAGGGGGTATGAGGGACGGAGTACCTGTGTGGTGGGAAATATGCTCGAGAAAGTGACGCGGGGAGTATTGATAGTGACTGGGTGGACTTGGCACTAGGCTCCCACTTTATTTTATACCGTAGCCGAATACCTAAAAAGTTTACTGCAGTAAAAGATGGGGGACCGTTATATAGAATTGAGGATTCTTGGGAAAAGGCGGAATGGTGAAGCAAGTGGGATGAGCATCATAAGGACATTGACAATGGAGCACGTAGTGCATATGGATTGGGTGTTTAACTGTAGGTAGATGAATACTGCGTGCTGGGTTTACTACTGGTACGAGCCTCAGCACCAGTTCACCTAAGGACTTTACCTTACCTTTCTGCCGCGTAAACAACTCTATTCTCGAAAAACATTATTCATGGAATCATGAAATACACAACGTGACGGCTTTAAGACCCGATCTTTACTCCCCATATAGCCCTTACATCGTGTAGACCCCTGTGACACGTCACCACAACTCTGCGGGGGTATGGCTCTACCACCGTCCTCCGCTCCGTGACCCCCCTGAATAGCACATGTGGAGACTCGTACCGCGTTTATGAAGTAGAGGTGGGCTCTGTTGTAATACTTTTTGCTTTAAACCTTTTATACCATACCTTTATTTGTTTCATGTTCAGAACCTTTACATCTTTCCACCCCCTTATAGATATGCGCTTAATTACTTGGTCACGTGATTTAGCTTAGCATTGTTTCTCTCTAGCCATTGTTTAAATATTCACCATCAGTAATGACATTCGATGCTTTTTTGCTCAAGGAAATCTTGTGAAAGTATTAAAGGTAACCATATAATCAACAACTTGCACAACTTCCTCCATCATTTCATCATGAATGCTCCATGATCTTCTGTTTGATTCCTTCCAAGATCTTAGTTGACTGTATCAACCTCCATGATCTATCTCACTAATGAGACATGATCTCCAATCCATTCACATTAGTATTTTCTCCACTACCACCATTATGTAGATCTAGGCTTAATTAATCCACATTCACACACAAAAAGTGGATATTTATTCATCTTGAGGATTAAGGGCCCCTCCACCCTTTTATTTGCTTAATTAAGTAGGTTTATTAAGAACTCTAATATTCCAAATATCATGTGAAAATTTGAGAATATTACAGTCCTCCACGACAAAATTTTACTTGTCCTGAAGCAACTACAACAAGTGGATTCTATAGCAAACATCCTCCCTCCAAATGGCATCCTCATGTGGAAGGCCTTCCCATCTGTCACAATGTTTCATGCATGTCGAGCTCCAAAGCTACCTCTCTAGAATGTCTAGAATGGATTCCAACTGAAAAGTTAGATACCCATCGTCATCAATGAATCTCCAAGTGGCAACCATATGATGACCAAAGTTCTCCTCTATACATGAGATACATATGATAAAGTGGTTCATTCCCAAACTGGAAAGTCTCAACTCATGTACTATCTCCCCAACCCATGATACATAGAGTATATTACACATATCAATGCCCTCATCGTTAGCCATGTTGGCCATGTAGGAATCAAACATCACATCATCATAGTGAAAAAAAAGAAGTAGAGACATATGGGAAAACATAAACAATGTCAAACCATATTCTCCTAATAACAACCAACGCAACAAAGCCTCCTGCTGGCATGCCAGATCTTCATGAAAACAAGTAAGAGAGCCACACTCTCTCAAAAGAATCCACCACAACAATGATTCTTGTTTCCATGCCAAATCATCAATGAGAATATGAGAGCCATACTCTCTCAAAATAAGCCAACGCAGCAATGCCTCTTTTTTCCATACCACATCATCATTGTACCAAATGTAGTGGCCATATTCTCTCAAGAGAAGCCACCTTAATAAGGCATCTTGCGGCCCCATCACATCGTGATCATACCATGTACAATGACCATAAACACCCAGTAGAAGCCAACGTTGTAAGGCCTCCTGTTTCCATCCTCCAACAATGTCATGCAATGTATGGGAAGAATTCAGTGCATACTCTCCCAATAGTAACCAAAGCAACAAGGATTCTTGCTGCCTCCTTGCATTATCATGATGCAAGTCATAGAGCAACAATATAGTAATGGACATGTGATATGTCTCATCAACATAATATAAAAAAGCTCCCTTATGCCACATCATGTGAGAGTTATACTTTCTCCCAAACCCAAGTACATAGATGAACCTGAGATACATCCCAAACAAAAATACATGTAAAGACATGAGACATATCCCAAACAAGAGTAAATACATGGACATAAGATATATCATGATATGTCAAAACTCTCTCATCAACAACCAAAGTAACCATGCATTTTTCTTATGCATTCTTCCAGTGATGTATGAGGCATGAATCAGAAAAATATGACTCCTTGAGTGGTAGCCATACTCACCCAACAACAACTAGTGCAACCATGCTTCTTGTTGGCATGTATCATAGATCGGAAAATGGTTTGGAAACCCCTTGCTCCATACTATCAACCATTCATGCCAATGTGGGTGATGGATCTCATTCTGAAAAAACTTGGTATCCTCCCATTCTAACACACCAACCTCCTCAAAATGATGAAGGAATTTGCACTCCATGAAATGTTGAAGTTCACTTCCATTGAGATCTCTTAATGAGACCTTATTCTCACCCATGGCCTTGAAAAACCAATGAGGTTCTGGATCTGCTGCAGGCAGAAGTCTCTCTTTAAGCTGTGAGATGCTCATTGAGAAAGTGTCACCAAGAAAGGAGAAAATATTTCTCATCTCAAGATGTCTACCATTCATCATCTTAACCTCCATTTCTTCATGAGTGAAGCTATCTTCATAATACTCCAAGAATAATGGGGATCCTTCATTATCACTACTAGTAAGTGACAGCATTATAGATCTGCAAGGTAATACATGTACTGTCTCAAGGCAAGGTACAATACTGATCTCATAACCAATCATTGCACATAGGATCATGCTCATCCCTTCTTCTAAAACTCTACACTTCAACTCAAAAGGTTGAATGTAGTCCATCCATGAAAAATTGGGATAGATTTCCATCTCCTCCTTGATTAGATCAAGGGTCCTCTATGCTGTGATATGTTGCTTCTTCAAATCAACATTTTGTTCTATCCCTTGGTTATGCATTGGCCCTAATGGCATGTCCCCATAAGTTTCAATAAGATCTATCAAAAAAATAGGTGATGAATGTGTATGCATACCTTGGACCAACTGATGTGTGGGAACCTCTTGACAGAACACAAGAGTTCCTCCAACCGGGACAATGGTTTCTCCAACTGCTAGTAAGAGAGGTGGTTGCTCTTCTACCAATGTACCAGGACTGGAATCTTCCTCCTCTTCCTCATGCATCTCATGAATCATGCATGGGACTCTATGAGTCAAGAGATCAAGACTCTCTTGCAAGGTTGCAAGTGTCTCTTCTCCGGATGTAAGTACTTATGTAGCTGGTGGTGAATGTAGTGACTTCTTGTCCAGAGTGACAAGATTGACATCCTCCTTTGTTTCCTTAGGAAATATCTCTTTGTGGCACATCTCTGTCTTCTTCACATCAAAATTCTTCCTCAACTTGTGAAATAAATCTAAACATTTAGTCACTTTTGCATGCTCCATGTGACTAAACCACCAATCATTGCCTTCACCTAAAATATGAAGTGCTGCAATTTGGACATCCTCTTTTTCAGCGACAGGATGTAGCATGAAAAATGTATCTAACTCTTTCCTCCAAGCCTTAACATTTCTTGAGGAAGACCCATCAAAAGTAGGTAGATAGAATCTATCGTGCCTCTTCCTTCTATTACTGTTATAGGATCTTCTTTCTTCTTTGAGTTCAAAGAATTCTTGGAGAGTTAGACTCTCTTTAAATGCTCTAGACTATTCTTTGTACTCTTCAAGATACAGACTGAGACTATCATGAGTCTCAGGTTCTCTTATTTCTTCATTTCTATACCTCTCACCTTCTTCAAATAAAGTGGGCATAGTAGATCTATGGGGAGATCTATGATTCTTCGGTCTTCTTTTCTACTGATTGGAAGTGCTTGGACCTTCCTCTTCAAATCTTCTTCTTGGGTCCTTCCTTTGCCTTTCCTTATTCATTTGATAGACCTCCTTGGAGATATCTAGCATGGATCTCAAGAGAGGAGTGGAAAAATTATCCTCCTTCATGATAGATCTCATATATCTGCTTCTTCTTTTGATGCAAAAGATGAAATGTTCACATGCTGAGCTAAAGATCATGCTCTGATACCACTGTAATATCCCAAAAGGGAGAATGCAGCAATACTTAAACACAATATAAGAACTGAAGCTAAGTAAACAATAGATCTAAAGACAAAATCATAATTTACAGAGAAGATGGCCCATTTTATTATATGGAGATTAATCAGTTACACAATGTACAAAAGATGGGTAGATCTAGCCCAAGAGATGGCCTAGAATCACCCTGCAATGATGCTGCAACTAGCACTACGTAACTAGTGAGCTTACAAGAAGTACTATTGTGGTATCCCTTCTGTTGACGATATGCATGAAATGCTGCAAAACTAAATGCAGATCTAGGGAGCTTAAGAGCTCTAATGATGCCAAGATTCAAGATCTGGCCAATGTAATGGAAACCCAAGATAACCTAGAAAGGATTTTCGAGATCTACAACTTTGGAAAATTACCATCCTAGGGTTTGATCCTTTATCTGCTAGGATTACAGATTTGAAACCAGATATGACAAATAGATGGCTGAAATATGTCACAATATTAGATCTAATCTTGAAGGGATGATCCCTTCTCTAGATCTAAAAGCTAGAAGCTCTAGATCTAGCTTCTCAATCCTCCAATGATGATTACAGTTGTTGCTACACAACTGCTCATAAAAACTAAGATGTAAAGGAGTGAGAGGCTTTGTTCCTGATGAAATATGATGCAATAGAATCTAGGTTGATGGAAATATTGATGGAAAGGTGAGGGGATGATCCCTCACAGGATTACTAGCTGAAATGCAGGCAACTTCCTTCCTCCTTTGGATCTGCAATGATGGACAACATAATTATTGATGGAATTACTGCTGCTAGGAGGTCAATAAATTTTGTCCTGATTCTAGATCTGATATGAAGCTTTGGGAATTTTTATCTTCAAGCCCAAGGTGATAGGAATAAACCTTCACTGGTTCTCAAGCTGAAATACTAAAGACAACCTCCACCTCCACTAATCTTTAGAAATTGCGTAATTCCTGAATATGAATGTTTTGTAGATGATGCAAATAATAAGTGGCACCAATTCCTAATGTATAATGAAATACAACCCTCTTCCAAGAGATCACTCAATGAAAGAGGAGGGATCCCCAACTAGGAACACCCTGTGCTAAACATCACTTGCAATCTTTGCTAAACAACCCAAGAAAGAAATGGAACGTCACATGACAATTCTAGATCTAAATAGACCTCAAAATCTATAATCAATAGCCTTCCTTCATTGTTGCCTTCATCTCCTTTATATAGTTTTTTGAGCCTTCACATGCTTTTCCCCTCATCTACACTGTGATTTGCATGTTTACACGATCCTCCATGTTTGACTATGTTGTCTATCCAAGTCATCCATCATGTCTAAGTGCAATGTAGACCCTCTCCATCAAGTGTGAATTAATTGCACAACTTCCTCCATCATCTCATCATGAATGCTCCATGATCTTCTGTTTGATTCCTTCCAAGATCTTAGTTGACTGTATCAACCTCCATGATCTATCTGATTAGTGAGACATGATCTCCAATCTATTCCCATTAGTAGTTGCTCCACTGCCTCATTTATTTAGATCTAGCCTTAATTAATCCATATTCACAAATAAAAAGTGGATATTTATTCATCTTGAGGATTATGGGTCCCTCCACCTTATTATTTACTTAATTAAGTAGGTTTATTAAGAAATCTAATATTCCAAATATCATGTGAAAATTTGGGAATATTACAACCACACCTCGCATTTGGCCTACCATACCTCCATCACCATAACCCATCTGCGACTTTTTTTCATTCGCTTCATCAACCTCACACATGAGAGCAACCAATGGGGCTCCCACCCTCATCAAAACACCTTCCTCACATCATCAGTGAGCAAACACTTTCATGTTTTGGGGCATCATCTCTGTGTTTTGTACAAACCAAACCCCATTATTTTATTCTTTTGGTAAGTGTACAAAGATCGCAAACGATGCACTATGTCCCCCACCTGCCCATTTATTTTTTCTCCCATGGCAGTAGTCCCTGGTCACCCTTGGTCGGAGTATCACACCCTCACAAAATAGCCACCATGATATTCATAACCAGTTTATACCCACCCTAGAAGTCCTACCAACTCCAGGGATTTCCCCATTAGAAATATTTATGACTGCCTCCAGGCTTCTTTTTATACTCTGACCTTGGGCCACTAAATCCCCATCATTAGTTTTCAGTCACCCCTTGCCATCATGCCTATGTTAAAATCATCACATTCGGGATCTTGATCCTCCATATCAGTGACCCCCTAGTTTGGTTGATGCTTCCTTTTTGTCGATATCAACACCTATTTTCCAAAAAGGAAGCAGAACCTTGGATCATCCCTCTCCACAAAAGGGCATCCTCAGGTGGAACTGTGGGAGACATCATTGCACATAGATTTCATCGATCCTCCTGACATTCGAATACAACACAAGCTTTCATGTCAAGATGGTATCGTACCTTAAAACCATTGCACTTTGATAAAATTTGTCAAAGATCCAAGCCTTTATAAGTGTCTCTTTCAACAATACTTACAAGGGAAGGTCCCAACCAGTGCCTATGCATAAAATGTGCATTTATATGCCATACCAATTTTACGCATATGGGTACCACTTTCCACCTATATTCAAATAAAAAATGCCCCTAAGGGCATCAACAGTCATCGTCATCAACCAACAGATCACTACCATACTAGTGACACAGATAGAATCTGTATCTGTCAAAAACATTTGTTTAACTAGACAAAGTATCACAAGAATGGGACATTCCTACATTGTAGAAAATTTCTATATATTGTATTATACCATTGCTTTCAGGGATCCCATAGGACATGGTCACTCTTCGACCTGGTACAGGGTGTATCCAACTCCAAGCTAAATGCATGTATCTCTCTCTCTCCACATAGTGCACAAAAAATAAACTATAATGTATTTCGGCTATACAGTTCTTCCTAGACCTTACACATTAGGGGGCAACTGTTATCAATGGAAAATCAGACAAGCAAAGATGACATTAATTAATGTTCGGAAAAATGATTTATAAGGCTGGAAAACATTAAAGAATATGAAGTATTTAAAAATCTCTAAGGTCTAAGAGGAAAAATCAAATTGCGCACAGAAAGAACCAGTCAAATGCTCATTTGTGCGCATAATTATTCGATAATCTCGCCTTTACGCGGCTTTTCCTCAAAAATCCGCGCAATCCTGAGAGTGGTGGAAGTCAATTTCCAGGACCACAAGGCACACTCCAGGACATTGATCTCACACTTGAGTCTACTTGAGGACAACTGTCCAACACTTTTTAGGACCTCAAAGGAGCACACAATGGAATAAATGTGGCACACAATGGAATCACTCTCCTCTTGTGGGTCACCATCCACAATGTACCAAGAGAGGGAAGGAGGATTTGATTCCTCCTATAAGGGACCACCGAGAGATGAAAAATAGGAGAGCACATTGTTATACTGGCCAGAATTACCCAAAGAAATACCAACAGTGTGTGATCCGGAGTAGAGATAGAGGGAAATCAATTGTTGGCCATCCAACAACTCTAGTCCACCATAGTAGAGAGAGGGAATCTTTGCACCAAGGCAGCTCAGAAGTAAAGAAATCCTTGCATTGGGACTTAGAACCCCTAGTTCTAAGGACCCCTTGGCAAGTGTGTTAAATTTTCATCCTCATTTCCTACTAGCACTCAATAAGAGGGGACGTAAACACCTCCATTTGGATTATTGAATTTTTTTTACTCTATTTAGAGATTTTGTTTTATTTTTTTTTGTTTCAGTTTAGCTTTTATGTTTGAATATGCATGCTATTTCTCTATCTAGTATTTTTATGTTTTAGCATGTTCCACTAACTTGCTTGAATCCATCTATTTTTTGCCTGTGACCAATAAATTAAGAGGGAAAAAAAACCCGTCTTAAGAAAGTTTTATTTGGTACATTCGTGCTCCAACCACACCAACACAGTTGGGATTGAACAATCTAAAGGAGCCCTGTAATCCAGTTTTGCAAAGTGTTGACAGCTCTTCTCTGATGGATAAATGGCTCTTAGGAAAAAATTTGTAAAATTCACACATTCTCCAATAATACGTGCAACCTCAATTCCTGCATCAATTTGACAATAACTGACAGAGTAAAATCTACGGTTATGTTGGCATTTGGCTTTAAATAGTGATATGGTAGTGTGGAGGTGGTTTAGGCCCGTTGGGTAACAACCCAACCCTTTATGGCACAATGAATTTCTAAATAGGAGGGGATGTGATTGAGTGAAGTAGACAACGAGAGAAAACGTGGCATGTATGGTACATGTAACAGTAAAAAGGTGCAGTGGTTTGGTGAGTGGAGAAAATGGCTTTTCGGAGGGGGGTGAGAGTGGTTAGCGGTATTGGACAGGTGGGCTATAGAGTAATCATGGGTGTGACACGTAGCTAGACGGGCGGTATGGGATACCACCCATTCGGACCCCCCCCCCCCCTTTAGTTAGCATTCGGCAGATGCGAGAAGGCCGAAAAGTGTTGTAGGTCGTACGATGAATAGAGGTGAGTGGAGATGGTGGGGAGTTGTGGGGGGGTTTATCATAGACATGACATTTCAAGGAAAGTGGGTTTACCCGCAACCCACATATCGCAGACTTTCTTATATACCATGGGATGTAGACTTCAAAATTTTTGATTTGCAATCTGCGCTCGAGTCCTGCCTTCATCGCATATCACATTTCAACAATCTTAACATTTGCCATGGGAGCTATCTTTTAAAACTTACAATGTGCACTATATGATCAGGTCATACCTGGCATCACACATCGCACTTCGGTGACTTTAAAACTTACCTTTGCACTTATTCTTAGAAACTTGCAAAGTGCGATTGCGATCGAGTCCCACCTGGATTTATTGCAAGATAAGAATTTTAACTTGCGGGTGCTTAATAGGTAAGTTTAGAAATGTGCGAAGTGCAGGATGTGACACGCTAAAATATGGGAAGTGCAACAAGGAAAAAAGGTAAAGAAAATGCGGAATCTAAAGGTTTTTCATGTGGATTTGGGGTAATTTGTAAAGGTCGGATGGGTCCCACCAAATCAAATCGGCAGAGTTTTAAGTTTCTTTGATGAGTTAAGAAGAAAGGTTGAAAACTTGCGGGGTGCGAAGTGCGGGAAAGAGGTAAGGCTTATTTGCATGCCATGGGTGGATGGGTCCCATTTCATTGCAAATTTTATTTCAAAAGGTTTATAGGATAAGGCAATTGAATGACTTTGCGATTTGGCCAATACAAAAAGAAATTTGCGGGTGTGGTAATGAAATAAAAGGGAAATGACTTAGGGAAAAAATTATAATGTGTCGTGAGATTATGAAAGGAAATGTATGGAAATATATGGAAACATATGGGCAGAGAATGAAATGTAAATAAAGGAAAATGAAGTGAAAAGGAAGTGTGGTGGGTGAATGAAATGGAATGAGGGTAGAAATGAAGTTTGATCCTATTCACACGTTATCAACAACAATCTCTTCCTTCTTTTCTGAAAATAAATGACAGACATGGAATATCATTTTTAGTTATGACAAATCAAAGCAATAATCAGTCACTTGGTGATACTGCGAAATAAAAGAGTCTAACAGTGGCTCCAACTGAGGATGGTAGCTCCTTCAGGAGGTGTCAATAAAATCATAGACTAGTGGCCCGATCCATTGGGATGATCCTAACCCTGCAACCTGATTCACTAAAACTTCTTTGACTGAAACCTTCAAGCTGAATTCAACACTATTTTCAAACTAAAGTATGGAACACATTTGATCCTGAAACTGAAAATTCACCTGAAATGGAAAACTGGAAAGATGCTCAAAAGTATTGAGCTCATCTGCACAACTACCTACCCAATCTACAATTCTAATCATTTTTCTTCCTTTTGGGGCACATTTAGATTTTCAGACCCTAACCTCATTTTTTCCTTTTGAATTTCTAACCTATCACCTATCCCTTAATTATCATATTGGTTTAGATTAAGATGTTGAACCAATGTCATTTTCTACCTAGCTACTGATAAGCCAAGATTAAATGGTTTAGGAAATATTCATTTTCTAACCTATCAGCAGAAAATTAAAAATTGTACAATCATGCTTAGACTGCATGATTGCACAAAACTCTTTTCAAGAGTAGTGGCACTTTGATTTGCAACAATTTCAAAAAAAAGTATACATACATATAGTTTTTTTTTTTTTTTTTACATTTTCTTATCAGACTAGACTTATGGCCTTCACTTCGGGCTTCAACCTTGTCCAATGGATTATTGAAAAGTGTAAGGTTATGGTATTTATAATGATGAAAGTTTAATCTGAGTTTTTAATAGAGATAATTTTTTCGCATCCTGCCATTGACATAACCTCCAAACAGCTCTGTTCCATCCATCTCTTGCAAGAAAAATGCATCATCTCCTCTGAAAGAATTAATAATGTATGGGCATTTCCACAAGTTTTCAAACTTGCCATGCTTACCTTTATCTTCTCTTTTGGAATCCCATTTTAGTACTTTATCTGGAATATTTAAATCATTTTCTTTTGTTCTTTTTTCAAAAATATTCTTCATATTTTCTTGCACCACCCAAGTTCTGTTGTACACCTTCTCTGGACTACTGCGGCTGAATGGTCTGGCTTATTCTTCTTTCTACATCATTTTCTTCAACCTGCACTTCTTGAATGAGTTTCATGGCTGGCACTACTAAGGATGTTGGGAAAAATTCATCCATTCCATAGAATAAGTGGTATGGTGACATGCCAATTGATTTCTTAGTTGTCAGTTGGTCAACCCACAATGCATGCACCAACTTGTTATGCTAGGATCTCTTGTTTTCTTCCAACAACTTCTTGATGATGTTGACCAAGCTCTTGTTGGAGGATTCAACTAGTCCATTTCCTTGAGGGTAATAGGCTGTTGAATTCCCCAAAGAAATCTCATATCTATAGAAAAAATCCACCATCTTCTTGGATTTAAAAGCAGCAGCATTATCTGTGATGATTTTCCTAGGACAACCAAATCTGGACAGGATGTTGGCTTCAAGAAATTTGATAATCATTGAGTCAATGGAAGTTCTGGAAGGAATGGACTCTATCCATTTGGTAAAATATTCTGTGGCAGTAAGGATCCATTTATGTTGGGCAGAGAAGGAAGGGTGGATTTCTCCAATGAAGTCTCAACCCCATTGTTGGAAAGGAGTTTCAATAGAGATTGGCTCTAAAGGGAGAGGCAACAACTTTATTTTTCGCTAGAAAATTTTTCATTTATGATAGGTAGCTACCATTTTGTGGATATTTGGGAAGAGAGTAGGCCAATAGAAACCAGCCCTAAGGATATTGTTAGCAATGGTTTTCTAGTAGAGATGGCCTACACAATCCCCTTCATGGAATTCTTTCATAACCCTATCTACATCTTCTTGAAGAAAAAATTTAAGCAATATGCCCCCAGAATATTTCTAGTACAAAACATTTTCTAGGATGCAGAATTTTACAACTTTAAATTTCAAGAATATAGATTTTTTTTTGGACAAACCAGGAGGAGCATTCAAATAAAATAGAACATATAGTATATCTTCACACCAGGGAGAATTTAGGAATTCTTCCTCAATGGGTGGAGTCACCAACTCCTCTTGTTCATCCAGTGAATGAATCATATTTATGTCTAGTGCTTGAATTTTTTTTCAGCCATCAATTTGGCTAATCCTTATCCCTTGATTAGTTTGGTGGGTCTGATCTCTAAATCATACTCCAGGATGACACCAATCCACTTGCCTCTTTTTCCATCAGGATCCTATGTTAGGATGTCTTTAACAACTGTATTGGGCATAAATGAAATGATGTGTGAATGCAGAATGTAAACTCTAAAATCCTTCAGTGCTTTGATCAAGGAAAAAGCTTGGTTTTCCATGATATTGTTCTTCAAAGGTGCATCTCTTAAATCTTGGCTAAAAAATGCTACAGGCTTCTCTTGTCTATCCTTATTTTTCTGCAAGAATACAACACCGATTGTGTGTACTTATGCAAAGGAGAAAATGATGAAATCATTGGCGAAATTAGGGTTGATCAAAACCGACGTTTGTGTGACTGCCTAATTTACCAGGTTGAAAGACTATTTAGCATCTCTGGTCCACTTGACTCATGAATCTATCTTGAGCATGTTAGTGATATTCCTCAAAATTTTTGCGAGGTTTGGGATAAACCTTCTTAAATTTTTTATCTCTCCAATCAAATATTGCAACTATTTGATGTTTCTGGGATGAATGATTTGCAGTATGCCCTCAATCTTGCTGGGGTCAATATTGATCCCTTCTTTAGATATGATGTGGCCTAAAATATTTCCTTCTTCAAGACCAAATAATGATTTCTTAGGATTCATATATAGACTAAACCTTCTAAATATTTCAAAAAATCTTCTCAAATGAACCATATTCTCTTCATCTATTGTTGAATATACTGTAATATCATCAAGATATATCACAATGAAAAGAAGAATTTCTTCTAAAAAATCAATATCCATTGCTCTTTGAAAAGTGGCACCAACATTTATTAATACAAAGGGCATTTCTACATACATGAAGGTTCCCCAAGGAGTAGTAAAAGTTGTTTTGTGTTCATCATCTGTATGCACCATCAATTGATTGTACCCTGAAAAGCCATCTAGCAGATAGATTCCTTTGCAGCCCACTACCTTTTGCAATATGTGGTCCATCCTAGGTGAAGGGTAGTTGTCCTTATGAGATGCCTTTTTTAGATTTCTGAAGTCAATGCAGAGCCTGACCTCTCATGTCTTCTTTCTCACATGTACAATAGTGGACACCCACTCGGAGTACTTGATTGGGACTATTATCTTAGAATCATACATTTCCTTGATCTCCTTCTCAACCAGAGGAATTTGGACAGGATTTATCCTGCGCAGTTTCTGTTTGAAAGGCTTCTGGTTCTCTTTGAATGGAATTTTGTGCTGGACAATATCAATATCATAAGATTTTAGGTCTTCATAACTATAGGCAAACACATCAATAAATTCTTTAATCAAAGAAATGTGTCTCTGCTTTATGGATGCTGGCAATGTCTTTGATAAATTTACCATCTTGGGCTCCTGCTCACTACCCAGATTGTGCTCCTCGATATTTTATTTTGTGGATTCCATTTCTGGTTTCCTAGCCACATCATTGAAATCAAATAGTTCCTCTAGAGGGACAAGTCCTCTAGGAAAGGTGTTGTCTCTAAATGGCAGTACTTCAAATTCTTCTTTTCTTGAATATTCATGCATCACTATCCTATGTTTATATTTATTTGCTGAAAATTGAACATCAAAATTGTGAGGGGGCTCCTCCCTACACATTTTCCCTCTAGTGGAACAGTCTTCTTCATAGTCTAGGTCCAAATTGGAACATTCAAACTCACCCTTAGATTGCAGGAAATTATCAATATGTTTGTCATCTTCAAAAAATTTCCAATATCTCATATTTTCAGGAACCGTTGGACAGTGTTTAACCTACAATGTATACTATTTGTTGGGATGAGGTAATTGGCAAGTGCTGGCTAAAAATGCTAACCCATTAGCCAAGATATTCTGATTCCTTGGAACTGCAGCAAGGTCATATTCTTCAAATGTTTTCAGGATGTCAAGGGCAGCATTCTTGTATGCTCTCAATCTAGGATGCTTGGCGGAATATTCTCCCATGATTTGTTTAATGACTAGCTTAGAATCCCCATGAACATAGATTATTTTGGCTCGTAGTTTCTTCAGTAGCTATAAAACCAAAAGGAGTGCCTCATATTCTGCTATATTATTGGTACATTGATAGCTTGTATGAATTCCCTTCTGCATAGTTATTTTTAGTATTGCATACCCACACCCCTACTCTTGAGCCAACTTTGCCACAAGAACCATCAAAACTCATGTTATAGAAAGGTTTAGTTTCATACTTATGTTGCACAATTTCCATTTGGTCTGATTTTTCTCTCTTATGGTCTTCTTCTTCTCCAGCTGCTTGTTCATAAACATTCACATCATTGTAAATAATAAATGAATCAAGTTCAGAATGGACAGAGTACATGGGGTAGTTATGTGGCTTTTCCTTACTACTCACCATGTATTTTATTAGAGTCTCCCTATATAATCTCCTTTGTTGGCTAAAAAATGATATGGTAGCATAAGTCATATCCATTTGGAGGGTGCCTAAAATCTTGGCGCCCCATGATCATGATAATAGCACACCATATTTAGGAGGGATCTTCGCCACCACTATATCCATCACTAGAATCTTGGCTGGTATCTGGGCTAAAGTAATACAAAGATGTTTAATGAGACCTAGACATTTAATTTTACTGACGTCAAATGAGTACAAGTCTTTGTAGGGTATAGTTATCTACAGGCCAAGTTTCTCCATAATTTCCTTTGGAATGAGATTATGAGATGCACCTGAGTCTATCATGGCATTATGGAGGATTTTATCATGAAAATTTAAACTGAGATAAAATGGGGGAACACCTCCCTCCTAGAATTTACCCTCTACTTCTAGCCCAAACAAACATTTAGGTTTGTCATCATTTAGATTGATAGTATCAGTGATTTCTCCTATGTTCTGCGATTTTAGGACTTGGGACCTATATACATCCCGATTCACCAATTTAGTGAGAGGGACAGAGATTTTTATTTTGGACATTTCATTCTTAATGTTGAATGGTGTCTGCATTTTTGCAGATTTGAATCACTCTTCTCAAACACTATTTTATAAGCAACTTTAGATTCTTGAATTTTCTTAGGGATATTAGCTGGAACAATTTTTCTAGGCTGATTGCTGGTCTACTAGTGTTGCTTTCTAGATCATTATTTCCAATTATTTTAGGAATTTTCTTTGAACACTCTGATGTTTTCTTGGGATCAGTTTCAGGGGCGCTTGTAACATATTTTTCATAATTATTTCTCTTGGGAATATCTGAAATTTCCTTGCTTCGGAGGTTGTATTGTATATGCACCTCCATGATGGCACTCTCGAATCCTTTTTATAATTTTCAGACTCTTCAAATTCTAATTCCATTTGAGTCGAAGAAAATAAATCTTATTCTTCTTCGGTGAGGAAAACAATATATTCATTATTAATTCCCATGAGATTAATTTTGCCTTCTTCTAGTTATTAAACCACCCCCTCATCTTCATCACCATCATTTCCTTGGAATGGAGGCCTAATTTGCTGGTCAGGTCCTCTATGTTCTCTTTGTCTTATTTGAGGGGAGTTTATTTTAAAGTTTTGATTTCTATTTTGAGGAGTTGGTTGATTTTTCCTAGGGACAACTATCTCATTCAAGTTGATCCTCTCCATAATTTTCTCCATGGTTCTCACCAGGTTATCAATATTAGCATCGGATGTGGAGGATGCAGGCTCTTCCCTAATAGTAACTCTCTTCTCATTTCTCATTCTAGCCCTTTTACAATCAGGTTTGCTTCCACACCTACTGCACCCCTCTGCATGTCTTCAAATGTAGATAGATATTTTTCTCTCAGCTGATAAGGCATATCTGGGTTGAAACCATCTAAAATTTTCATTAGGGCTAAACCTTGTGGGGGTTTCATGTGAGGAGGAAGGGCGTTGTATATATTGTTGAACCTAGTATAGTAATCATGGACACTCTCTCCAACATTTCTCTTGATGTTTTCATATTCTGACAAGATTTGGAGAGGATTTTTCTTAACTTCCCATTTATTTATGAACAACTAGTGAAGGGCTGGGAGGTCATGGACACTATTTGGGGCTAAGCCCTTGAACCATTTTTTCACTTCTCCCCCTAAAATTTGAGCAACCATTATTAATTGGATAGTTTCATCCTCTATCTCTTGGTAGTCAAAAGCATCATTCATTTTTTCCACATGTTGTTGAGCAGTTTTAGGACCCGTTCCATAAAAATGTGGGATTTTGGATTGATAATCTTGTGGCATAGGTACCATAGGTTGTGGTAGCACTAATGGAGCATACCAAGCTTCCATTATTGGTGGTGGGGGAACCCAAGGGGGGTTAATAAGGGGAGGGTTAACTAAGGGAGGTGGAGGGTTAAATGGAGGAAGGTGGAAAATGGATGTATGAGTGGAGGTTTGGGCACTTTGTGGGGAAAGGTTCAAGGTAATGGTAGGAGCTACAGATACACTTGGGAAATTTGACTGTTGATGAGAAAAGTTGGAAATAAAAAAATGATTTCCTGCATTCAAAGAAGATAATTCTATAGAGTGGTGAAGATAAGCATCATCAATAGCTGAAGTAAGTTTTGTTACCAGACCTTGAAGGGATTCAAAGTGTTGGAGAAGCTTAAAGTCAGTTTGAGTGGAGGTAGAGGCTACCCCAATAGGAATATTTTGTAATATGGATGGATCAAAAACTTCCTGGTCTATCCAATTCTGACATTTGGTTCTGAACAAGATTTACTCAAAGTGTAAGTAAAACTGGATATCTTGCAAGGTTGGAAGGTTTTTAGGGAGGGAACTTGCTTTGTGAAGAGGCCTGCTAATAGTCAGAGTCTCAGATCTGGGAGTTTTTCTTAGGATTTTCTTTGGATTGTCAACTATTGCAAGGGGATTTGGGTCAGGATGGGATCTGGTAAAGATTCTTCTAGAAGCCATAATTTATACCCAAAGCACAAACAGGGTGAATATTTTTACAAAAACCAATCTATATAAAGTACTTAAATCACATAGTAATTTGACTGGGGTTTCTAAGTTCTTATGGATGATGAGATTTTTAATAATTCCCCAGCATGGTTGCCATTAATTTTTCACTCCGTAAATTGTAATATTGGAAAGAAAAAATGACATAGGATAGCATCAAACCACTTTGGATTCAAGGACCTAGCCTTCCTAGACTCAGAGAGGGCTCTCTCTATTTTTATGATTTAACTTGATAACTGCAAGTGTTGATATTAGGATAGTTACATAAATTATGAGGTTTGTTTGTTTGATTGATGGTGTGGTTGGACAGATAGGGCCGGAGGGAATAATCCATTGGGATATGGAGTCAAAAGGCTGGAATGGCACATCAATATCAAGAGCATCACAAGGCAAGCTAATTGTGCTAAATGGATCTTAAGATCTATACGAATTATGAGGTAAAAGAAAGAGTGAGGTTCAGTAGAGACTAAAGATTAGTTGAGAATTATTTAATTAGACTTTAGCAAAAAACATTAAGATTGTAAATACAGACATAATTAAGGTGCTCCAACAACAAATCTTAATCTAAAATTTCTGATTTACCATTAGATGAATAGATGCACAATAGGGAAAACAAAGGAAACATTTCAAACAGAGAAGTATCACATCACCATTTTGACACAGCTCAAGAATCTTGTAAACGGTCTTTGATTATTGATGTCTAGCTCCAAAATTACAATGCTCCAATATAGTAGTTCTTACAATGTTGGGGCTAACAATATCCAACCCTTGATAATGAAAATTCTAGAAGTATTTAACTAACAACTACGTCGGTTGCCCTAATCTACTTTGGAAAATATTTATTAATTAGAAACAAACTGAAATTAGAAAAGTGCGGCCATGAAAGGCCCAAGTAAAGAAAATCTCTGACAAAACACCGCCTGTAGAATTAATTGTGGTAGCTCTTCAAGAATGAAAAACTCAGGTGGCTCTTTGTGAATAAAAAAAGTGGCTTGGAGGTGGCAGATATAGTTGTGAAGAGGCAAAAATGGGTGGCATCTAACTTCTGGCTCTTATTTTGGGCCGCCACTGCCGAATCATTAAAGAGGATGCGATACTGGCACTGTTAATCACTAGACGCTTATGTTGATGTATCTACCGTCCCTTTTAAATCTTGGAGAATACTTATTCCACTCCTTTTTGTTGGGAATCCTTGTGCCTATGACCTATCGGTATACTTCATCCACCTTTGTGTATTTTCTGAAAGTGGGCTTGGTGAGGAAAACATGCTTCAGTTCATGTTGAATAAAGATGTCATTGCTCAAGAGATCCCAGAAAATTTTCCTGGTCATCTTTCCTTCAATGCTGGTGAATTTTGTGGTATCATTAGTTGTTTCTTTGAGTTTGGTTATATAATCTCCCCTTTGGACCAGCTTGTTATTAATTACATATAGTGAGGGAAAACCTTTTGCCACCAGGGGTTCAATCTTGTTCAGGAATCAACTGATAGCCAAGTCCAACTAATGACACTTCTCATCTAATTTCCTTACTAAATTTGTCTTAGTGAGGACCCTTTTTATGTATGATATGGTTGTTGTTATGTATTGTACATCCAAATATTCAAGCTCATAGATGGTTTTTGAGTTCAGGAATTTTATGATTTTAGGGGCTATGATTTCCATGTTTCCTAATTCCTGATTTTCTTTTTCAGTGGCCACTATGCATTTTTCCCCCAACTCTTTCTTCTAAAAAATTATGTGGATGGAGTTCCAAATTTCCTCCACTAACTTTATGATATTTTCCCAAATTATCAATTTCATTTGGCCCAAAATTCTATTGTCCAAAAATTCTTTCTCTGCCTTCTCCAATCTCTCAATCTACTTTTTTGGCTATCTCATGGGAAGTTTCAGACCTTGCCTTTTGATCTTTCATGATACCAATTTGTGCTTCCAATATCTACATTTCTTGTGGATGCAGAGTCATAATTTCCATGGCCTTTCATAGCTATTCTATCCCACGTGATGTTCCAGTAGTTGTGGGAACAACTGATGGGATTGTTGAAATGGGGACAACTTCCATCTGGTTTTCCATATGTTTGATTTGGTTATACTGTTCCACAACTAACTTCAATGGCTATGACTTATGTGACTCATATTCCTCAATGCCTTTGGCCAAGGGGTCTTATGTTGCTGGCATCTTGAGTTGTTTCCTAAGGGCTTCTATGTCAACATTCTTCTTCTTCAAGACCTCATCCACAACATGAAAATTGGTTGGGTCATGATCCATATTCAATATTAAATCATCTAAAGACTTGATCCTTGAGTCTTTAGCCATGGCATATATCTTATCCATTTTTATTTGTGACTGAGCATTCGATAAGGATGCCTACAGCTTTGATAAGCTCATAGCAATACTTGTCTAGGTGGAGGCCACCATCTCTCCAGTCTATTTGTGTAATTCCATTTGGTCAATCAGATGAATGTCCTTGGCATTAAATTCAAATGATGCCTTCTTGTAATATCCTACTCCTTTGGGTTGTGGGACCAAGGCTTCTAGAAATTCCATTTGCATCCTTCTCTTCTTAGTGTCAAAAGAATACAATAGCCTGCTTTCTGAACTTGGATCTGCTTCTAGAATTGATTGTAAGTTTTAGTCTTCAACACCTCATTTCTCCATTTTATTTCCTTGAATGTGTCATATACTGTTTTTCTTGGCCTTCTATGGCACGTATAGAAGTATATTTCTACAAGGCCTGCTACTGTAGAGACATTGTTGTTGTAGATATAGGGGAGGCCAGTTTTTGACCACCCACTGTAGATGGCCCAGGGCTGTCTGCAATATGAACCATTGTTTGCTTCCATGATTCTCTTCCTTGATCAATCTCCATATGAAATTGGGCCCTCTTCCTATATCATAGTTTGAATTCCTTACTAGAGGTATCAGTCATCGAAGGTGATTGATCCTCTCTTGGCCTTTTGCTCCATATCTCTTTCTCTTTCTCTTTCCTGTTGTCTTCTCTTCCTTCTACATTCTTCCTTCCTTGTGGTGTTGGGGTCTAGGCGCCTGGAGTGGAGAACACTTGTTCTTCCTCTTCTTGGAGGGTATTAGTTACCCATTATGCTTGATTGGCATATTGCTCAATTAAAGGACTATGTGTGTGAACATAGGGTTTGGACTTCTTTTCCACCCTTTTCTTGGAGATAATCCCTGGAGGGTCATAATACCAAGTGAAAATGTGGCTGAAATTCATCTCTTTCAGTATCTTTTCTACGTCTTGAAAGGCCCAATTTGTGTCTTGGTCTTGAACCAAGCTTTCTTCTTTGCGGAGACAAAGTGGAGCTCATCTACAAGTATTATTTTTCTTATGTATTCTAGTGCAAAGACCCTCATGGAGAGGAAATTTGGAAATTTTTGAGGGGTTAATTCACTTCCATAGACTCGAATCTCTATGTAATTTTGGCACAAATACCAATATGTTGTCTTCACTTGCTCTGTTAGCTGCATGGTTCTCTTAATTTCCTCATTTATCCTGGGATCTGCTGTTGTTGAGTGTGCTGATGGCTAGGTACACAAACAAATCCACAAAATCCTTGTATGTATAATCCTTCTGATCTTTTAATAGAAGGGTGGTCTAGAAATTACATATTGAGGCTCATTATATTCATTTACCTTGGTCATTTGAAATTGAAACCTTCTAGACTGGAAATGGATAAACATATATACCAACACAGAGGAATATTTGAAAAAATCCTTTGTATAAAACTTTAAAAACTGTTCATGAATGGCCTCTGCAAGAAACTGAGCATACTTGAATAGGACTATGGGTTTAGCACCTAGGGAAAGAGTAGACAGAAAACCTATCACAACTTCATCTACCCATTAATCATTGTGAAAACCTAACAAATGAGATAAAACAAACACAATGTGCTTGGTCCTATCAGAAAAGGTAGATGAGGGATAAGGAGGGTTCTTTGTAGGCATTGGGGTATCAAGGGCCATGGAAAGTTGCAAAGTTTTGGCTCTGATGGCAGGGTCAAGCTTCTGATAACATTCTTTGAGGGCTTCATATGAGAAAGGGACCACTTTTTAGGAGTGGGGGCTTGCATCATCTGCTGGATGGATTGGGAATTGATTGAGAACATTATTTCTCTTGTTGGGGTGACTATGGGCCTTTGATTAATATCATAATAGCTCCAACACTTCCTCATGAACTCTGGGAAACTATGGATTTTTGGAAATATTTAAAGGGGTAAATTTGCCTCCCATAGGCTAATGTCATCAACTTCTTCAAGAAATTGGTCTTCAAACTAGAATTAGACATCAAATAAATCAGAATTAAACTCAGTCTCATGGATTTTGTAGTCTTTGTCTCCTAGAGCCAAGTGATCCACATCCACTTGTGGGTAGACCATAAGATTAAAAGGTTGTTGATCTAGCTTTGAAGGTATCTCCTTGATGATTATTCTTTCAAAACCTATAATGGAGAATGAGACGATAGAGAGGGGAACTGAGAAATGGAAATGGTTATGGATCAACACTAGGGAAGGGATATGATAGAAAGGGATAGTTGCCGGGATTGAACGGTCGAAAGGAGCCCTATAATCCGGTTTCACAGAGTGCTGATAGGTCTTCTCTGATGGATAATTGACTCTTTGGCAACAGTTTTTACAATTCACACTTTCTCCAATAATACCTGTAACTTCAATTCCTGCATCAATTTGACAATAACCGATAGAGTAAACTCTGTGGTTATGTCGGAATTTGGCTTTAAATAGTGATATGGTGTTATGGAGGTGGCGCAGGTTTGTTGGTTAATGGCCCGACCCTTTATGGCACAATGAATTTCTACATGGGAGGGGATGTGATTGAGTAAACCAGATAGCGAGAGTAGACATGGTGCGTATTGTACGGGTAATGGGAAAAAGGCACAACGGTTTGGTGAGTGGCGCAAAGGGATTTTCAGAGGGGGGTGAGAGTGGTTAGTGGTATTGGACAAGGTAGTGCAGATTAATCATGGGCATGACATGTAGTTGGACAAGTAGTATGGGATACCGCCCATTTCATACCCCTCCTTTTGTTAACATTGGACGAATGTGGGGAGGCCAAAAAGCGTTGTAGGCCGTACAATGCATAGAGGTGAGCATATATGAAAAGGATTTGCGGGGGGTTTAGCATATATGTGACGTGGCAAGGAAAGTGGGTCAGCTCGCATCCCGCATATTGCAGAATTTCTGGGGTCCCACCTTCATTGCAGATTGCATTTCAATGATCTTAACATTTACCATGGGAGCTATCTTTTAAAACTTGCGATGTGTGCTATGCGATCGGGTCCCAGCTAGCATCACACATCGCACTTTGGCAACTTTAAAACTTACCTTTGTGCTTACTGTTACAAACATGCGAAGTGCGATTGCGATCAGGTCCCACCTGGCTTTATCGCAAGTTAAAACTTTTAACTTGAGGGAACTTAATAGGTAAGTTTAGAAATGTGTGAAGTGTGGGATGTGCCGCATTAAAAGCTAAGAAGTGAAAAAAGGGAAAAAGGTAAGGAAAATTTGGAATCCAAAGGTTTTGCATGCAGATTTGGGGTAACGTGTAAACGCTGGATGGGTCCCACCAAATCGCATCAGTGGAGTTTTAAGTTTCGGTGATGAGTTAAGAAGAAAGGTTGAAAACTTGCGGGGTGCGAAGTATGGGCAATCAGTAAGGATTATTTGTATGTTATGGGTGGATGGGTCCCATTTCATCGAAGATCACATTTCAAAATATTTAGAGGATAAGGTAATTGAAAAACTTTGTGATTTGGCCAATGCAAAAAGAGATTTGGGTGTATGGTAATGAAATAAAAGGGAAATGACTTGAAAAAATGAGAATGCATCGAGAGATTATGAAAGGAAATGTGTGGAAATATATGGAAACATATGAGCGGGTAATGAAATGTAAATAAAGGGAAATGAAGTGAAAAGGAAGTGTGGCACATGAATGAAATGGAATGAGGGTGTAAATGAAGTTTGATCCCCGTCACACCTTATCAGCAACACTCTCTTCCTTGTTTTCTAAAAATAAGTGACAGACATGGAATATCATTTTCAGTTATGACAAATCTAAGAAATAATCAGTCACCTGATGATACTGTGAAATACGAGAGTCTAACACAATTTTTGAAAATTAAAGGGTTGGAGAAATACTTCAATCCAGGACAACATCTAATTCTACAATTCCAAAAATCCAATCTTCCATGATCCTTATTTAAGAGTTGGATAAATTATTCAATGTGTAGCAACATCAAATCCCTATAGATTAAGTAACAACATTATTTTGCACTTACAAGACATTCAACAAAATTTACATGCAACTAAAAGAACAAAAATAATTGGCTCAATTCGTGCTATTTATATTTAGACCAAATAGAGCCATGCCTAATTTTATTTGATTTTTATCCAAAATACTTCATAGATACTAATCTGCCAATTAGAAATAAAAAAATAACAACACTACATGAGATAAGACCAGAATGTGTACCTTCAAAATTCTCCATAGGAAAATTGCAATCCCTTGGACTAATACAATTTTCCCACGGCTCTGATTGGGAAAAACTGCAAGTAGCCTTCTTCATTGAATGGGTATTATAGTTAACCAATATGCTGCGTTGGCAATTTTGTAAACTGCTGGTCCATGGAAAATTTTAAATGGAGAATTGTTCATGTTGCCAGTTTTTACTTGCTAGCAAAATTTTCCAGTATTTCCTATTTAGAATGAGTCATAATTATGTAGGCATGTTGGTAACCTTGTTCAAGGTTTTCATTCCAAGGTAAGGTCTTCTACATATAAACTTTGCTATCTCTTGCTAATGGTATTTGGTGATATGAATTGCTCCCTTCTTCTGTATAAGCTTGAAATATTCCTTTGTTACCCTATGATGATTTGGTGTACGAGTCCTTTTCCTTTGGCTCTAGAGAGTAGTTGAATCTAAGAAAATTCATTTATTGCTTCAATCTCATTTTCTATTTTTTCTTATTCTACTACTTTTAACTATCTTCAAGGTGTTCAAATTTTCAAAATTTTATCTAGTAGGAATCAATTTTATGTATGAAAATACACATGATATTCTTAGTCATGCTATTATGTTATGTTCTCTGTTAATACCTCTATGTTTTCCAACAACTTGGAGTACTAGTATTTTGAAATGCTTATTTTCCTCTATGGTTTATTACCTAAACCACATCTTGATATTTCAATTCTCTCCTTCTGATAAGTTTTTCATAGCCGAAAATTTTATTATATATAAATATTCATAATGTCATTTGTTTTTCACTGGTAATAAATATTTAATTTTTTTTCTGAGCTCAGTTATTCTTATTTTGTGTTGTTGTGAGGTTGGTACAACTGATTCAAAAATATCACTAACATAAAATATTCTAAACATATTCATTTTATAGCCTTAAATTTTGTCCATCATTTCAATTCTATATTTTTACATTCCAGTACATGAGTTTCCAATGAACTAGGAACTGGACTCTAGATTTTTACATTCATGTAAATTCTATATTTTTACATTCCAGTACATGAGCTTCCAATGAATTAGGAACTGGACTCTATATTTTTACATATATGTAAATTCTATATTTTTACATTCCAGTACATGAGTTTCCAATGAACTAGGAACTGGACACCCATGTGTTGCACAGTTCTCAATGCATGCTAAACTTTATATGTCAGCCAAGAGGGCTTTCGTGATAGGAGCTACTTTATTCTCTCTTCGAAATGTCTGGTGCTATGCTTATAGCAATGAAGGAGAGGTAGTTGACTATGTTTCAAGCATTATGTTACTACTTTCATCCTCAACCATTTTGGATGGCATCCAAGGTGTTCTATCAGGTAGAAAATATTTCCCATAGATTTCTTCAGATCTGGAATAGTCTACAATCACACTCACCCACACACACCTACCTCAGAGATCATGTTTTCTAAAATTTGAACACCTTTGTAGGTATTGCTAGATGATGTGGATGGAAAATGTTAGATGCCTATCCAAATCTTGGGCATACTATGTCATTAGCATTCCAATTGCAATAAGTTTGGCCTACATACTATAGGTGGTACGGTCATTTTTATCCTTTTATGCTTGATTCAATTTCTCCTTCCAATGTTAATAAGTGGAATACAGATGCAAATGTTACTCAAATTTAAACTCCTTGTTGACAGATAATAAAATCATGCTTTCTAGGAATGAGAAAATAAATGAAACACTAATTTTATTATGAGAGTCTCATTGTTTTCATTAAATTTCTATTTTCCATAGCCCATAGATATAATGTATTATATACTTGATGAGATTTCAACTCTCCCTATCCTGAAATTAGTTTGTCAATCCCCGAAACAGATGCCTAATATCACCTAATATTGAGTGCTAATATGGTTGGATGCTCTTTCATTTTTTTTTTCCAATTTTTTGGTGTGGATATATATGTAAATTGTTTGAAACGAGAAATAAATTGTAAAATTGTAAAATGAAATGGCCATACACCATTTATAGATGTTCTTGTTACTAATTTAGTGTCATGGATGTGTGCAGGTTATCATATTTAAATGAAGCATTGGATCCCAAGGTTGTTCATATAGATATAAAATATAGCAATATTCTCCTAGATAAGAAATTGAATGCTAAGCTTAAAAATTTTGCGTAGGCCAAGATCCTTGGATCTAAGAAAAACTATGTCACAACTTGGGTAAGGGGAAATTTTGGGTGAATATTGATCCCAATCATGCTATTTGTTTTCAAGGCCCAGTCTTTGGTACTAAACCTCTAAAATGTTTTCTCATTTTGCTAGATTATTGGCCTAAGAACCGAAGGGAATCATTAGCTTTGGTGCAGGAGAGATTCAAGTTTATGCAATTTTTCCTGTTTTATTATGTGGTTAGAGCATACTAATCTATGAAACTGGGAAAAATTTAGACTTGATGAAATTTTGTAGGGGGTATTAGGGGTCTCTCTTTTTAGTCATCTTGCTAGAAGTTGGTGGTGTTTTGCGATTCAGTGTTTCTTGTATATTTTTTTCATTTTATTGTATTACTAGCCTAGGAACTAATCAAAACCGTTAGCTTTGGTAAAGGGAAGAATCATGTTTGTGCAGTCTTTCACTAGAAAAAACCATTTGATATATCTGTATACATATATTTAATGGTGTTTGCAATATATCTATACTCTGTTTACTTGCATCAATACATGGTTTATTAATGCTTATTATTTTCATTGCAGCCATTCCATAGTAATATAATCTGAAACTTTGATTTTTTTTAACAGGATCGGTGCGTAGGCCATGAGGCTACTACCCAAGCACATTATGAGCACTTACAATCCAATAAATGATAGAATATCAAATCTAAATAGTGACAACACTAGCGAAGATGAAGATAACATTGTTATTCACATAACAGTCTTGGCCACATAACAAAGAGGGATTGTGATGACAATCATGGGATTTTTCTTAATTTCACCACACATTTTGTTCGGCCTCATGTTCCTATGCTCCCTCAAAAGTAGACTGACATTCAAACGTAGACAATAATGTTGGATTGAAAGCAAATAATGTTGGATTGAAAGATTGCTTGCTATTTAAATTGATTGAGATGTCATTTAAATTGATTGAGATGGCATTGGATGTTCCTCGACCACAAATTTTGGATTCATCCTCTATAGAATCTGTTGATTTTCCCTTTTATAAATCTTAAATCGAACTACTAAAGCACAAATTTCCTAAAATTTTTATGGCTTCATTGCATGCACTTTTTATGGTTTCATTGCACGCACATTAACTGAACTTACCTAATTGGCACTCCAGTTGTATGTTCACGATAGATGTATCTTTTCAAAATTCAATTGAGACTTCATAGTGATTTCAAGATGAAACAAAGATTCTGCAATTATTTTTGAGTCCATAAACGTGAGTTTCAAAGTGTTACAATGTCTATTAAATTTAATTTAGTAATAAGAAGACTCATAGACTGGAGGACTACTTAAAAGACCATCTGTTGAGTTTATGAAGGCATTAGAATAATAAATATGGAATCTTCATTTACATATGTATAATTAGTTTGAATATAATACATTGTTTTCTTTGACGGTAAGATTTCACATATTCATTGGCTTTTGGTTTTACCCATTCGATTGGAATAAAAACGTTCTTATGTAATATTTTAGTAAAATGTGAAATATTAAAAGTGATCGAATATATATTACATAAATGAATGTAAACATAAAAATAAATGAATGTCAAATTAATTATAACACTGCAATTTAATTATAACATTATTTTGCATTAATCATTTACATGTCAAAAATGAAATACTTTTACAGTTTGTTTTGTTTTATTATGTAGAAATATCCAACTTTCACATTTATGTTTACTGGCTCCATCTGGAAAAATACTGGAAAAAAAATAATTTTTTCAAGAACCCATTCCGCAGAAAATGTAAAAGACTCAATGTTAGGGTCCCGTGATTTGGCAGATTGGTAGACCAAATGACAGGGTAACATGGAACCACTATTTGGAGTCCCAAGACCTAGCCTTCCTAGAATCAAAGAGGAATCAAAGAGGGATGTGTTCTTTTTGCTTTAGGGTTTTGATTTTAGGCTAATTGTTAAGTGTAGGGTTTGTTGATTGTTTTGGTTGGGTAAGATGGTCAAGTGGAATAGGTGGAGTGAGATTCTATCAAATCCATTGGGCTATGGAGTCAATGAAAGTAATGGGTGTCTAAATGATGAAACAGATTGTGTTGCAGGTCTAATTTAGCAAGGTTAATGGATCCTTAAGGTGATGTATGAGGTGGAGTGAACATCAAATTTGGAAAAAATCAGGAGGTCTTAAATACGGATAGTTAAAAGCTATAACTCATGAGGTAGGGAAAACCATTAAGCTCAATGAACAATACTTAAACTGATAAATATCCAAGATAAACATTCTAGTGAAACATAGAAAGCATAAGAGCTTCTAACTTCGGTAAATTCACCTTCAGAATTTGGGAAAACATATAAGATAACACAAATAAATCAGTGTATCAAGAGGGAACTCCTAAACATCATATATCAAGCTATAAAGAAATTTGAAACAAGTTCATAGAAATGGACAAAGGGCCAAATCGAACGAGACCTCTTTGACTTAACCTAGCGAACAATATTCCAGAAAGAGGTTTCAAGATAGAGTTTGGACAACTTCAAGTAAGTAGGGCATACTGTGAATCATACTTGTAAAATAGCATACTAATCCATATATAAAACAAAAAAAGTTTAGGTGGACCTAAGGAGAAATCAATAATTCCTTAAGATGACCAAACAGAGGAAAACATCAAAGCTATAACAAACAGGAGGACTGAGGTGCCTCAAAGAGCATGTCTCAACCTATAATTTTCTGATCTATAGCAACCAAGAAGGATGAAACATAAAGAGAACAAGAAAACATAAACAAGTTAGGAAGACATCATCATTCACCAAGCTAAGGAATCCTGCAAACAAGCTTCTCCATCATCAAGCCAAACAAGCCATCCATCAACTTCACAAAACCAATTTCTTCTCCAAGCTCATAGAAACCATGTATTGCTCTCCAAGTTCATCAAAATCCAACTAAATTCATGCGGGCCTCATGCTCTATTTATGGAGCAAAGGAGGACTAAAACCCTAAATATGGTAGGAAAATGTCAAATTCAACCATAAATGTCATTTATGGCCAAGAGACCATGCAAGGCCCAAGGCACATAATATCCTAAGAAATAAATGCCAAAATAACTATTTGCACCTAATTCTAGAGTGTTTTGCCTAAAAAAACTCAAAAAACTCAATTTTCAATAAATGAGTGTGTTTTTTTTACTTTTTGTCCAAAACACACTTAGGCAGTCTCCATGTGCAGCACCATTTCAGCAAAAAATAGGGTATTTTGTGACTAAGTTTTGGACCCCTTCCCGATGCTAGATTTGGCTCCGTGATGGCTCGTTGGAAAGCCTGATGAGTATAATTTTGAGAAATTCTTGAGTGTTCCTAAATGAGTTCCATTTTCCTTTCGAAAAACCCACTCTCCCAACAATGCTCTGTGCACAGCACCTTGCCTAAAAACGAGGTAGAATGGTCAAAATCTTGGTGTTTTTTGACATTTTGGGTGGTCAAAACTACTCAAAATGATCTAAAATTTTGTGAGAAGATTTATGTTGATGAGAGGAATCCAAAAATTTAAAGTTGGTGAGCTGAGGATGCACCAAATTTGTGTGCAGTGCCAAGGGTGCTATGCACAAAAGTCTCAAAATTTCAAAAAAAACAAAATTTTGTTCAATTTGGCCCAAAATTTGTGCAGAGGTCCCTCGAGAGGTCTTGGAAACTTGTTGAGAAGCCTCAGCCAAAAATCCAAGGCTATCATGATTTTTTTCTTCTTTTAGGTTTTTTATCTCCATGAGGGCCTCCTTCAGTTTGGCACAAGCAAGCTTGTTTTCTTTGCATAGTGCTTGGTCATATTTTTGTTCTCATTGTCACTATCTAGATCAATGAATCGAGGCTCTTGAGTAGCCCTCTTGATTCTATTACTTTGCTTCACCTTTACCTACTACTCACCCTTTTCCATCTTTTCTTAGCCCTTGTCCAATGGTTTGATAGCTGGGGAAGAGATGGCCCTTTGCCTTTTTGAGGCAGCAAACACATCTCTCTTCCCCCTGTGATATGAGAAATAAAAAGGTCTAATGATTTATAATCTAGGGTCCTTGTCATGAATGTTATTGTTAGCCCCCTAATTTTCTCTCTTTTTACCATTTTCCCCTTCCCAAATCATAACCATTTACCTCTATTTTACCCCTTTTTATGTACCCTCATCCTGCACCAGTCCAAGCATGGTGGCATATTTCGTATAACTTCATTTTTCATATTTTTTAATTCAACTTAGCATTTATTAATTATTTATTACATGATTTCTTACTTTTAAATCATTCTTTGTGACTTATCGATATCTCATATGTTCATTTGGTAGTTAGAGCACTTACCGTGACTGTTGATCCTAGTTCAGGATCGGATCCTGCACCATTGCTAGCACCACAAATCTCTGCAACAGATCTAAAACCCCTTGATTACTGCCTCATCGTGTGCTGCTTCATCCACAACAGCAGAGTAATCCAAAGGAAGTCGAGATCAGATCCGTGAAGAGAAAAAACAGAAGAATAGCTACGGACAACTTTGTTAATTGTTTAATTTTGAGGACTGCAACAACTAAATTCTATATTTTGTTACGTAATCAGTTAAAAGGGTCTATTTTGGCCTCTGGATAAATGCCTATATAATTTAAAGTGTAAGTAGAATTAGGAAGAGAGTTTTTGATATAGAAAGAGCAGGAACACAACCGAGAGGCGGTAGCAGGTCTTTGTATTTTGTTATCGCCCAAATCGAGGTTGGACAATGCACTTTTGTATGTACTTGCCTTGATAAATTAATAAAAGGAGCTCTGCCTCATGTTTTGAAGATTATGTTTCCATATTGAGTTGATGAACTAATTAAAAAATATTGAGCAGCATTTCCTTTTAGAAGGGAAATGTGCTGGTTGGCTAGGGCCCAGCCAACCTAGCACGTTTACCCCATTTCTTGTTTTTCTTGCAATTTATGTTTATAATGTCAAGTGTGATCTAATTTCAGCACATGTATTCCTATTTGAGTGCAATCGAATCCATTGTGTGAAGTACATAACTTTCTTTTCTCTGCAATTTCTTTTCCTGTACTTAATTTCAGATTGGATTTCCTCGCCTGGTCCAAGCAGGAGAAGTGAACCTGCACCTGTGCACGTTGGTGTGACATATATTTTTATGCAATTTTACTTGATTGGTTTTCCCCCACCTAGTCCAAGCAGGAGAGATGAACCTGCACCAGTGCACGTTGGTGTGATGCAACAACTTTCTTATTTTAACTTTCCGAAACTCTTTTTCTCTCATTAAATGCTTATGACAGGATAAATATATGTATTGATTGTTTCTTTATTTTTGCAACAAGGAACATTCATTTTTATGTGTGCAATTTGATTTAACAGTATAATAGCACTTGCAATAATTAAACATTCATTTTAAGAATTAAATGCTAAGTGCAGGAAGCTCCGATATGGTGCAAGAACTAGTTTCTTGCCACGGGATCTGAGTGCTTTGAACTTGGAAAATTTAAAAGCATTCACATGAAGTGGGAGAATCCTTTAGTGAAGACACTATCTATACCTTCTGCATAAATCTCTGTTTTTTCACTAGTGCAACCAGACTGTGAAAGTGCAAGACAGATTAGTGCAGGAAGAAAATCTTTAAAGGAGCAGGTTTAAGGGCCCATCTGATGAGACTGCTAAAGTGTCTCTGCTAAGGGAAAACACATACTCAGTAATTAAATAATAATCCATTGGAGTGATTTCATTTTATATTTAATTCCCTTTTTTTTGCAAATGCATTCTTTCTTGTTCCAACCTTAGATTACTTTTGATGATTCAAGTTGCCTTCGTTTCTCTTTTTAATTTGATTCTACAATCTTTCCTTTAAAGAAAGTAGGGATTTATATTAGAAGATTCATACCATCTCTGGCATTGAATGTGCTTAGTCTCTAATTTAACGAATCCCCTGGGTTGACAAATTAAGTGTTGAGGACTTTGCTTAAGTGTAATTCCTGCACCCAACATTTTTTCGCCGTTGCTGGCGAGGCGATTTGATTTGGTAACAATTTTCTGATTATACAATAGAGGTAATTTTTTCCTTATTTCTGCAGTGTTATTTGGAAAAAAAATTTGAAGGAATTTTACTGGTGTTACTTGATTTCTGACAGCATTTTTACCAGAAGTTATTTTTTATTTTTTTTTGAAATGAATGCCTAAAAAAGGTAAGGGTTCGAAGCCCAGTAAGGGCCAAAAGAATTTTTCTCATATTGTGTCTCCTTCTGTAAGTAGGAAGCCCAATTCAATTCAAACCCATCACGCAGGAACAATCCACCTAGATTCTGGTGTCAACAGCTCAGGTGTGGACCAGCCTATTGAGAGCGGTACAAGTAAAAGGGAAACAATGGTGGACCATGAAGATCATTTGGAAGGGACTGGTGAGAACCAGGTAGGTAGAGAACAATCCACTTTTGTATTTCCAATTGTGGATCCTGATACTGTGGCACAAATGAAGAATATTCCACCATCAGCTCTCCCTCATTTCCATGGTAAATTTCATGAAGATCCTAACTCTTTTCTATTCGATTTTGATATTCTGTGTAGAAGTTATGATTATGCAACTGATGCTAAAAAGTTAAGACTATTTCCTATTACTCTCAAGGACTCAGCTCTACACTGGTTTATGGGGTTAGGAGGAAACACTATAACATGTTGGGATCAAATGTAGAGAGCGTTTTTGTCTAAATATCAAGAATATTGAAAAACTCAGGACATGCAAGATGAGATTTTTACAATCATACAGGATGATGATGAAACTCTTGAAGATTACTTGGAAAGATTTCTGTATATTTTACAAAGGCTGAAACTTATGTTTGATCCTAGTACTATTAGAACCTTGTTCTTAAGAGGACTTACTGATATTGCTAGAAATAATTTAAATCTGTTAGGAAAATGTGATATCTCTTAGCAAACTTTTGAACAAATTTGTGAATTATGCATAAAATTTTCAAGAAATCAATATAGATCTGGTAGAGGAACTTGAAATAGAAATAGAAAAAATGAATCTACTAATGCTATGATTATTGGACTAGAAAATAAAATGGAAAACATGAAAATTGATATAATGAATACTGATACCAAACAGTTAGACTCTTTAAAATTTCAGCAGAAAATTATGAAGGGACAAGAGTCATTATGTATTTTCTTTCCTAAATGTAGAGATACGCATCCTCCTAAAGAGTGTCCTCTTAATTTGAAAGAAACTAATAAGTGTGCTATTTGTGTAGAAGACCATATCACAGGAAAATGTCCCTCTATACCAGGACTTAAAGCTGTATTTACAGGGGGACAACCCGAAGCTGAATACTTGTATGCTATGGGAGCAAGAAGGAATTTGCCTCAGGTAGGCGCAGGTATGGCTCCTAAATTTTCTCCACACTATTTTGGTTATAATTCACATGCATATTATTATCCTAACACTAATAAACAGTGGCAGTATGGGAATCAATATCAGCATGGGAAGCCTTCTCAACCATGGAAACAAGGTTGGAAAGGACCAAATCATTTTCCATATTCCCACCAGCCACCTATGTAGTCATATCCATCTACGCATACACCATATTCAATGCCTCAAGTTCTGAGTCAGTCTACTCCACCATTGCCTTTTTCTCCACCCTTTCAACCCCCTCAGTTTCCTGCTCAACCTATGCCCAATACTAACAATAATAAAGCAGTGCAAATGATCTATGTAACAAACCCACCCTTATCATTCAAATAATAGTCTATTCTAGTTGGGGTTCACGATATTCAATTGAGATCAGGAAGGACTGTAACATCAGAAAATCAGAATCAAACTATGGTGATCGTTGAAGAGAAAGGAGAAGAGGAAACTCTTAACCATTCTACGAAAGCTATCACTAAGCAGCCCTTACCCTTTGAATCCTTGCCATCTTCTCCCAACCAACCTCCCTTCCTAGAGAGGATAGTAATGGAAAGAAGTGAGCCTATTTCTAAGACTAGTTCGGCATTTGAGCTTCAGAATCTTTTAATTAAGATACCTTTTCTTCAAGCCTTTAAAGAGATCCCCATTTGTACCAAGATTATTAAGGAAATCTGTCTCAAGAAACTTGAGAGGAAGATATTGGAACCCAAAACCATTCAATTTGTTGGTAGGGCAGCAGAGTTGATGACAGGATGTGTATCTATGGAAAAATATACTGATCCTGGAAACCTTGTTGTCACAGTTTAGATTGGTAATTTCCTTGTCTCTAATGTTCTTATAGACCTAGGGGCAGCCATTAATGTCATTACTAAGAAAACCATGGATCAGCTTCGCTTATCTCATCTTCGCCCTACTCCCACTATGCTTGAATTAGTAGATAGATCCAAAATTAAGCCAGAAGGAATATTGGATGATGTGATCATCTCATTAGATTCTTGGGAATATCCTGCTGATTTCATTGTGCTATAGCCAAAGAACCCAGTAGGAGGAAATCCCTTGATCTTGGGTCGACCATGGCTTGCTATAGCCGATGCATATATTGGATGTCATTCCAGTAATATGTATATTTCGCATGGAGATTCTAGGAAGAAAGTTACCTTATACCCCCCTGCCAGATCCATTCAGGACCTTCGAGATATTTTTGTGGTTGGATCAAAGCAGTGATGAGGAGACTCAACCCATTTCCCTTATCCATCATTATACTGGGTCTTCACAAGAAGATGAGATTCAAGATTTCCTAAATAATCTAGACACTATGCCTAATTTTGAGCCATTGAGCCAAATTTTCAGCCTAGACTTTCAAGATACTCATGATTCTCACTCTTCTGTACCACTACATTTGACCACTCCCTTAAGAACTCTTGAGCCTGATACCACTCTTTTTGAGATTAGCCCTGGTAAATCCTTGCATATTAGTTCAGATTTGGACTCATCACAGCAAGAGCAGCTCGTGAATTTGTTGCAAAACCATCTTAGTGCCTCTGCTTGGGGCTATGAAGATATGAAGGGCATCCCTCCTGAAACTTGTACACATCATATCTATATTCAGGAAGGAACCCAGATTGTATAACAACCCCAAAGGCGAATGAATCCTACTCTAAGAGATATTGTGAAGGAAGAAGTACAGAAACTCTTGGATGCTAGTTTTATCTATCCTATTTCTGACAGTCAGTGGATCTCTCCATTAGTGCTAGTTCCTAAGAAATATGGAAGGTGGCGTATTTGTATTAATTATTGAGAATTAAATAAATCCACTCTTAAAGATTACTTCCCTCTCCCTTTCATTGACCAGGTGCTTGATACCCTTGCAGGAAAGAAATATTTTTCGTTTTTGGATGGCTTCAGTGGTTATAACCAAATATAGATTGCACTCGAAGATCAGGATAAAACTACTTTTACATGTCCATGGGGTACCTTTGCTTATAAAGTACTTCCCTTTGGATTATGTAATGCTCTGGCTACCTTTCAAAGGGTAGTCCTGTCTATTTTTGCTGATCTAGAATTTGTAGAAATTTATATTGATAACTTTTCTGTGTTTGGTGATTCTTTTCAAGAAGCTCTCGAAAATCTAGAAAAAGTACTTCTTCGTTGTCAGGAAGCCCATCTCACTTTGAGTGACAAGAAATGTATATTAATGTTCAAAGTGAGAGTGGTACTTGGCCATTTGATTTCTGATAAAGGTATCTAGGTTTATCCAGAAAAGATCAAAATCATTCTGCATCTTCCTGCACCCAAAACTCAAAGGGAAGTACGCGGTTTTTTAGGACATGCTGGTTACTATAAAAGATTCATTGAAAATTTTTCTAAGATATCTGCTCCTCTATTTCGACTTCTAGCTAAGGATAGTGAATTTTCTTGGTCCACAGCTTGCCAACAGTCTTTTGAAACATTGAAGGAAAAGTTGGTACAAGCACTAGTTTTGAGAGGTCTTAACTGGTCCCTGCCTTTTCACATTTCCTCTGATGCTTCAGATTTTTCTATTGGCGCAGCTTTAGGACAAGAGGAAAATAAGAAATCCTATGCTATTTATTATATTAGCAAGAATTTGTCTTCCGCTGAATTAAATTATACAGTTATAGAGAAAGAGTTTTTAGCTGTGATTTTTGCAATTAATAAGTTCAGGCACTATATTATAGGATATGAAGTAATTGTACATACTGATCATTCCACGATTAAATATTTGATGAAAAAACCATTGACTAGTAGTAGAGTGACTAGGTGGTTGCTATTGTTACAAGAATGTAATGTTATTATTGTTGATAGACCAGAGAAATCTAATGGTGTAGCAGATTTTCTTTCTAGATTAGATAATCCTAGTGAAGCAACTCCTGTTAATGATGATTTTCCAGATGAACATATTTTTGCTATGTCGACAGATTCTCTGTGGTTTTTTGACATTTCTAATTAATTTTTTATTGGGAAAACACCACCTCACTTGTCCGCTCGTGAAAAGTGGAACATTATTCAGAAAATTTCTGCATATTCCTGGATTTGAGGAGATCTCTTTTACATTGGTCCATATTTGATTATCCGTAGATGTGTAAGAGAGGTGGAAGTGTTTGACATATTGAAATCTTCTCATGATGAACCTTGCAGAGGCCACTTCCTTGATAACTGGACTGCATATAAAGTATTGCGTGCTGGTTACTTTTGGCCTTCCTTGTTTAAGGATGCCAAACAGTATGTCAGGCGATGTGATAGTTGTCAACGAATGGGCTAGCCTAATAAAACCAACGAAATTCCTTTATGCCCCCAAGTTATGATTGAGCTATTTGAAAAATTGGATATTGATTTTATAGGACCAATAAATCCAACGTCATTAAGTAAAAAGCATATTTTAGTTTATACAGATTTTGTTACAAAATGGGTAGAAGCTAAAGTTGTTTCCTTTGCTACAGAAAAAGTTGTTGTTGATTTTATTTTTACTCAAATCTTTACTAGATTTGGTGTGCCTAAATAAATTGTTTCTAACAGTGGTCTGCAGTTTATTTCTAATCTGGTACAGAGTGTGATGGAGAAATACAAGATCCGGCACAGGAAATCCACACCGTATCACCCACAAGAAAATGGCCAAGTGGAATCCACAAATAAATTGATCAAGTCCATTCTTACAAAGATAGTAAACATGCATCGGAAAGACTGGGCTAAAAGATTACTAGAAGCTTTATGGGCATACAGAACCACTTGGAGAAATAGCACGGGACATACACCATATGAGTTGGTATATGGAAAACAAGTTCTATTACCAATTGAATTCCAGATAAAAATTTTCAGAACTGCAGTACAGTTAGGACTAGATCTCTCTGAGGCACAAAAACAACGTCTTCTCCAATTAAATGAGTTAGATGAATTTCATAGGGATGTTTTTTAGCATAACATACTCATTCAACAGAAATGCAAAAGGTGGCATGACAAGTCTATTCAGAAAAAGCAATTCCAACCAAGTGATTGGGTGCTCCTTTATGATTCTAGATTTAAAATTTTTAAAGGGAAATTCCATACACGTTGGATGGGACCTCATGAAGTGATCTGAGTATTCGAGAATGGAGTAGTAGAAGTTAAAACTATTGATGGAAAAAACTCAGTATTCCTGGTAAATGGACACATATTAAAGAAGTATTTTCAGCCACTTTCCAGGAAAGATTTTACACAGCAAGTCCAACAGCAATTCGAGACGGTAGTGGTGAATGGTAATACCAAATTTTTGAAAATATGAGTTTTCTTCTTCCTAAAAAGAAAAAAAAATAAAAAAATATAAAAAAATTCTAAATAAAAAGTAAAGAAAAAATATTTTCCGGTAATTTTGAAAATAAGTTCGCTGACATGATTGCAGAAGGATCAACCTGAAAAACATCTTGCTGGTGGGAAGATAAAAAATTTCTAATAAAAAGAGAATGTTGCTTGATCTTTAGATATGCTAGCAACCACCAAGTAAAAGCAACCCTTATACAATTGGGGTAATTAGCATGGACATTTTTATTTCAAGTAACGCTTAATTCTCGTTGCAGTTATTTTTCTTGCACCAGTGCAGGCAGACCTTCTAGAAAATTTTCTGCCTTTCTTCATATCCCATTTCGTAATATCCCCTCATTTTTTTTCTTCAATCCAAAATTATTTACCTTCCCATATTCTTCTAAATTTACCCTGTCCGTTTCGTAAAACCCCACCTTACCCTTGAATTTTATTTATTTTTCCTTATCCCACTTCTGTTTATGTAATGTTCCACAATTTTAGCCTCACAGCTAAATGGAACATTAGAGTTAGCAGCAGCTTTAGCCGGTGAATACATGGGTAGAAAAGCCCATAAGTCTCTTAAGGAGGATAAAAACACTCCAAGTGTGAAAGGGGACTCTCTCTCTAGCTTAATAAAACACCTCCATGTGTGAACAGAGATAAAGTCAAGCTGGTTCAGTTCACTTTGACTAAGTCAACAATACAGTTGTCGAGGAGAAGGAATCCAAGGAGGAATAACGCAGTTTTGGAGGGATATGTATCTTTGGATAGAGATGACCTAACTAAGTGGGGCCAAGGGAAAGAAAACTCATGTTTTATATAAGGAAGAGGATGGAAGCATTATTCTTCATGTCTTAGATTATTTTTCATGTCTGCTCAGACTTTTGCTTCCTCTTGCTGTTTAGCAGAGTAGCAGTGTTGTTTAGCACAGGGTGTTCCCGAATGAGAATCCCACCTCTTTCCTTGAGGAGTCTCTTGGGAGAGTTTGTATTCATCATTCCACATCAGGTTTTCAGGCCAAGCTTCAACCAACTTCATCAACATAGTTTTTGCCTGAGATTGTGCAGTGTTGCTAGGTGCAGTAGTGGAAGGGATTGGAATCCCAGTTTCTGAGCTAGCTTCTCATTGGAGGAAGGTTTCCTTCACTTGAGGGACCTATTTGGAGAGCTCCAGAGATGATTTCAGATTTGTGGTATCAGACCACACATTTCCCATACATTCCTAACATTGTTCCAGCTAGGGAATGCGTTATTCTGGAGGTCATATTCAGCGCATGGTTTGGTGGCTCCGTTGCAGTGTTTCCTTGTGATTGAGGGGTTCATCCTTTCATGGGAGGAAGCCCTTGAGGGATATACATCAGATAAAACATCTTTCTATCCTTGTACACTCTTTTACTTCAACATTTTGGTGTTGATTCAGTAAATTACTGAATATCCCATTTTGTATGCAGAGTGTTTAATAAGAAACCCTTGCCGGGTTATCTTGTATTTTGCATAAGGAGACTAGATCTTAGTTCTTAAAGAATATTTGATTAATATATGAGTAGATATATTGTTCTCCTATTTTCTGAGTGTAAACCATCTCTTAGACTACGCAGTCCCTTATGCAACAACTCTGGTATTTTGCAGTCTTGAGGTTTTAACACATTTTGGCAATCCTAGGTGTGGGAGATCTATTTAACCCACCTAGTTTGATTTGTTTCAGCTCTATTCTTGGATTTAGGTTTTATATTGATTAATTTATGGGATCCAGGGGTCCATTTCAGTATTTTATTGAAAATGTTGCTGGAAATGTGTTTTTAGTGCGTGATTCATGAGTTGTTCCAAATTTGGAATATTACAGTGGTATCAAAGCATGATCTTTGGCTCAGCCTGTAAGATATAGCCATCATAGGAAGGAGAGATGGACAGAAGCCAGAAAGCTTTAGTATGTGAAGGAAGAAAGGAATACAAGCTTATAAAGCTTCTTCCAAAATCTATGCAGAGCTTTCAAGGAGAGCTGAAGAAAATGAGATTGGAGATGGGATCTCCAAAAGAGGTTGAATCTAGAGCTAAATCTAGATCTGCACATGGTGGGTGTGAGCATGGAGCTACACACCATGATGCACAACACAATCAAGTGCCCAGATCTGTCTTGAGATGGATAGGAGGAGGAAAAATGCCTAAGAGGATAACTCTTAGTGATTTTTTGTAGGAGTATGAATCTCAAACTGAGAGGTTTAGAGGTCATATTGATTTCCAGGATTTTTTCAAGATCCAAGTGGAGAATATTAAGCAGCAGGATGCAGATATATTTCTTCTATCTACTTTTTCCGGATCACCTAAATGTTTAGCTCGAGCTTAGGTGAAGGAGCTAGACTCCTATTTGCAGTTGCACCATATTTCTGAAGAGGAAGCCATCAGAGGTGCAGCGCTGCATTTAGAGGTAAGGCTCATGCATGGTGGATTTTTGAGTCTTGTTCTTTAAAAAATGCAAACACTTCCTCTTATGCAAGATTCATAGAAAATTTGATGGGAAGGTTTGGTGAAAAACTTCTTAAGGCACATGAGAAAGGAAAACTTGAGAAAAAAAAAACCCTTGCATGTGATAAAGGACACTCCACTACAGAAAGCCATGGGAGGAGTTGACACCTTGCATTACACATTGTCAGAAGCAAGACCTCCAGTTCATATTCTTGAACAAGAGGGCATGGGTATATTCTTTTCACAGGAGGATCCAACTATTGAGATGTTTTCCATACACATTGATGAAGATGAGGGTAACAGCGTTGTCACATCTAGAGCACATCCAGTACCTCATGCAGAGGAAGGAGGAGCACATGCTCCAATAGGAGGGATTCTTTCATCTTTACAATGAATTCCCCAGGATCTCATACATGGAGGTCTAAGCACAATCAATGAGCAGCATTATTGTGAAGCATTGCACCTGGGAGGAGGAGGTAGGGAGGAAGAGAAACATCACTTGATGAGAGGCACACACCCTTCTCTATTTCAGAGAGCCAATGCAAGAAATAGGCAGACTGATTTGCACTGTAAGAGTAGGGGCAAGATTGCCAAATCATATGTATAGTCTACTCTTGACATTGATGTCTCACTACATGGAGGCATTCTGCCGGGGAGGCCACCAGATCTATAGTTGATGAGAGATATCTTGTCTTTGGGCTCACCATTCTTAGATTCCAGGGAGGTGAGGAGTTTGGAGAATTAATTTGGCATGAGGGATGTCAATGTAGCAGGCAACAGCATGGGGAGAGCTTCACATGCCAGATCACCAGCGCTGTCTCTTAGGAGGATTGATCCTTATTGGAGATCTCAGCTCTTGGTAGAGTAATCCAAGGATCTTGGTGCATGCATGATTCTTGATGACCTAGATGGAGATGATAGATACATGGTGGATGATGTGGTCATCTATTCCTATGGTAGGATCTTCTTGACTAGATCTTCTATTATTAAGGAGAAGCTGCTACATGCAGCACATGAGGACTTCTCTTCTATGCACTTTGATGCATACTTCCATTTGATGGAGGAGTTCACCTGGGAGGGAATTCAACATGACATATTTCAGCATATGGAGAGATGCATAGCCCAGATGGTGATAGAGAGGATGTCACAACCACCTTCCTACTCATTGGGAGTAAGGGAGAATTTCCAGTTGAGCCATTTCAGCTCAAGACCTCAAGTCCATGATGAAGGAGGTATAATTTCACATTTTGTATTGTACTTATTTTCCTTGTTTGAACAACATGATGTAACAAGAATAATTATCTCTTTTTTCATATTGTAGGATGATGTACTTGCAGCTACTTGTAGCATTGGTCTTGGCTATCTTTTTGATGTTTTGTGGGGGAAGCCACATGTTTCTTGGTGTGCACCATTGACACCATATTGTAACTTCATGTTACCATCTTATGAGATGACTGTGGCAACAAACCAGTGGCTGGTAAAGCACTTGTTATTTCTTATTTTGATGTAGGCAAAGGATGCACTGCGTTGGTTCCATGAGTGGGAATATGATTCACTCTCTGGTTGTCACTTGGAAACTTGTTCTCATTGTACTTTTCTTCCATATATTTTTGATGTGTTTCTGCTCAAGGGAAGCTTTGTATGGAGAGAGGAACCAATTGGATGGCATGGCACCCATATGATAGAGCAACAGAAGATTTTTTTTTATGGGGCATCATACAAGTTGACCATCATGATCTTACTTCATGGCTTGTATGAGGGAGAGATGAGGTAGCAGCAAAATTTGTTGTTGTTGTGGTTGCACTTGGGAGAGTATGGGAAAAATTCTTCCCATACCTTTCATGAGATTTCTAGAAAGAAGGAAGGCACATTCATGGTGCAAGGAGGCTACCCTTTAGCATTGAAGGATCATGAGATACTTCCATGTAGGAAGAAGATCTTCTCACATAGCAGCATGATGGTGGATGAAATTGGCATATGGAATGTCAAAGAGAGGAGTCATGGAGCCTTATCACAAAGGCCTACAATGCTGTCACATAGGAGTATGTTATTATGGATGGAATATTCCAAGGAGAAGATGTATTCCTTCTTCTTGCAGATTTTTACAAGGACATTCTCATGGGAGGGCTTATTAATGGACCTCACTTTCATCCAACTCACTATGTATGGTATGGAATGCATTTCTATACTTTTTGATTATTCCATTGAGTATTTGTACTTTCTTACCATGTTTGTACAGTGCATTTCTCCTCAAAAGAGCAAGAGTATTTTTGGGTTTCATGGTCACTTTAGGGCCAATGTTTATGATGATAGTAACCCATATATACATGACTTTGGGAAGTGTATTGTTATTTTATCTATGTACAACTAATATACATTGATGCTCACTTCCCCATGTTGGGAGAACAAACATATATAGCTTGTAACTTGTTGCAGAACCACTTGCCACTTGATGCTTTGAACCAGCAGTTTAAAGGACTGCGCTACATCCACTAGAGAGACCATATTTATCATCCAAACTTGCACATAACCTTCAGCCATTTTCTGATTTGGATGCCATACGGTGATGATGTGCCATTCATCTTGTATGGAATGTTTTGGGTTGACATGACTCATGACTTTGGAGGAAGGGTCTTTGGAGACTCAATCTTCTTCTTTCCATTGGAGGGAAATCATGTAGTAGCCCAAGGTCAGCATACCCTCTACACTTATCATTAGTGGAGAGGAGTATAGCGTGGGATAGGCTCTCTTGCCTATCATGTTCATTTATTCATCCCACCTACATTTTAGGAGCACAAGGTGGAGGAGACTTTTCATGAGTTACCATGTTGGAGGGTGACTCACTTCATTTGGATGATAACATGGGTGGGGGAGGCACTCATTCACCATGGTGATCATCACTCCTACATTTTGGAGGCCATGAGACAGCAAGAAAGTTTCCATTCACACTTTCCACCTTTGATTGATGTGGACCATTTGGTTTTGCACACTTGGGAGGAAACATTGGATTATAGTTTATTTGTAGATTCTCTTAATGCAGTGATGGAGGCTATTGATGGGAGGCCACATGAGGGAGAGGGGAGAAATTGTGCTCTCCTTATACATTTTCTTGAAGACAAGAAAATTGTTTGGAGGGGAGGACTGTAATGTTCCACAATTTTAGCCTCATAGCTAAATGGAACATTAGAGTTAGCAGCAGCTCTAGCCAGTAAATAAATGGGTAGAAAATCCCATAAGTCTCCTAAGGAGGATAAAAACACTCCAAGTGTGAAAGGGGACACTCTTTATAGCTTAATAACACCTCCATGTGTGAACAGAGATAAATTTAAGCTGGTTTAGTCCACTTTGACTAAGTCAACAACGCAGTTGTGGAGGAGAAGGAATCCAAGGAGGAATAACACAATTTTGGAGGGAGATGTATCTTTGGATAGAGATGACCTAATTGAGTGGGGCCAAGGGAAATAAAACTCATGTTTTATATAAGGAAGAGGATGGCAGCATTATTCTTCATGTCTTAGATTATTTTCCATGTCTACTCAGACTTTTTCTTCCTCTTGCTATTTAGCAGAGTAGCAGTGTTGTTTAGAATAGGGTGTTCCCGAGCGGGAATCCAACCTCTTTCCTTGAGGAGTCTCTTGGGAGAGTTTGTATTCATCATTACACATCAGGTTTTTATGCCAAGCTTCAGCCAACTTCATCAACATATTTTTTTTCAGAGATTTTGTAGTGTTGTTGGGTGCAGTAGTGGAAGGGATTGGAATCTCAGTTTCTGAGCTAGCTTCTCATTGGAGGAAGGTTTCGTTCACTTGAGGGACCTGTTTGGAGAGCTCCAGAGCTGATTTCAGATCTGTGCTATCAGACCACACATTTCCCATACATTCCTAGCACTGTTCCATCTAGGGAATGCATTATTCTAGAGGCTGTATTCAGTGCATGGTTTGGTGGCTCCGTTGCAGTGTTTCCTTATGATTGAGGGGTTCATCCTTTCATGGGAGGAAGCCCTTGAGGGATCTAAATCAGATCAAACATATTTCCAGCCTTGTGCACTCTTTTATTTTAGTATTTCAGTGGTGATTTAGTAAATTACTGAATATCCCATTTTGTATGGAGAGTGTTTGACAAGAAACCCTTGTCGGGATATCCTGTATTTTGTATAAGGAGATTAGATCTCAGTTCTTAAATAATATTTGATTAATATATGAGTATATCTATTGTTATCCTATTTTCTGAGTGTAAACGGAAGTCTCTTAGGCTAGGTCACTTATGCGGCCAACTCTGGTATTTTGCAGTCTTCCAATTTTAACATTTTGGCAATCCTAGGTGTGGGATATCTGTTTAACCCACCTAGTTTGATTTGTTTCATCTCTATTCTTGGTTTTATGTTTTATATTGATTAATTTATGGGATCCAAGGGTCAATTTTATTATTTTAATGCAAGTGTTGCTGGAATTTCGTTTTTAGTGCATGATTCATGAGCTGTTCCAGATTTGGAATATTACGGAGTTTATCCCCTCTTATGGTACTATTCTTGCCTGTAATAGAATTCCTTCCCTTTCTGAATTTCCCCTTTTCCCACTTCTTTATTCCCTCATGAATTGCAGGATCTCGTGTACAAAGAGCAAAAAGGATATGCTCTGAAACATCAAGGAAGGGTGAAGCAAATTTCCAGTATAAGTTGAGGAAGTCATGTTAGAAGTCCAAACTATATTTTATTTAAAAGTTCCCTGTTCTTTTTTCTTAGATATTATGCTTGCACTAGTGCAAGCATGTTTTTCCTATATATTAAGTGTAAGCATAATGGTACCAGCAGAGTAGCAAATATTAAGCGGTGCAAGCAATCCAGTGCAAGCATGCACCTTGCCAAAAAATAGAATATAATTTATTTTTCATAAGCATATGTCATAGGGAAGTAGTCATCATCAAGGTTTATGAGAAATCCTTTCATATAGTCGAGAAGTACTTGTGCTATCATATTAACTAGGAGAAAATTATTTAAAGTACAAAGTGTTTTTTAAGTTAAGAGTCATGATCAAATTTTTAATGAATACTAAAGTTTCTTTTTTGAATTATGAAGGAGTGTGGGTACGTTTAACTGTTGCTTGGATATAATTACCCTTTCCACCATGATCCTAGATGTCCCTTCACTCGCCATGATTACCTCACCTAGCCGTTAAAAACGCTGCCACAAGTACCAATTCAGCATGACCTCAAAGATGCCACATATTCACGGCTATTTTAGTGGAATGAATGGGTGATAAGATGGAAATGATGGTGGACCTTTGGATCCCAATCTATAAGAACTAATTTTTTCTGGTGATTGCATGTAAAATTTTGACTGTTCGTAACTGTTAAAGTAGCAATGCCGCCTGTTCGGAGCGAACCGTCGTCCCTTAGTGTGGTAGAACAGACTGCTAAGTTTTGCAACAGTCTTGCACTATTGCGAGACTCAGGCTTTCTTCAGTTCTTACAAAATTTTGATGGGCATGATCATGAAGTGGCCCTATAGTTTGCCCGCAGTTTTAAAAATGACTGAGTACAAATTGGGCCCCTAAAATTCAAGATTACGGAAGAATTCATAGCAGCGGCAACAGGGTTGGAAAACACTGGCGAGCAATGGTTCAAAAATCAGAAAATAGAGAGGAATCAATGGCAGCGTTTTGTCGTCGACAGGAACATGAAGGTAGATTGGAAGAAAGGAATTCCGCGCAGTGCCCTGTTGGGACAGTGGCGGGACCTCCTTTTTATCCTACAGAAATTTGTGACTTGTGAGGGGAGTTTCTCCCTCATTTTTGTGTATCATTTCAGGATGTTGCAGCATTTTGAAGGTGATCAGCACATCTGGTGGAAAATTGATTTCCCCTATTTTTTGTTAAAGATTTTGGAAAAAATGGCTAAAGGTGTGCAGGACGCACAGGCAGACCAGGCCAATAACAAACTATATCACCATGGTCTAATAAAAATTTTGGTGCAAAAATAATTGGAAATTAAAGGCATGACCTGGGAGGCTCTGTTAAAACAGTTGCATAAGAAGAAAGATGTTGGGAAGGAGATAGAGGACCCTGCCAGTACAAGCAAGGGTCGAGGTAAGAAATAACAAGGGGGTCCTTCTTGCACTAGTGAAAAAAGGAAATGATCTAGAAAATCAACAGAAGAGACTCCTTTTGCGCCACTAGTGCACACATAGACACCTGAGGAAGACAATTTATCAGTCCTTGCAGATGCGGCCAAATCTGTAGAGGTTGAGGATGACACTCTGTTGGCCGATTTTATTAAAAATTCCTGGAAAAATAATGAGGAATCTAGTGTAGGCGAAGAAACACAGGGCGTCGAATCCCCTCCTCCACTAGTGCAAGAAGAGCAAGAAAAAGAAGAAGAAGAACAGGAAGAAGAAGAAGAGCCAGAAGAAGAAGAAGAAGAAGAAGAAGAACCGGAAGAAAAAGAAAAGGAAGAAGAGTTTGTTGAAACCATGAGGGATACTGAGGTCCCTAAAGAAGACACAGCTCTTGTCGAAACATAAGATTAGCAACTCCTACTGCTTAGATAGCTGAACTGGAGCTTCAAGTGCAAAACTTAGAGCAGCTCATAACTAAAGTACAGGAGGATAAAGAACAAAGTAGAGAAGAGTTAACTGCGGAGATCCAGAAAAAGAAAGGATAAGTCAGAGTTTGGAAGTACCGTGCTGCAAAATGTTTTAGGAGACTTAAAAAGGTGACAAAAAGGTTGAAGAACATTAGGAAGAGGAAGTCTGAAACATTGCAAGCTGATGTCAGTGTGGCAGGGTAGGATTGAGCTGGAATGCTCAAAGTTTTGAAGGTTTTTTGCAAAGGTACAGAGTTGTGTGAGGAAAAACAACAACTTAGGGGTGGGAGGATGTTAGCCCCCTAATTTTCTCTCTTTTTACCATTTTACCCTTCCCAAATCATAATCATTTACCTCTGTTTTATCCCTTTTTATGCACCCTCATCCTGCACTAGTCCAAGCATGGTGGCATATTTCGTATAACTTAATTTTTCATATCTTTTAATTCAAATTAGAATTTATTAATTATTTATTACATGATTTCTTACTTTTAAATCATTCTTTGTAACTTATCGATATCTCCGATGTTCATTTGGTAGTTAGAGCACTTACCATGACTGCTGATCCTAGTACAGGATCAGATCTTGCACAGTTGCCAGCACTGCAAATATCTCCAGTAGATATGAATCCCCTTGATTACCGCCTCATCTTGTGCCACTTTAGCCACAATAGCAGAGTAATCCAAAGGCAACCGAGATCATATCCGTGAAGAGTGAAAACAAAAGAATAGCTACGGCCAGTTCTGTTAATTGTTTAATTTTTAAGACCGCAACAACTAAATTCTATATTTTGTTATGTAATAAGTTAAAAGGGTATATTTTGGCCTCTGGCTAAAGGCATATATATTCTAAAGTGTAAATAGGATTAGGAGGAGATTTTTTGATATAGAAATAATAGGAACACAGTCGAGAGGTGGTAACAGGTCTTTGTATTTTGTTATCGCCAAAATCGAGGCTGGACAATGCGTTAATGTATGTACTTTCCTTGGTAAATTAATAAAATCAGCTCTGCCTCATGTTTTGAAGATTATGTTTCCATATTGAGTTGATGACCTGACTAAAAATTACTGAGCAATATTTCCTTTTAGAAGGGAAACGTGTTGGTTGGCTAGGGCCCGACCAACCCAACACGTTTATCCCATTTCTTGTTTTTCTTGCAATTTATGTTTATATTGTCAAGTGTGAGCTAATTTCAACACATGTATTCATGTCTGAGTGCAAGCGGATCTGTTGTGTGAAGTAGATAACTTTCTTTTCTATGCAATTTCTTTTCCTGTACTTAATTTCAGATTGGATTTCCCTGCATGGTCCAAGCAGGAGAAGTGAACCTGCACCAGTGCACGTTGGTGTGACATATATTTTTATGCAATTTTACTTGATTGGTTTTCCCCCACATGGTCCAAGCAAGAGAAATGAACCTACACCAGTGCACGTTGGTGTGATGCAGCAACTTTCTTAGTTTAACATTCCACGACTCTTTTTCTCTCATTAAATGCTTATGACAGGATAAATATATGTATTGATTGTTTATTTATTTTTGCTACCAGGGAAATTCATTTTTATGTGTGAAATTTGATTTGATAGTATAATATCACTTGCAATAAATAAACATCCATTTTAATAATTAAATGCTAAGTGCAGGAAGCTCTGTTCTGGTGCAAGAACTAGTTTCTTGCCATGGGATCTGAGTTCTTTGAACTTGGAAAATTTCAAAGCACTTGCATGAAGTGGGAAAAGCCTTTAGTGAAGACATTATCTATACCTTTTGCATAAATCTTTGTTCCTGCAATAGTGTAAGCAGACTGCGAAAGTGCAGGACAGATTAGTGCAAGAAGGAAATATTTAAAGGAGCAGGTTTAATGGCCCATCTGATGAGACTGCTAAAGTGTCTCTGCTAAGGAAAAACACATACTCAGTAATTAAATAATAATCCATTGGAGTGATTTCCTTTAATATTTAATTCCATTTTTTTAAAAAATGCATTCTTTCTTGTTCCAGCCTTAGATTACTTTTGATGATTCAAGTTGCCTTCTTTTCTCTTTTTAATTTCATTCTGCAAAATTTCCTTTAAAGAAAGTAGCGATTTATATTAGGGGATTCATACCATCTCTGACATTTCCTGTGCTTTGTCTCTAAGTTTACGAATCCCCCGGGTTGACAGATTAAGTGTTGAGGAGTTTTCTTAAGTGTAATCCCTACACCCAACAATTATCATCTACTAGAAAGCCCTCTTTCTCACCTTTTGGACTGATGTGTGCAGCCTCCTCTTCCATCTTACCTTCATTGCTAGGTATTCCATATCTTTGTGCATAATCATCTTGTTTATTGGGAGAGATGTGAGCCTCACTGTTACCTTCAACACTATGATTTTTACCACTATTATATTGGCCTTTAATTTGATGAGTAGCTTCTTCACTTGTCTCACTTTGACCTTGTTCCTCATTAGTTTCCTTTTCTTCATATCCACTATCATCTACTTGTTCTTCATTGCTACTGCCACCCCCTTGTCCATTGTTACCATTGTCATCATCTTGTCTAACTAATGCAAGAGCCTGGGGAAAGCTTGAGGAGGAGAAAATGTGAGTTTGAGCAATTTTTTTGGAAAATTTAGCCAAATCTTATCTATGCGTAGCGCCACCCGATAGGTCATTCCTGTCGGGTCTTCCCTATGCATAGTGCCATTGAATGGTGGGCAATTCAGGCCCAAACTGGGCCTGTGCATAGCACTACAGCCTATGTGTAGTGCCGGCCGTTCGGTGCATAAAAGCATTGTCTTTTCTCCTCTATGCGCAGCACCGAAGGCTTTGTGCGTAGTACCTCTATCTGTGCGCAACACCTAGAACTTCAACCAGTTTTTGTAGAAAAACCCTAAAAATGATTCAACGACTCTCCTCCTCTCCTTCAAAGACAAAAATGAGTTGGGATGAGGGAAAAAGACCTTTATACTTCCTTTTGAAAACTAATTTCATGATCAATCCCACTTTCTAATGTTTGTTTTCCCTTCTTTCTTTTTCACTATATTTGTCATCCTTTTGTCCTGTAGGTGACATAAATCTAAAAAAAATGGTTTTTTGCCTTGGCTGGAGCATCTTGATGCTTCTCTTGGTTTTACAAAACTTTCAACAAGCTTATTGTTTTCCTTTTACCTAGATTTTGGAAACATGAACCAATTCTTGAAAAGAAGAAGGAAATTTTGACAAATTGTTAAGGAAAAAGTTATTCAGTGACATTATTGCTCCTTGAAGGTTTTTTTCCCTTTATCTATTTCATGAATTTCAGCACTTTTAAACAGCAAACTTTTGATCATTTTGGTATCTTCACCTTGGAGTCTTCAACCCTATATCTTTTATGCCTTTAACTGCATGGCGGATGAGACTGAAGAGAAGAATTCTGTGTTGGAAATATTGTCATTGATGGCAAAGGAGGCAGCAAAGACAGAGATAGGAAAAGAGATTAGCATAGTAGCAAGATGTAGAGAGGGTCGAGCAGTAGAGACAGGGTCATTTAAAGAAGAGGCAGCAAAAGGAGAATGAAGGAGTCAAGGAGCAGATGGAACAAAGAAAGAAAGAAAAGGGAGACAGCAAGAGAATGTCGAAATGTATAATAGTCAAAACAGAACGGAAGCAACGGCAAGAGACAAGAGAAAGAAGAAAGCTGTTAAACAGCGGAGCTGCTAGCGAAGGTCAGTAGGCAAAGGCAAAGGCGCAGCGGACTCTCAACTCCAGAGAATATATGTATACAATTCTGAGAATCTTTACCCAGTCGGGCGTTACACATAACATAAATATAATTCCGGGAATCATAACCCCAAGCGGCAAGTATATATATATACAAACAAATTCCGAGAATCACCTCCCCCGCTGGAAGATACACTAAAGATTGGAGCAGCAAAGTATACTTATATATAAATCTCATTCCAAGAATCGTTACCCACGCTAGAGTATATATGCAGCGCATTACATATATTGCACCTTATGCATAGAGGTCCAAAGCATACATATATATTTATATGGATCTCTTTGTAAACAAAGAAACAAAGGTAACAAAGCCTTATATGGTGGGACCCTTTCGCAATCACAACATCGCGCCTTCGCACCATCGCAACATCGCGCCATCGCACCATCGCAACATCGCGTAATCGCACCATCGCAACATCGCAACATCGCGCCATCGCACCATCGCAACATCGCGTCATCGCACCATCGCAACATCGCAACATCGCGCCATCACACCATCGCAACATCGCGTCATCGCACCATCGCACCATCGCAACATCGCGTAATCACAACATCGTGCCATCGCACCATCGAAACATCACAACATCGCGCCATCGCACCATCGCACCGTTGCAACATTGCGAAATCGCAATATCACACCATCGCAACATCGCACATCGCAAATGTTACATTGCGCATTTTTTTTGTTTGATCCACCGATCACCGGTGCGGCGTGTTGTCCGCCGTCAGATGTGTGGCCCGACCCTTTCATATATTAGAGGATGTCATCCGATTTATTGGATTGTAATATAAGACCAAAGGCGTAAGGTGGAGGGCAATTGTTAACGTAAAGTTGTTGCGATTATATTAAAAAGTGTCGTGTGGTCCATGGGTTATATATATATGCCTCAGCTTAATGGGAGGGTGATTATTAATATAAAACCATTGTGATGAACATATGTTCCGCTTGCGGAACTTGCCACATCAACAAGACACTCGTGGCATGAAAAGGGTTGGAATTGCCCTGATTTAAAAGTCAACAATTACATTTTATTTATTTAAAAGGCTCAGTTACACATATGCAGCAATTACAACCCCACAGAGGACATAAAAGAAAATAGAGCTGAAAGGAGATAAAACACAGTCACAGAAAAGACAAAGACAGCCAAAGAAAAGACAAATGCGTAGCGATTCAAAAGACTAAATGAGTTGAGCTGGAGTTCACATTGTAATTCGAATGTAAATATTTTAATTGTTTTTATTGTTTGCGATGCATTGGCAAGTCTCTGGAGGAAAAGCAAAGATCCCACTGTAATAATTAAAATAAGCACCTATAGTTACATTTTTTCTAAGTGAGCTGGAAAAGAAATGAAAAGGAAGAAAGCAAAGAGGTATGGCTGTCCATTCCAAATTATTTGAGGAATGCTAACAGTCACAAGAAAAGTCTTATAAATAATATCATCTGGATATGAAAAAAAAAAAAAAAAGAGAGAAAAAAAAAGGAGAGAGTAAATATAGAGAAGGCAGAATACAGAAGAGTGAGGCAGAGAAGATTAAGAAAAGAAGAGCAGAAAGAGAAGCTACAGAATAGAGCTGATATCTGAGGTAAATCAGCAAACATTCAGTTTGATAAATTGAGGAAGTTGGAGCTTCCCTATCAAGTTGCAGCTTGATAGCTGTCAGTTGTAGCTGACTGAGGTTGGAGCCTCATGTAGGTTGGTGCCTGCAGAAAATTGAAGGGAGTTGGTGCTTCCTTGCAAGTTGTAGCTTGCAGAATTGAGGATAGAGCCTCCTGTAGGTTGGTGCCTGCAGAAAACGGTGGTGAGAGGGAGTTGGAGCTTGCCTTTGCATCACAACAATAATAAGATGTGGTTTTCTCCCTTTATGGGTTTCCACTTACATCTGCTGTCTCTATGTGTGTTTCTTATGTGTTGATGTGATTCTTTCAATCTGCTTAATTGTTTGCTGCTCTCAACATAAGTATGGTGTCACATTAATTTAATACTGGCTATAATATTTTAAGACTGTTCACATATTAAGCTGTAAATAAGGTTGGTGAAAATTTAGAAGGCCTAAATATGTATTAAACGAATTCACCCCCCCCTCTCAGTTTAATTAAAGATTCAAAAATTGGTATCAGAGTAGGTTCCTTTGTTCAATTCTAACAACTGAAAGGAGATCCTAGGTTCCCAAGATGGCTAGTCAAGAAGGAAGCTCAACCAATAAAGCGCCTTTCTTCGCTGTTGCTAATTATTCCTTCTGGAAAATCAGGATGAGAGCATACATAATGTCCTTAGGATTAGAAGTTTGGGATGCTGTGGAATTTGGATACTCCACAAAGTCAACTGAGTCAGAGAAAGAAGCTAAACAAAACTTTGTAGCTAATGCAAAAGCAATGAATGCAATCTTGAATGGACTATGTGAAGCTGAGTTTATCAAAGTAATGCACATTAAGACTGCCAAAGATATGTGGGATACTCTAGAGAATATCCATGAGGGAAATAAAAAGGTAAAGACTGCCAAACTTCAAATATATAGAGCCCAGTTTGAAAATTCAAAAATGAATGATGATGAAGATGTTGGCAACTTCTTCTTAAAAGTTGCAGAAATTGTTAACAATATGAAAGCTCTTGGAGAAACCATGCCAGAAAGTATAATTGTGCAAAAGATTCTAAGATCTCTTCCATCCAGATTTAATCCCAAGGTGTCTGCAATAGAAGAAACAACTGATTGGGAGACCTTGACCATGAACCAGCTACTTGGAAATCTAACAGCTTATGAGATGAGACTCCCACAGAAGAAGCCAAGTACGAGGGAGGCAACCTTTAAAAATGAAAAGAAGAAAGAAGAAGAGGAAGACATATACTCTTGCTTAGATGAAGAAGAGGCAAAATTTGTCAAGAAATTGGATAGAGGCTCAGGTAAATACAAAGGTAAACTTCCTTTCAATTGCTTTAATTGTGGAAGAGTTGGACATTATGCTGCTAAGTGTCCCCACAAGAAAGTAAGAAATCTAGCTCAAGAATCAGAGAAAAACACATCAAAGAACTGGCAGAAAGCAAAGAAATTGAGCAGGAAATCCTTCTATGCTCAACAAGACAGCAGTACATCTGAAGATTCAGATGAATCCTCAGGAGACGATGGAACCTCTGAATTTTTACTGATGGCCATAGAATATCTTGAAGTACTCTTGCTAGAAGAAGAAGAAGAAGGGGAAGTCGACCTTGAAGGGGAGCTAAGAAGTGCACTGGAGGAGATTGACAGACTCAAATTAAAATGCAGAAAACAAAAAGAGATTCTCCTCAAATGTGTGAAAGAAGAACAAAATTCAGAAGTCCTCATGCAGCTGAAGGTAAAGCTTGAAGAAGCCAAGAAGATAGAAGATATGTTACTTCAACAAATTAAGGATAAAACTCAAGAACAAGAGAAACTGGAAGAAGAAATCGTATGTCTGAGGAAGAAATTAGAAAGTGCTCAACAGAAAGTTTCTATATACCCTTCTCAAATGACAAGCTCTGGTAAGTTGAATGAAATATTGGATGCTCAAAGATCTCCTCTAATAAAAACTAGGATAGGCTATGAAAGAGAATCAAGTAAAGGAAAAGAAAAGGAACACAAAAATATAATTTTTGTGAAAGAAAAGAAGGCTGATGAAGAAGCTCAAATAATTCCTACAAAAGAAGAAATCTGCAATAAGGAAGATAGAGATCAGAAGAAACCTCTGGGAGCAAAAAATGTAATAAATACTAAGACCCCTAAATATGTAAAATTTTGAAACCATCAAAGGAGATTCTTCCCTCCAATGAAGAATGCCACATGTTATGTCTGCCACAAGCTGGGACACATTGCTGCATATTTTCATACAAGGAGGAGTAATTCATACCTGCACAAGATTCAAACAATGAAGAGACTACCTCAAACAAGCAACTGGAGAATACAACCTCACATCAGGTATGCAAACAATTTCTATGGTTACTGTTTTTATTGTAAAGAATTTGGCCATAAAATCATTGAATGTAGAAAGTATGGACAAAGATTGATTTGCAACACTTCAAGGAGGTTTATGAATCAAAGAAATTTTGTTCATACTCACAATTCTACAAAAACTATGATCAAATGCTTTATATGCAATCAAGCTAGACATATGCCTTTCAAATGTCCTTTTAAAGAGAGTGATTCATCATCTCACAAAAGATATAAAACAAAAGGATGCCTCCAATGGAAAAAGAAGGAGAATAAGTGTGACCTAGCTCTAACTGCTCAAGACCTGAAAAGCCAGTGGTATTTGGACAGTGGCTGCTCTAAACACATGACTGGAGACAAAAGCAAGTTTATAACTCTTGATGAAAGGAAATCTGGAAATGTTACTTTTGGCAATGATAAATCAGGAAAGATCAAGGGAAAAGGCTTAGTCAACATAGACAATGGCAGAGGAAAGGCCCAAGATGTACTATTTGTAGATGCACTGAAAGAAAATTTACTGAGTGTGAGTCAGATGTGTGACAAAGGGTGTGAAGTTCTTTTTAGAACACAAGATTGTGTAGTCAGGTCAAGCACAACTGGAAAGACTCTGCTCAAAGGTATTCTAATAGAGAGTAATGTGTACATAGTGAAAGAGGAAGATCAAGCCTGCCACCTTAGCAAACTTGAGGAGTCATGGTTATGGCATAGGAGATTGGGACATCTCAACTTCAACCATATCATCAGACTGAGCAAGAAGAAAGCAGTCAGAGATATGCTAGAAATAAAAATGCCTTCAAATACCATATGCAAATCTTATCAATTTGGGAAACAGACTCGCACATCCTTTAAATCTAAATATGAGCTATCAACAAGAAGACCACTCCAGCTTGTGCACATGGACCTGTGTGGACCTGCTAGAACTAAGACACCAAGTGGAGAATCCTATTTCATGCTGATAATAGATGATTTCTCTAGAATGACATGGGTTGCTTTTATCAAGAACAAATTAGAGGCACTAGAAAAGTTTAAGACATTCAAAGCAGTAGCAGAAAATCAAACTGGATGCAAGCTAAAATGTATCAGATCAGATAGAGGAGGAGAATTCACTGATTATGACTTTGCAGATCTATGGAATGAACATGGCATAGAACAACAATTTAATATTGCAGGAACACCTCAGCAGAATGGATTAGTAGAGAGCCAAAACAAATCTGTTCAACAAATTGCCAGAGCCATGATGCAAGAGAATAATATTGCTCAAACCTTTTGGGCAGAAGCTGTACACACAGCAGTACATATTCTAAACAAAGCTCATTTAAGACCTAACAGTGAGAAGACACCTTATGAGCTATGGCATGGTAAACCTACATCAATCAAGCACTTTAGAGTCTTTGGTAGCAAGTGCTACATAAAGAATAATGATGAAAATCTGGGAAAGTTTGATGCAAGAGCAGATGAAGGGATTTTTCTAGGATATGAATCCAAAAGTAAAGGATAAAGATGCTACAACAAGACTCTTCGGAAAATTGTAGAAAGTATTGATGTAAGATTTGATGAAGAACTTCCAAACAAGACAAGAGATATAGATTGCAGCAGCCATCCTGAAAACCATGAAGAAGAGGACCAAGATGATGAAGAAACAAGCAAAACATCAGAAAATGCTGAACTGAACTCAAAAACCCCCTCAAGATACACTCAGAAGAATCATCCCGAAGATCAGATCATAGGAGACAAGAAAGCAGGGGTCCAGACAAGAAGGCAACTAACAGAACAAACTGAAGAGGTATACATAGCGATGTTGTCACAAATAGAGCCAAAGAAATTTGAAGAAGCCAGCAAGGACAAGTCTTGGGTGAATGCAATGAATGAAGAATTGGATCAAATTGCGAAAAACAATACCTAGGAACTAGTTCCTAGACCCACTGAGAAAAATGTCATAGGATCAAAATGGGTATTCAAAAATAAAATGAATGAGGAAGGACAGGTAATCAGGAATAAAGCCAGACTGGTCTGCAAAGGATATTCACAAATCAAAGGACTTGATTACAATGAAACATTTGCCCCTGTAGCCAGAATGGAAGCTATCAGAATGTTCTTGGCATTTGCATGCTACCAAAACTTCAAAGTATATCAAATGGATGTTAAATCTGCATTTCTGAATGGAGACCTAGAAGAAGAAGTCTACATGGAACAACCAGAAGGTTTCTCTTTGACAGACAAAGAAGACTATGTGTGCAGACTGAAAAAGGCTCTATATGGACTGAAACAGGCTCCCCGTGCTTGGTACTCAAGACTGGACAAATATTTGCAAAAACAAGGCTTTAAGAGAGGTGGAGTAGACAGCAATCTATACATAAAAGCCCATGAAAATGAACTCCTGATTGTGGTATTGTATGTTGATGACATTATGTTTGGAAGCAACAGAGAAGAGCTAGAAAAAGGGTTTGCTGATGAGATGAAAACAGAGTTTGAAATGTCCATGATTGGAGAGCTCAGTTTCTACTTGGGACTACAAATTCAGCAAAATAACACAGGTACTTTCATCTCACAGGAAAAATACTTAAAGGAAATGCTGAAAAAGTTCAAAATGGAGGATTGCAAGCCTGTGTCAACTCCCATGACCACAGGATGCAAGCTATGTGCTGATGATGGATCTGCTGATATAGATAAAAAACTCTACAGATCCATGATAGGAAGTCTGTTGTATCTGACTGCATCAAGACCAGACATCATGCTAGCAGTAGGTCTAGTGGCTAGATATCAAGCAGCACCTAAACAAAACCATCTTTTGACGGTAAAAATAATTTTTAGATATGTACAAGGAACAACACAGTATGGACTTTGGTATCCTAAAGGAAAAAGCTTCACTTTGACAGCATACATAGATGCTGATTGGGCCAGCTGTGTGGCTAACAGGAAAAGTACAAGTGGAGGTGCATTCTATCTAGGAGAAATCCTAGTTGCATGGTTAAGCAAGAAACAAACAACCATCTCTCTGTCTACAGCTGAAGAAGAATATATAGCAGCAACAGCATGTTGTACACAAGTCATGTGGATGAAGCAAACTCTTCAAGACATGAAGGTAAGCATTGATGAACCTATTTCAATCAAATGTGATAATACAAGTGCTATAAGTATATCTAAAAATCCCGTGCTTCACTCAAAAACCAAACATATTCCAATCAAGTATCATTTTCTCTGAGAACAAGTAGCTCAAAAGATAGTCAAACTGGAGTATGTACCAAAAAAAGAACAAACAACAGATATATTTACCAAACCACTTGCTAAAGAGCCATTTGAATATTTGAGAGATAGATTAGGGGTAGTATCTATAGATGCTACTCTCTGATATGAAGAGAAAGCACAGTTTCAGGGGGAGAACAGAAACGAAAATATCATTCTCAGGGGGAGATCAGCCAGCAAGGGAAGCATGAAAACAGGTCCTCGGGATCAAAGGGATTATGGCAATAATACATTCAGCAAAAAATAATCAACAAAAAGGCAAAAGGGTCTGTTGTGCAGCAAAAGAATAATGAACCCGATGTGTATCTAATCCAAAGTTTGAAGCAGCAGCGTACAAAGTCAGGAAATTTCAGGAAATGCATGAAATATTGAAAAAGGAATAAAACCACAGCATCAGAGAATAGAAGCTTCAAAAAACATTTGAACCCCTTGCCATTGATGTCAAAGGGGGAGGAAGAGAAAGCAACAGTAAGAAGAGGAAGCAACAGGAGAAAGGATCCTATCAGGCAAACAGAGGAAGTGTATTGCCATCAATGCCAAAGGGAGAGACTGTTGGAAATATTGTCATTGATGGCAAAGGAGGCAGCAAAGACAGAGACAGGAAAAGAGAGCAGCATAGCATCAAGATGTAGAGAGGGTCGAGAAGCAGAGACAGGGTCATTTAAAGAAGAGGCAGCAAAAGGAGAATGAAGGAGTCAAGGAGCAGATGGAATAAAGAAAGCAAAGGAGACAAGCGGAAGAGAATGTCGAAATGTAACAGTCAAATAGAAAAATGGAAGCAACGGCAGAGACAGAGAAAGAAGCAAAGCTAATGCAGACAGGCAGAGCCATTAGCACAACAGAGGCGAAGGCAGAGGCAAAGTGACCTCAACCGGAGAATATATGTATACAATTCCGATAATCTTTACCCAGTCGGGCGTTACACATAACATAAATATAATTCTGGGAATCATAACCCCAAGCGGAAAGTATATATATATATATATACAAACAAATTCTGAGAATCACCTCCCCTGTTGGAAGATACACTAAAGATTGGAGCAGCAAAGTATACTTATATATAAATCTCATTCCAGGAATCGTTACCCACGCTGGAGTATATATGCAGCACATTACATATATTGAGCCTTATGCATAGAGGTCCAAAGCATACATATATATTTATATGGAGTGCTTTGTAAACAAAGAAACAAAGGTAACAAAGCCTTATATGGTGGGACCCTTTCGCAATCACAACATCGTGCCATTTCACCATCGCAACATCGCAACATCGCGCCATCGCACCATCGCAACATTGCGTCATCTTACCATCGCAACATCGCGCCATCGTGCCATCGCACCATCTCAACATCGCGTCATCACACCATCGCAACATCGCAACATCGCGTCATCGCATCATCACAAAATCGCACCATCGCACCATTGCACCATCACAACATTGCGCAATCACAACATCGCGCCATCACACCATCGCAACATCGCAACATCGCACCATCGCACCATCGCACCATCACAATATCGCAACATCGCAACATCACACATTGCAAATGTTACATTGCGCGTTTTTTTTTGGTTTGATCCGCCGATCGCCGTTGCGACGTGTTGTCTGTCGTCGGATGTGGGGCCCGACCCCTTCATATATTAGAGGATGTGATCCAATTTATTGGATTGTAATATAAGACCAAAGGCTTAAGGTGGAGGGAAATTGTTAACGTAAAGTTGTTGCGATTATATTAAAAAGTGCCACGTGGTCCGTGGGTTATATATATATGCCTCGGCTTAATGGGAGGGCGATTATTAATATAAAACCATTGTGATGAACATATGTTCCGCTTGCAGAACTCGCCACATCAACAAGACACTCGTGGCATGAAAAGGGTTGGAATTGCCCTGATTTAAAAGTCAACAATTACATTTTATTTATTTAAAAGGCTCAGTTACATGTATGCAACAATTACACCCCCACAGAGGACAAAAAAGAAAACAGAGTTGAAAGGAGATAAAACACAGTCACAGAAAATACAAAGACAGCCAAAGAAAAGACAAATGCGTAGTGATTCAAAATACTAAATGAGTTGAGCTGGAGTTCACATTGTAATTCGAATGTAAATATTTTAATTATTTTTATTGTTTGTGATGCATTGGCAAGTCTCCGGAGGAAAAGCAAAGATCCCACTGTAATATTAAAATAAGCACCTACAGTTACATTTTTTCTGAGTGAGCTGGAAAAGAAATGAAAAGGCAGAAAGCAAAGAGGTATGGCTGTCCATTCCAAATTCTTTGAGGAATGCTAACAGTCACAAGAAAATTCTTATAAATAATATCATCTGGATATGCAAAAAAAAAAAAAAAAGAGAGAAAAAAAAAGGAGAGAGTAAATATAGAGAAGGAAAAATACAGAAGAGTGAGGCAGAGAAGATTAAGAAAAGAAGAGCAGAAAGAGAAGCTACATAACAGAGCTGATATCTGAGGTAAATCAGTAAACATTCAGTTTGATAAATTGAGGAAGTTGGAGCTTCCCTATCAAGTTGCAGCTTGATAGCTGTCAGTTGTAGCTGACTGAGGTTGGAGCCTCCTTTAGGTTGGTGCCTGCAGAAAATTGAAGGGAGTTGGTGCTTCCTTGCATGTTGTAGCTTGCAGAATTGAGGTAGGAGCCTCCTGTAGGTTGGTGCCTGCAGAAAAACAGTGGTGAGAGGGAGTTGGAGCTTGCCTTTGCATCACAACAATAATAAGATGTGGTTTTCTCCCTTTATGGGTTTCCACTTACATCTGTTGTCTCTATGTGTGTTTCTTATGTGTTGATGTGATTCTTTCAATCTGCTTAATTGTTTGCTACTCTCAACATAAGTATGGTGTCACATTAATTTAATACTGGCTGTAACATTTTAAGACTGTTCACATATTAAGCTGTAAATAAGGTTGGTGAAAATTTAGAAGGCCTAAATATGTATTAAACTGATTCACCCCCCCCTCTCAGTTTAATTAAAGATTCAACATTCTGACCTTCTTTTAACTGACATTCTATCATGTTTTCACTTTGAAGCAATGAAAACCTCTTGGTGTGAAAACCATAGTAGTTGGCAACAACAACTCCTTTAGTATTTATATGTGCCATCATCATGAGAGACATTAGGTTTGTTTGATCTCATCAATCTTCTAGTAGGTAGAAATATTTGACTGTCCTATAGAAATGTCACTCATGGCTAACTATCTTTTACATAATATAATTTTGATAAGGAAACCATTTTTGGAGGCTTCTCTGCTCTGTTTTAGACTAATTACATGTTTGTTCCTTTGACCATTTTGACAGTGATATATCTTTGGTCCTTTCTTGGGTATTTCACCTCATGCTTGCCTTTCTTTTGATCATTTTGAAGATTTTTTGAGAATTTGGAAAGTTAGCCTCTTATATTGATACCCTTTACCACTTTCTTCCTTTGGTGTAGTGAAGTGATGCTGATTTGACAAACCCTAAAGGGTACCTTGGATGTTCTTTGAATGCCATCTACTTGTTTATGAAGGAGGACTTATCATCTTCACTTGACCCTTTTGATCCATATTTCCAAGAACACTTGAAGGGAAAAGAAAGGTGACCACCAACCCTTTTCAACTTGTGCAGGAGCTTGGGGAAAAAATTGAGGAGCAAAAAACTGAATTTTGGCCACTTTTTGGCAACCTTGGCCAAATTTCCTCTGTATGCAGTGCCACTCTGTCTGTGCGCAATTCCAATTTGCAGAGGGCATTTAGAGGCCTTCCTGGTGTTGGAATGAGCTTTGTGATAGCTCTCTGGAAATCTTGTTTAGTCTCATTTCCCAAAATTATTTTGGTTTTACCTTTGGTGTCCATTTACCTGTCCAAAAACGGATTTTCCCAACACTGGTCAAAAAGTGCTGAATGATGTTGCATAAATGCAAAGTGCTGATGCATAAAACTTTTGGAGGCCTTCATTAACTCCAAATTGAACTCATAATAGCTCATTGGAAATATCTTCAAGTCTAGTTGTCTTTTGACTCATCAATAAAGTCATTTGAACACTCCAACTGTGAGATAACCTTATTTTCCCAAGGTCACTCCAGTAATGGAGAAATTCTCTTGGGACACCGGTGTTTTTGATATTGTTCCCAAACCATGATACCTGTGTAAAAATTGAAGTACGTTTTTCTTCTTGACCCTATTATGGAAAAAAACCTCTCTCACTTTTTCCAAATTCATCTCTATTTGGTCAGAAACATATTTTTAAGAAAAACTGGCCCTAGGTGTGGCAAATGACTAGGCCCTTGGAATGAATTCTTGGAAAAATATGGGAGCATGATGTTTATGTTATGGTGTGGCTTCATGATTGCTAATATGACCTACCACATGGATCTTCTGCTCTTATGCCTCTTTTCCATGGCAAACCCTAGCTTAGCTGGAAGAGGAAATTAGGGTATGGTGTAGGGGATTTAGGACTGCCTTGTAGAGGGAGGGGAATGAAGGGGTTAAGGGTTGTCTAAATTCTTGGGGAAATTTTAGGGGATAGGGATAGATGTTAGGGAGTAGGGGAAAGTGTAATTTCAAGGATTTAGTGAGGGGAAGGGGCCCAAAAGGGAAAAACAAAGGTCTAGTCTCGAAAAGTGTCAAATTGTAGCAATAAGCTAGGTTTTGTAGAAAAATGATGAATTTGAGGGATAGGAGTGATGGGAAGTGTTTATGAAGGTATATTAAGGATTTGAAGAGGTTTAAGAGCATCAAGATACAAGCCTTGCTGATGGTTAACCATGGAGGTCATGAAACCAAGAAAAAAATGCCCTTAAAAGCCCTAGATGGACATTGGAGGAGTTAGGCAGAACAAAATAGAGGGCTGAGGCCAAAGGTGACAAAAAAAAGAGAAACTGTGTGACATAAGTCTGTTATCACCAAAACAGGACCCTAATAGGCTGCTGATCAGACTACCTCAGTGTAACTATTTCAAACCAATATTTTATATGAGGCTTAGCCTCCTCAGCTTGAGAGGGCTCTCTCAAGGGTTAATGATTTTGTATAAAGATAGATGGCTAACTCTATGGTTTGTGGTTTTGTATGTTTTCAGGTTGAAAGATGAAGACAAGCTAACATTGGGCTATGGATTCAGTGATAGGGATAAGATAAAAAAATAGCTCTTCTTACAAAATGTATATACTTCAATGAAAGGATGACACATTCAGGAAAGTCTCAATATCTTAAGGTTCAAAGGAAGTCAGAGCATGAGTGCATGAATTTTGAGTAATGATACCTTAAGACAGCGAAAGGAAAGTATTTAACAGAGATTTACCCAAGATTATCACTTAAAGGAAGTCAGAGCATGAATGACCATGAATTATGAGTAATAAGTATCAAACATTGAATAAACCATCCACATATAGGACCTAAGAACTCAATTCACCATAAATTAACACCTAAAGGAAGTCAGAGCATGTTCCCATGAATTGTGAGTAATATGCATAAAAAATATGGAAGTAAAACACATGATAGAATATAAATCTCACTGAAGTACACTTAGAATCTCAGCTTCAGAAAAGTTAAACTGCTTCTGTATATATCAGCTCCTCCAAAGTATTTACAAAATTAGGCTATTCTGATAACATTTTCCAACCTTTGGTACCTCAAAATATACATTATTTATAGGCCCTTTAGCCTTTACAACTACCTTTCCAAGTGGCCAAACCATTTTACTTTAACTGACACTTAAAACTAACTGTTGACTAACTTCTAGAGACTAAGACTGACATCTATTCAAAACAAGAGTAAGAGTCCTACTAGGACTAGAACTCTTAATTATTACAATAAAAAAAAACTAATCCAAGTCATCCTCGATAGGAATCCTAACTTTATACCATGCTGCCCATTAACAAAACATTTATATGATGAAATCCTTCGTGAAATAACTTTGCCCATCATTTTGGAAAAGTTAGTTTGATGACATGGCACATGTTGGACTATTGTCTTCAAACTCTTCTTTTGACTAAAGTCTCCACTTGGAAAAAACTGATACTCTTTGACACCTGATGATGAGTAACCTTACACGTGCTTGATCCTTTTCATGCCTTATCATTATTTTTCATAAAACTGTCTTCTCTGCTAAAACTCTGTTTTTGAGCTACGAAAACAACTTGCTCTCGTAGCGCATCCGAAAAGTTGATATATAATATTATTCTACTGATTTTAACCCTTGGAATATGTTATATGACCAAAAAAAAAAATCATGACCTTTAAAACTACTTACTTCCATCAATTTTTTGCTTCTCAAAACCAAAAAGATACTTTCAGAAATTCCGCAGCAAAAACTCGCCTTCAAGCCTGCCACTTGCTACGGAATTTCCTAATACTTAGGTAATTCAATAAAACTTGCATCTGAGCTTCAAAAAGTATATGAACATGACAGTAGATATTTTTTTGTCAATACAAGACAAAAAGATGTTGATCTAATTGTTACCTTATTGTATGTCAGTGTTTTCAAGCAGCTTTGTTTACATCTCCTTTTTCCAAGTCTCTTTTCTCCAATTATGTTCTCAATAGTTCCATTTTCTCTTTTAATTATTTCACTTGTATTTGTAGGTTTCTCTTCTCAGCTTGTAGGCACCAATTCGTCTTTCTTGTATGTGACACTATGCTACACAAAGGCTGTGTCATTTTCAACAGATTCTTGGCTTTTGCAATAGAAGTCTCAAAATGAACAACTTGTTCAGTCACTTTCTTTTCTACTTCATCTATCATCTCTCTGTCTTTCTTATATCTCTCCAACTCTTTCTTAGTTTCAGCCAATTCATATTTGAAAGTTTTCAATTGTTCTATCAAAACCTCTTTTTTAGTCTTCTTTATAACCATTTCCTTTCCTTTAGAAGAACCTATCTTATGTTTTTCTTGAGTCATATCTGTAGATTTATCTATCTTCTTATCCTTGATAGATTATGTCTCAATAGGTGATATGACAATAACTTATTTTGCTATTTCTCCCATACCTTTATCATCTCTCTTATTAATATCACTAATAGTGACAATTTCTGACATTTGTGACCTGGTATGAGGTTTTCTAGGTTTGAAGATAAATTATGAATCATCTGAGGAGAAATATAATTTTTTAATAATGAGTCCCTTACCTTTAAATTTAGATGTCTACTCTTTACCTGCTTTTACTACAGGAGATTCTGCAATGTCAATGGCCTGTAGGATGTCTTTAAGTTTACTTTTGTCTTTAACATATTCTTTAACATTTCCTTTGGATCTCTTGGCTTCAGATTCAGTCTTGCTGCCTGTAATATTTTTGGTAGTCCTCCTCTTAGTTCTAGTTGCTATAGATGATGATATGTCCTGAACTAAATCATTTTTCTCTACCAAATTCTGTTCTAAAAACTTTAAACCTTGATGCTAAGTTGCTTCAATAACATTGACACCCATTTCTTTCTTGGAAGGAGAGATTTTAGATTTGGAAGCTTTCCTTGGTTATAGGACATCAAGTTCATATCCATTCATGAATAGAAATGAAGCCCATTCTCTGTGTAGTTTGTTTAGTTCCTCCAAGACTAGCAATTTCATCAATCCATGATGAAAAATAGAAGTTTCATTCCTTTCAAGCTTATCTGCTTTCATTCCTTTGTACCTTATCTGCCATCTTCCCGAGACTTCTAAAGAGATAGAATGGGATATCTATGAGTTTCTTCCCCGTAAAATGAATCAATAATTTGAAATGATACATATATATGGTTTGAAAATTCCCTTCACATGTAAAATAATTTTGTATGACTATTAGCAGCTCAGAAAATTCATTTTTAAGACAGCTCCTAGGAATTCCTTCAGTCATTTTGATTCTTGCATGTTCTAGTTTCAAATATTCATCACAAATTTTCAAGTCAAATTTGGTGGCTTTAAACCACCCCTCTCCAACCCTAGGAATCCCTGTTACTTTAGAGATACTATCCAGTGAAATTGGGACATGGAGATAGCCTACCTTTGTAAGTTTTCCTCTGGAATTGGCCACAAAATCTCATGACACCTGTGGATGATGCCCTTGCAATTTCTGAATGAATTCGATGCATCCTACCTTTGTAAACAACTTTGTGAAATATCCATTTTCTAAAACCAATTCTGGAGCTGTAGGTTCATAGCGGAATGGTATACCTCCATTGTAAGCTTTCTTGGGTGTAGCTGTAACCATTCCTAGTGTGATGAAATGATGGCTTGCCTTACCTCTTTACACCTGTTCAGGATAGAATGCTTGATAACAGAGAGCAACTAAAATGGGATGAGACTGATACAATTGACAAGGGTTTTTAGAGGGTAGCTTCCTGACAGAGAGATGATTTAGCAGCGAATGATGAGTGCGAAAAGATAAAACAGAAAGTATGAGAGTGGAATGAGAGGATGTATAAACAAATTATGACTGACATGGAAAGCTTTTTTTTTTTTAAATGATGGTTTAAATCTGGCAACAGGTCCTTGCAACACTAAATCATTCATCATTATTCTTCAAAATGTTAAATATTGGTAGATATTTCATAGCACGTTTCATTTGACAAGTGTCATATTTGCTACGAAACTATTAGGTGTTTCCGTAGCAAATCCTGTTAATTTCCTACTATATTCACTACGGACTTTGACAATTTTGTAACAGATGGAAAAATTTTGGACTTGTGGTCATTTCCAAGTGTCATCTCAAAACATACTCCTTTTATGTGTCTTAGACTCATTTCTAAGACCTTAACCTAAGTCTAAAAAATTTAAATACACCATAAAATTCATCATTTTATGATATCTTGCAAACTAAGAAATTTGAAGGAGTATTATGGCTCATTTTCAAGCATCAGATTTTGAAAATTTGTGAAGTGATAACAGTGGCTCCATTATGGATAGCATACCCCTGTGGTATGCTAAGAACTCGTAGCTTCAGTGCTGCAATCATCCTTTTATAAATAAAAACTTTGAATTTTCTACCCAAACTTCTCCTTCAAACTGTTCTTACTGAAAATGCTGAGTCAGCTTTGAGCTTATTTGCACATACCTACCTATCTGCCCTATCAAATGCAAACTTCGTTTAGCTCAATCAATGTGAAATTTACAATAAAGCCAATCATCTGCTTTATCTAATATTTTCCTGTATTGGACTTCAAAGTAACTATAGAATTGTGATGACCACTGCCACTGAAATTGCCTCTGATCTTCATGGTAAAAAAAACTGAAATAATAGAGAGTAAAACTCTTCCATATATAAAGCTATAGGATCCCAGAATACATTATTAGCTTGATGGTCCTCATAACATTATTTTACTTCTAGAAACTGATCTTTAGTCACACAACATTCGTTCGATAAGTGATCCAACTTCTTTTTTGATTGATTTCCATAGACAATGAAATCTTCCTCACTATTATGACCACTCTTTTAATTAATATGTTGTAAGGAAATGCAGAAATCATCAATCCATTCCTCTGCTTGAGAGTTATTAAAACAATCTTCCAGTATTTCTTCTTGGTTTATGCAATGGTTCTCATCTTCATTATAATCTAAATATTGATAATTCTGAAGCATCTCTTTATCAATCTTGGAGGATGTAATATGATTTTCAAAGGTATTCTCTTGCTGATTTCCATGATGGATCCTAGGGGATGTTATTCTTTCTTCTAGTTGTTGGGATGTATGGTCATGAAGAGCCTCTAAAATTTCTTCATCCATAAATTAATCATCACCATAACAATCTACCAAATACTAAATAAAACCCATAGAATTCTTACAACAATCTTTGACCAGCAATAGAGATGGATGACATTCTTTATACTTCTCATAGAATTCATCATGAAATTTAGTAAGAGAATACAATAAACCATCTGCTAAACCTTTATACCAAGACCATGCTTTTCCTTCTAGAGTGGTCATAAACATCTTCATAAGACAGTCTTCAAGGATCTGAACCTTAAGACTATGTACATGCAAATGAAACCTAACCAAATGAAGAGTAGCATTGACTTTCTTTTCATATTGGAATATTGCAAGATCATCTAACCAATAAACTTTTGGTATAGGATTTGGAAAACCAGGGATATGAGACCAATTCATAGGAGCATACCTGGTATTTTTTCTTGCAATGGAACTCATCTTGAAACTTCATCTAGCTACTGATCTTCAAGAAGTGGAGTCACCTTCCAATTTAATTATTTGATGTGTGGAGTCGCCAAGGTATTTTGGCAGCCTCGAACAGATTCTGAGCTCCTACTACCTTCAAGAGTCTAGCTTCATGATTTTTCGGGATATGTATATCTTTAGACTCCCGGCAGACGCACCAAAATGTTATCACCAAAATAGGATCCTGATAGGCTGCTGATCAGACTACCTTAGGGTAACTATTTCAAACCAATATTTTAGCTAAGGCTTAGACTCCTCAGCCTGAGAGGGCTCTCTCAAGGGTTAATGATTTTGTATAAAGATAGATGGCTAACTCTATGGTTTGTGGTTTTGTATGTTTGCAGGTTGAAAGATGAAGACAAGATACCATTGGGCTATGGAGTCAGTGATAGGGATAAGATAAAAAAATATCTCTTCTTACAAAACTGAGGCTTGTATATACTTCAATGAAAGGATGACACATTCAGGAAAGTCTCAATATCTTAAGTTTCAAAGGAAGTCAGAGCATGAGTGCATGAATTCTGAGTAATGATACCTTAAGAAAATGAAAGGAAAGTATTTAACAAAGATTTACCCAAGCTTAGCACTTAACGGAAGTTAGAGCATGAATGACCATGAATTATGAGTAATAAGTATCGAACATTGAATAAACCATCCAAATATAGGACCTAAGAACTCAATTCACCATAAATTAACACTTAAAGGAAGTCAGAGCATGTTCCCATGAATTCTGAATAATAAGAATCAAAACTATGGAAGTAAAACACATGATAGAAGATAAAGCTCACTGAAGTACACTTAGAATCTCAGCTTCATAAAAGTTAAACTGCTTCTGTATATATCAGCTCCTCCAAAGTATTTACAAAAGTAGCCTATTTTGATAACATTTTCCAACCTTTGGTACTCAAAATATACATTATTTATAGGCCCTTTAGCCTTTACAACTACCTTGCCAAGTGGCCAAACCATTTTACTTTAACCGACACTTAAAACTAACTATTGAGTAACTTCTAGAGACTAAGACTGACATCTATTCGAAACAATAGTAAGAGTCCTACTAGGACTAGAACTCTTAATTATTACAATCAAAACAAACTAATCCAAGTCATTCTCGAGAGGAATCCTAACTTTATACCATGCTTCCCATTAAAAAAATATTTATATCATGACAGCCTTCGTGGAATAACTTTGCCCATCATTTTGGAAAGGTTAGTTTGATGACATGGCACATGTTGGACTATTGTCTTCAAACTCTTCTTTTAACTAAAGTCTCCACTTGGAAAAAACTGATACTCTTTGACATCTGATACTCTTTGACACCTGATGATGAGTAACCTTACACGTGCTTGATCCTTTTCATGCCTTATCATTATTTGTCATAAAACTGTCTTCTCTGCTAAAACTCTGTTTTTGAGCTACAAAAACAACCTGTTTTAGTAGGGCATCCCAAAAGTTGATATATAATATTCTTCTACTGATTTTAACCCTTGGAAGATGGTTATATGACCAAAAAAAAATAAGCATGACCTTTAAAACTACTTACTTCCATCAATTTTTTGCTTCTCAAAACCAAAAAGATACTTTCAGAAATTCTGCAGCAAAAACTAGCCTTCAAGCCTGCCACTTGTTGCAGAATTGCCTAATACTTAGGTAATTCAATAAAACTTGCATATGAGCTTCAAAAAGTATTTGAACATGACAATAGGTATATTTTTGTCAATATAAGACAAAAATATGTTGATCTAATTTTTACCTTATTGTACGTCAGTGTTTTCAAGCAGCTTTGTTTACATCTCCTTTTTCCAAGTCTCTTTTCTCCAATTTTGTTCTCATTAGTTCCATTTCCTCTTTTAATTCTTTCACTTGTATTTGTAGGTTTCTTTTCTCACCTTGTAGGCACCAATTCCTCTTTCTTGTATGTGACACTATGCTGTGCAAAGGCTGTGTCCTTTTCAACATATTCTTGGCTTTTGCAATAGAAGTCTAAAAAAGAAAAACTTGTTCAGTCACTTTCTTTTCTACTTCATCTATCATCTCTCTGTCTTTCTTATATCTCTCCAAATATTTCTTAGTTTCAGCCAATTCATCTTTGACAGTTTTCCATTGTTCTATCAAAACCTCTTTTCGGTCTTCTTTATAACCTTGTCCTTTCCTTTAGAAGAACCTATCTTAAGTTTTTCTTGAGTCATATCTGTAGATTTATCTGTCTTCTTATTCTTGATAGATTCTGTCTCAATAGGTGATATGACAATAACTTATTTTGCTATTTCTCCCATACCTTTATCATCTCTCTTATTACTATCACCAATAGTAACAATTTCTGACATTTGTGACCTGGTATGAGGTTTCCAAGGTTTGAAGATAAAAGCTGAATAATATGAGGAGAAATCTAATTTTTTAATAATGATTCCCTTACCTTTAACTTTAGATGTCTACTCTTTAGCTGCTTTTACTACAGGAGATTCTGCAATGTCAGTTTTCTGTAGGATGTCTTCAAGTTTACCTTTGCCTTTAACATCTTCTTTAACATTTCCTTTGGATATCTTGGCTTCAAATTTAGTATTGCTTCCTGTAATATGTTTGGTAGTCCTCCTATTAGTTCTAGTTGCTATAGATGATGATATGTCTAAACCAAATCATTTTTCTCTACCAAATTCTGTTCTAAGAACTTTAAACCTTGATGCTGAGTTGCTTCAATAGCATTGACACCCATTTCTTGCTTGGAAGGAGAGATTTTAGATTTGGAAGTTTTCCTTGGTGATAGGACATCAAGTTCATATCCATTCATGAAAAAAAATGAAGCCCATTCTCTTTTTAGTTTGTTTAGTTCCTCCAAGACTAGAAATTTCATCAATCCATGATAAAAAATAGAAGTTTCATTGCTTTCAGGCTTTCCTTGTACCTTATCTACCATCTTCCAAAGACTTCTAAAGAGATATAATGGGATATCTATGAGTTTCTTCCCTATAAAATGAATCAATAATTTGAAATGATACATATATATGGTTTGAAAATGCCCTTCACATGTAAAATACTTTTGTATGACTGTTAGAAACTTAGAAAATTCATCTTTAAGAGAGCTCCTAGGAATTCCTTCAGTCATTTTAATTCCTGCATGTTCTAGTTTCAAATATTCATCACAAATTTTCAAGTCAAATTTACGGGCTTTAAACCACTCCTCTCCAACCCTGGGAATCCCTGTTACTTTAGAGATACTATCCAGTGAAATTGGGATATGGAGACAACCTACCCTTGTAAATTTTCCTCTAAAATTGGCCACAAAATTTCCTGACACCTGTGGATGATGCCCTTGCAATTTCTGAATGAATTCGATGCATCCTGCCTTTGTAAACAACTCTGTGAAATATCCATTTTCTAAAACCAAGTCTGGAGCTATAGGTTCATAGCGGAATGGTATACCTCCTTTGTAAGCTTTCTTGGGTATAGCTGTATCCATTCCCAATGTGATGAAATGATGGCTTGCCTTACCTCTTTACACCTGATCAGGATGGAATGCTTGATAACAGAGAGCAACTAAAATGGGATGAGACTGATACAATTGACAAGGGTTTTTAGAGGGTAGCTTCCTGACAGAGAGATGCTTTAGCAGTGAATGATGAGTGCAGAAAGATAAAACAAAAAGTATGAGAGTGGAATGAGAGGATGTATAAACAAATGATGACTGACATGGAAAGCTTTTTTTTTTTTAAATGATGGTTTAAATCTGGCAGCAGGTCCTTGCAACACTAAATCATTCATCATTATTCTTCAAACCATTAAATATTGGCAGAGATTTCGTAGCACGTCTCATTTGACAAGTGTCAGATTTGCTACGAAACTATTAGGTGTTTCCGTAGCAAATCCTGTTAATTTCCTGCTATATTCGTTGCGGACTTAGACAGTTTGGTAATAGATGGAAAAATTTCAAACTTGTGGTCATTTCCAAGTGTCAGATCAAAACATACTCCTCTGATGTGACTTGGACTCATTTCTAAGACCTTAACCTAAGTTTAAAAAATTTAAATACACCATAAAATTCATCATTTTATGATATCTTGCAAACTAATAAATTTGAAGGAGTATTATGGCTCATTTTCAAGCATCAAATTTTGAAATTTTTTGAAGTGATAACAAAGCCCATGATGGGTCTTCTGGGATGGGTGAGGTGAGCTTGACATGATGGGATGATGAAATAGTGAAAAAATTATCTTAAGGATAATGAAGGTAGTGAGATTTCTAGAACTCACAATGTTCATGAACTTTGTTTCTAGAAATCTAGAACTGATACTTAGTCATCTTCAGATAGTGAAAATTATGGATGACTAACAGTGGCTCCACTTGGGGAGGGTAGCTCCTTTTGAGGAGGTGTCCAGAATTTTCAGATCTCTGGCTTGATGAAGACCACTGCCTCATCCATTGGGCATATTTTTACCTCTTTTCACTTGCTGATACTTGATGTGGATCTATGATATTATTAAATTTGAAAAACATGATCAGATCAACTTCATCCCTACCTACCCAACCTATTTTCCTAACATTTTTTTTTTCTTCCTTGGGTGCATTTGGACTGGAAAACCCTTGACATTTTATTTTGAAAGCAAAACAAACTACCTACTTCTATCTTATTTCCTCCAAAGTTCAGATTACACTAATGAAATTTTTTATTCTCTACCTAGACTATTCACTATCAAGATTAAACTGTTTGACAGGATTCATTCACTAATCTATAAACATGAAATTGAAAACATGGCTTAAATCAGGATTAGACATTTTGAATTACCATGGGTTTGGGGCATAAGAACAAGCTGCACAAAAGCATTATTTTTGTATAATGAAAAACTAGAAAACATGAGGGCTATGATTAAGAATTGTTAGGCATCCCTATCTTTTCTCTTTGGTTCAGATTTGAACATGGAGAACCAATATCATTTATTCCTAATCTCTTCCTACTGACAAGTCAAGTTTAGATTTTTTGACAAGTTCTCTTTTACTAACCTATCAGCAATAAACTGAAAACATGTTCAGCCATGATTAGGCTATATGACTGAATAAGACTTTTTTGGAACAAGTAGTGGCATTCAGGCTTCCACACTTTTAATAATACTCTTTTTTAGGTATGGGGATATACCTTTTTTTTATAAATCTGCCCTCTTTTTTCATATTTTCTCTATTTTTTTATTTTCAAAATAATCTATAGCTAAAATATGCTCAAAGGTTGAGCTTATTTTCATGCCTATCTATTCTAATCTAATTTACACATGATATATACATTCATTTGGTGAACTCTCCTTTCCAATACAACCAATCAAGCAGATGATTGCATGAGGGATCTTGGTTCAACTCTTTGAGGGTGCTGACAAAATTAAAAGGCCCCTTCCACCTCACTTGTTTTTGGGCAGTAATGCTTAAAAATTTTCTCACACTTTGTAGCAAACTGTTCTTGGAAGAACACACTTCTCCTTTAGATTTCTCAAGGAAAACAACGAATGGATCTTGGAATAATACCTGATATAGACGATTTGAGACATAAGCTTAATTCAGGACTACTCCTTCTTCCACTTGGCTACGCTTGGGACTCTTTTGGGAAAGAAACTCCACCTCTTCCTTATGATCTTCTAAACTGGTAGATTCATCATATATGGAAATGTTATCCTCTAACAAACCTGGTGTGCTTTGATACAGTGAGTTGAGCTCTATGTGAAAACCACCATGTTGATGAGTAGGAGCATTCTTTGGCAACAAATCTTCTTGAGAAAGAAGTGCAGAAACTTTCTTGTGATCATTAATTTCCATGCCTTCATTTGCAATTTGTAATTCAAATGAACTTGGTGGCTGCAAATCTGGAGTTAAGGATGATTCCATGTTCCAAATGATTTCCTCAACCATTTCAGGAGAAGGCTCCTCATTGACAACTTGCTCAAGAAGTTCCTCATCCTCCTCAACCTCAACATCAAAGCTGAAAGACTGTTGATTTCCAATTATGTGAAAGTTATTTCTGATGGACTGAAGTGAACTAGAGCAAAGAGTCAGAGACTCCTCACTTCTAAAATTTCAAGGCTTTCCTCATCAGTGTCATAGGTGACCTGTATTGGCTGCTTAATTTTTTCAAGCTAATGATAGTGAACTTCATCCCACAAATCAACTGTTGATTTCTCTACAAGGTTAGTTTCCATTTGGAGAACATCATCACCAGACTAATCAAACTTTGGAAAATTATCAACATAAGTAACATCACCAACTATGCATATTGGACTATTAGATTGTTTCTCTTCAAGTTGAAATATAAATCCATTTTATGATCTATGATAGATGGGATTAGGAGGAAAATAAATAGAACTGTTATGTTCATATTAAGGTTTAGAGGCTGATTGCATGCTTATAAGTTGATTTATCTCCCCTTGAGTTAAGAAAGGAGGAATTTCTATCTTTTTTTGGATAGAACTACAACAGTCCTCATTCTCTTGTGAAGGTTGATTCTGAGGCTGGATGTGTTCTTGAGGCTCACCTGGAAAAGATGATGAATCATCACTTGGGCTTTTAGAGAGGTCTTGTGGGTTCTCTTTCATTTCCTGATTTATTTCATCCTCAACCAACTCTTCTTGATTTGTGTGGTAGTTAACTTGAGCATGAAATCCATGAATTTCCTCTGATAGATCCTCAGGGTGCTAATTTCTTTTTATAATCTGAAATGAATCAAAGAATAAAGGTAGAGATCCTAAAGGTGTTAACTCATTCTCTATTTCAGATTGTGTGGTTTCAATATGTCTTAAGGGAAAGACCTCTGGATTTGCAAAAGGGTTTGTATCATCTATCTTACCCTTGATTGATTTTTCAGAGCAATGCTCTCTGTTTCTATTTGCAATTTTTTTGTAATGCTCTCTTAATAGTGAAGCACAGATGTAGGAAGGTATCCAGTACTTACTTGAAAACTTTCTACATCTTCTTCCTTGAAATCTGGCTCAGCATGCATATTTTGATTGTTTCTCTTGCCTTGTAATGACTGAGTTTGTTCTTCCCAAGTGAAGCGTCCCGAATATTTGGAATGAGAAAATCCAACCTCACCCTTGTATTCTTTCTCTTTCCTATCCATTATATGCATAATTTTGTTGGCTGCATTTGTCAACATTTTTAGCTTTATTTTTTAAGAAATCAGTTTCTCTTGAGCTAATTTGTCCTTCTTTATTGATTTTAACTTTTCCTCTCTTTCCAGTATGTTGTATTCCACAACAATTTCCATATTCTACATTTCTTCTAGGTTTGAAGGATCTCTTTATTTTATCTGGAATTCCATTCTGGATCAAAAGCATTTGGGTATTGCAAGAGGGCCCACCCTTGGGATGGCTTTATCTTAGCAGGTATTGAATTGTATACTTTATTGAACCTAGTTGAAAAGTGTTGTACTGTCTCCCCTAGTTTTCTTTTCAAATTATTGTATTCCCTATGATGAGAAAAACATTTCCCATGACTGCCCACTTATCTAGGAAAACTTGGGTGAATTGATGAAAATTGATAATGCTTGCAGCTGGAAGGTCTTTAAACCAACTGTTAATATTTCCGTGTAACGATAAGGAAAACATTCTAATACACACATCACCTTCTCCTACTTCAAATAGGTCAAGTAAATCCTCAAGATCTTGAATATGTTGTTCAGTAGTGATCTTTGTATTTTCTCCATCAAAACATGGTAGCTTATTTTCAAGTTTTTCAAGGAGGGGTTGGAGGATAAGAGGAAAAACTAGAGGCTTATATATCTCTAGGACCTTTATGGGTATAGATAGTTCAACAAGAGTCTTATGACTATTTTAGGTTTCAGCAGGAGTAAGAGAAACAACGTGAGGCTCATGTTTCACTAGGTCTTTCACAGGTGAATCTAGGATTGGCACAGGTGTATAAGTTTGCTCATGGTTTGCAATTTGAGGCTCAGCTTATTTAGGCTTGAGATCTTTCCAATGATCAATGTGGATCTCATCAGTGTGTTCTTGATCAGGTTTAAAGTAGGAAATTATTATAAAAACAATAATTTCTTCAATCCAACCTAGGCTTGAGTGCTTTTTCTTTCTAGGATGACTGGTAATGTTTCAGGTTCTTTCGCTAGTGAATTCATTAGGTATTTCTATAGTGGTGGAGTTGCCAGGTGGATGATTTCATATTTTCTATCCACCATCAACAATATTAGGTTTGATTTACTCATTCCTAGGGGTGTTTGTGAGGACTAGTGGGGTCAACAGGGCCACTGAAGACTAGTGGAGTCACCAGGTGGAGGATGCTTACTGTTTTGAATACGTACTTGTTTTTCACCATAAAAAATTGAATTCCAATCTAAAGATGTTTGTAGGTTTTCTGAGATCTAAGGAATACTTGGTTTTTCACTAACTCAGAATGTCCCACCGTGATTTCCAGAATGTTAGGGTACTGTGATTTGGCGAATTGGTAGAACAAATGACAGGGTAACATGGAACTAGTCTTTGGAGTCCTAGGACCTAGCCTTCCTGGACTCAGAGAGGGATCGCTCTGTTGGGTTCAAAGGATGTGTTCTTTTTTCTTTAGGGTTTTGATTTTAGGTTAGTTGTTAAGTGTAGGGTTTGTTGATTTTTTTGGTTGCGTAAGATGGTAATGTGGAATAGGTGGAGTGAGAGTTTGTCAAAGCCATTGGGCTATGGAGCTAATGAAAGTCATGGGTGTCTAAATGATGAAACAGAGTGTGTTGCAAGGCCAATTTAGCAAGGTTAATGGATCCTTAAGGTGATGTATGAGGTGGAGTGAACATCAAATTTGGGAAAAACTAGGATTTCTTAAATATGGATAGCTAAAAGATATAACTCATGGGGTAGGGAAAAACATTAAGCTCAATGAACAATAATTAAACTGATAAATATCCAAGATAAAAATTTCAGTGAAACATAGAAATCATAAGAGCTTCTAACTTTAGTAAATTCACCTTCAGAATTTGGGAAAACATATAAGATAACACAAATAACTCAGTCTATGAAGAGGGAACTCCTAAAAATCATATATCAAGCTATAAATAACTCTGAAAAAATTTGATAGACATGGACAAAGGGAAATATTGAATGAGACTTCTTTGACTTAACCTACCTCTTTGACTTAACCTAGCGAACAATATTCCAAAGAAAGGTTTCAAGACAGAGTTTGGACAGCTTCAAGTAAGTAGCGCATACCATGAATCATAATTGTAAACTAGCATACTAATCCATATATGAAACAAAACAAGTTTAGATGGACCTAAGGAGCAATCAAGAATTCCTTAAGATGACCAAACATAGGAAAACATCAAAGCTATAACAAACAGGAGGATTGAGGTGGCTCAAACAGCATGTATCAACCTATACTTTTTTTATTTATAGCAACCACGAAGGATGAAACATAATGAGAAAAAGAAAAAATAAACAAGTTAAGAATACATCACCATTCACCAAGCTAAGGAATCCTGCAAACAAGCTTCTCCATCATCAAGCAAAACAAGCCATTCATCAACTTCACAAAACCAATTTCTTCTCCAAGCTCATAGAAACCATGTATTGCTCTCCAAGTTCATCAAAAGCCAACAAAATACATGAGGGTCTCATCCTCTATTTATGGATCAAAGGAGGACTAAAACACTAAATATGGTAGGAAAATGTCAAATTCATTTATGGTCAAGAGACCATGCAAGGCCCAAGGCACATATTATCCTAAGAAATAAATGCCAAAATCACTATTTGCACCTAATTCTAGAGTGTTTTGCCTAAAAAAACTCAAAAATATCAATTTTCAATAAATGAGTGTGTTTTGTTGACTTTTGGTCCAAAACACACTTAGATAGTCTCTGTGCGCAGTGCCACTTCAATAGAAAATTGGGTCTTTTACGACTATGTTTTGGACCCCTTCTCGATGCCAGATTTGGCTCCGTGATGGCTCCCTGGAAAGATTGATGAGTATAATTTCTAGAAATTCTAGAGGTTTCCTAAATGCATGCCATTTTCCAATCCAAAAATACATTCTTCCAACACTGCTTTGTGCACAGCACCTTGCCTATAAATGAGGCAAAATGGTCAAAATTTTGGTGTTTTTTGACCTTTTGGGGGGTCAAAAATGCTCCAAATGATCTGAAATTGTGTGAGAAGATTTCTGATGATGAGAGGAATCCAAAAAATGTAAATTTTTTGGCTGAGGATGCACCAAATTTGTGTGTAGCGCCAAGGGTGTTGCGCAGAGAGCCCTCAGAATTTCAAAACAAAAATTTTTTATTCAATTTGGTCCAAAATTTGTGGAGAGGTCCCTCAAGAGGTCTTGGACACCTATTGAGAAGCCTCGGTGAAAAATCCAAGGCTATCATGCTTTTTTTCCACTTTTTGGTTTTCTTATCTCCATGAGGGCCTCCTTTAGTTTGGCAAAAGCAAGCTTGTTTCTCTTTGCATAGTGCTTGGTCATCTTCTTGTTCTCATTGTCACTGACTAGATCAATGAATTGAGGCTCTTGAGTAGCCCTATTGATTCTCTTACTTCTCTTCACCTTTACCTGTTGCTCAACCTTTTCCATCTTTTGCTTGCCCTTGTCCAATGGTTTGATAGCTGGGGAAGAGATGGCCCTTTGCCTTTTTGAGGCAGCAAACACATCTCTCTTCCCCCTGTGATATGAGAAATCAAAAGGTCTAATGATTTCTAATCTAGGGTCCTTTTCATGAATGTTATCATCTGCAGCAAATCCCTCTTTCTCACCTTTTGGAATGATGTGTGTAGCCTCCTCTTCCATCTTACCTTCATTTCTAGGTATTACATCTATTTGTGCATCCTGATCTTGTTTATTGGGAGAGATGTGAGCGTCACTGATGCCTACAACACTCTGATTTTTACCACTGTCAAATTGGCCTTTAATATTATTAGCATCTTCTTCACTTGTCTCACTTTGACCTTGTTCCTCATTAGTGTCCTTCTCTTCATATCCACTGTCATTTTCTTGTTCTTCATTGCTACTTCCACCCCCTTGTCCATCATTACCACTGTCATCATCTTGTCTAACTCATGTAGGAGCCTGGGGCAAACTTGAGGAGGAGAAAAGGTGAGTTTGAGCATTTTTCTGGAAAATTTAGCCAAATCTCCTCTGTGAATAGTGCCACTCGACAGGCCATTCCTATCGATCCTTTCCTGTGCACAATGCCAGGTCGGGTCGAGCCTTCCATGTGTGCAGCACCATTGAATGGTGGGAAAGTAGGGCTAAACTAGGCCTGTTCGTAGTGCTATAGCCTATGCGTAGCGCCAACCCTTCAGTGCATAGAATAGTGCTTTTTTGCACTGTATTTTCTCCTCTGTGCGCAGTGCTGAAGGCTCTATGCATAGCACCTCCATCTATGTGCAGTGCCTGGAACTTCAACCAGATTTTGCAGAAAAACCCTAAAAACGATTCAACATCTCTCCTCCTCTCCTTCAAAGACAAAAATGAGTTGGGAAGAGGGAAAAATACCTTTATACTTCCTTTTGAAAACTAATTTCATGATCAAACCCACTTTCTAATGTTTGTTTTCCCTTCTTTCTTTTTCACTGTATTTGTGGTCCTTTTTCCCTGTAGGTGGCAGGAATCTAAAAAAAATTATTTTTTTCCTTGGCTGGAGCATCTTGATGCTTCACTTGGATTTATAGAACTTTCAACAAGATTATTCTTTGCCTTTTACCCAGATTTTGGAAACACGAACCAATTCTTGAAAAGTAGAAGGTAATTTTGACAAATTGTTAAGGAAAATTCATTTAGTGACATTAGTGCTCCTTGAAGCTTTTTTTCCCCTTTATCTTTTTCATGAATTTCAGCACTTGTAAACAAAAAAATTGTGATCATTTTGGTACCTTCACCTCGGAGTCTTCAGCCCTGTATATTTTATGCCTTGACTGCTTGGTGGATGAGACTGAAGAGAAGAATTCTAACCTTCTTTTAACTGACATTTTTTCATGTTTTCACTTTGAAGCAATGAAAACCTATTGGTGTGAAAACCCTAGAAGTTGGCATAAACAGCTCCTTTAGTATTTATATGTGCCATAATCATGAGAGACATTAGGTTTGTTTGATCTCATCAATCTTCTGGTAGGTAGCCATCTTTGACAGTCCTGCAAAAATGTCACTCATGGCTAACTATATTTTTCAAAATATACTTTTTATAAGGAAACCCTTGCTTGAGGCTTCTCTACTTTGTTTTAGACTAATTACATGTTTGTTCCTTTGACCATTTTGACAGTGATATATCTTTGGTCCTTCTATGGGTATTTCACCTCATCCTTGCCTTTCTTTTGATCATTTTGAAGACTTTTTGAGCATTTGTAAACTCAGCCTCTTATACTTATACCCTTTACCACTTTATTCCTTTGATGTAGTGAAGTGATGCTGCTTTGAAAAACCCTAAAGGGCACCTTGGATGTTCTTTGAATGCCATCTACTTGTTTATGAAGGAGGAATTATAATCTTCACTTGACCCTTTTGATCCATCTGCAAAAGAACACTTGGAGGGCAAAGAAAAGTGACCACCAACCCTTTTCAACTTTTTCAGGAGCTTGGGGAAAACTTTGAGGAGAAAAAGACTGAATTTTGGCCACTTTTTGGCAACCTTGGGCAAATTTTCTCTGTGCTAAGCGCCACTCCGTCTGTGCGCAGTGCCAAGTTGCAGAGGGCATTTGAAGGCCTTCCCAGTGTCTAAATGAGCTCTGTGATAGTTCTTTGGAAAGCGTGTTGAATATAATTTCAAAAATTCCTTTTGGTTTTACCTTTTGTGTCCACATACCGGTCCAAAAATGGATTTCCTCAACACTGGTCAAAACGTGCTGAATGGTGGTGTAGAAATGCAGAGTGCTAGTGGAGACAACTTTTGGAGGCCTTACTTAACTCCAAATTGAGCTCATGATATCTCATTGGAAAAATATTCAAGCCTAGTTGTCTTTGGACTCATCACAAAAGTCATTTGGACACTCCAGTTATGAGATAACCTTATTTTCCCAAGGTCACTCCAGCAGTGCAAAAATTCTCCTAGCACACGTATGTTTTTCATATTGCTCCCAAAACATGATACCTGTGTAAAAACTAAAATAAATTTTCTTCTTGACCCTATTATAGACAAAAAACTCTCTCACTTTTTCCAAATTCATCTCTGTTTGGTCATAAACATATTTTTAAACAAAGCTGGCCCTGGGTGTGGCAAATGACTGGGCCCCTTGGAATGAATTCTTGGAAAATGATGGAGGCATGATGTTTATGAGTTGGTATGGCTTCATTATTGCTAATATGACCTACCATATGGATTTTATTCTCTTATGCCTCTTTTCCATAGAAAACCCTAGCTTAGTTGGAAGAGTAAATTAGGGTTTGCTGTAGGGGATTTAGGACTGCCTTGTAGAAGGACGGGAATGAAGGGGGTTAAGGGTTGTCTAAATTCTTTGGGAAATTTTGGGGGATAGGGATAGATTTTTGGGAGTAGGGGAAAGTTTAATTTCAAGGATTGAGTGAGGGGAAGGGGTCCAAAAGGGAAAAACATAGGCCTAGTCTCGAAAAGTGTCAAATTGTAGCAATAGGCTAGTTTTTGTAGAAACATGATGAATTGGAGGGATATGAGTGATGGGAAGTGTTTATGAAGGTATATTAAGGATATGAAGAGGTGTAAGAGCATCAAGATACAAGCCTTGTTGATGTTTAACCATGGAGGTCATGAAACCAAGAAACAATGCCCTTAAAAGCCCTAGATGGACAATGGAGGAGTTAGGAAAAACAAAATAGAGGGCTGAGGCCAAAGGTGACACAAAAAATACAAAATGAGTGACATGAGCCCATGATGGGTATTCTGGGATGGTTGAGTTGAGCTTGACATGATGGGATGATGAAATAGTAAAAAAATTATCTTAAGGATAATGAAGGTAGTGAGATTTCTAGAACTCACAATGTTCATGAACTTTGTTTCTAGAAATATAGAACTGATACTTAGTCATCTTCGGATAGTGAAAATTATGGATGACTAACACTCAACATAGAGAGTTAGCTATAACACAAATTATGTTCGTACATTGCTCTATAGCTGGGCTCCTTGAGAATTGTCCATAGTTGAAGTTTACACAAAACTATGATATATACTTGTTAGAAAAATAAGTCATCTTTCTTTATATTAGAAACAAGATGTTACTTTCGGGAAATAAGATATTACTTTCGTGTATTATAAATCAGATGCATCAATTTAAGATTAACTATGAAAAAATATAATATAGTCTTTGGGCCGGATTATTATAATATAGTGTAATGGAAAACTAACTCATCATTTTTCACGTTATTGCTTTCACCAATGAGGTCAATATAACTGAGAGGAAAACTTCAAATACCTGAACAAAAAAATTCAACTATATTTTGATATATAAAATATAATTTTAAATCACATTTTTCAATGCAATAATTGAGAACATTTTTATTGTGATATTATTTTAACAATGTTTTTTAGCTTTTAGTTAATTAGGAAAATTTATTTTTATATTATTTTTTAATACAATATCTATGATCTATATAAAATAAAGTAAATTTAAAAAAATATTTAATAAAAAAACAATTTTTTATTTTTATTTTTATTTTTACTTTAATTTTCATAATCAAGCATATAGTAATTGACACATTAAATTTAAGTTTTTTTTGTGTATTTTTTTCCTAAGTTTATAATATTTTTTGTCGGCACAATTTTTGTATTTTCAAAGTAAAGTAATAATTGTCTCCACATTGGATTATATTTTTTTTAGTTTAATAAAAAATAATATTATTTTTATTTTTTATTTCAAGAGTACAAAGTATTGTAGGGTCATACTGTTAAGGAGCACATTCAATAATCCCCATTATTTCATTTCTTGTATCCACTTCTTTAGCAATCTCATACTTAAAAAATGAAATTTAATACAATGATTATTATTTGCTTGATTATGGAAATCTAAATGGAGGCTTGAATTCTTTTGTGTCACTTCAACTGCTATAGTATTATATTATTTTAATATTTAAATATAAAATCGGCCTTTAGCATCATTCAAAACACTTCACTGTAATATTTGTTGCAACTTTTGTTTCACTAACAACCTTTCTACATATCTTTTTGTATGAAAAGATATCCAATTCTATTTTCTCTCCCACTTCATTCATTTCAAGGCGGAAAATCTTATTTTATAGCAAATTCTCAAAATATGAACGCATACATCAAGGTACCCTCTGCATATATCATGTAATCATCGATGTCCAAAAAACAACATTACGATCCAAAATTTCATCAAACAGTTTCAATGCATCATCAAAGCGTCAAATTTTCCATTTCTACAATTCCAAATTAACACTCCTATCGACCTCTTTTTGCACCTTTTGGGGCAATTTCTAGTATTACAGTTATATAAATTGAATAGTTGATAAAGGTAGATAACCATTTGTAATGGGATTGTGTATAAAATGAAGAATATTTTCAGCTTATTAAATCTATATTATTTATAATTTTAAAAAAATAGAAGTTTTGGAAGGTTTATCTAGAAATAGACTATGCCTATTAGCATAATTAAAAATTATCTTTCTAAGTATCATGTAAAAGATTAATAGCACAACAAATAACAAATGCAAAATAGTTAGGAAAGTCATTAGAGACGTTACCAATGATTCCTTAGAAATATAAGATAATTAAATTCAAAGCTTTTATTAAAATTATGAAAAAATATGTATTAATGAAAAACACGAGCACATCTAATGTCTATCTAAGTTTGATCCTAAGAAGTTTCGGAGGCAAAACTCTAACTCGCAAAGCTAAAGAAAATAACATGACTCCTTTGAATGATTAAATACTTACCTTAAAAATATTTACAAATCCCCAAACCCATTGGATGCCATTTCAAACATTCCTATGGAGGATGAACTTTTTTCTAGGGAGGACACAAAATTTGACGTTAAGAAAATTGTAAATGGGAAAGCTATGGAAATTGAAGGTTACCAAGTTGGAAATTTTAAAATTGGAGGACCAATCCTCATTTCACACACAAAAGCTCTTCAATTTGGTAGTTAATATGGCCTTCCCTAAACCATGGACATAAATCCACATTTTACCTATTTTTAAAAGGGGAAATAAAAAGCATACCTCTAATTATCATAACACTATGATCAAACCTATTTTATCCAAGTTTTATAGAATTGTTTTCGAAAGGAATATTAGCCTATGGATGGAAAGCATTGAAAAAAGAGTTAAAGGCCAGAATGGTTTTAGGAGGTATCATTCAAATGTGGACTACCTTGTCACACTTGAGACCATTACAAAGGAGTGTCACAATAATAAAAATGATCTCTTGTATTGTTTCATTAACTCTATAAATGTTTGTGGAATTGTATATAGATCCAACCTTTCAAATAAGATAGAAGAGATTAAAAGTCCTCTAAAATTGAGGGTTTTTGAAAAGAATATTGTATGATAATTTTATTTCGAAATTTAGCAAAAATTATTGTTGGTCAGAAGAAATTAACTAACATATCAAATTCAAGAACACTTTTACCTTGTCTCCTACCCTTTTTGGCATATACATTGACAAGTTAGAAGATTTTTTGGAAGAAGTAATTTACACTGGCCCTGCACATGTTAGCATAGTTTCCATTGTTCTTGTTTATGTTGATGATATTGTTTTTATGATGAGGATTTCTACACCTCCAATTGGAATGTCATATATTGGGCCTTCTAAATTATATCCTCCCATACTCAATTTAATTTTGTGAAATTTTCCCACACAATCAATCCTCCCTCCGTTAGAAACTAAAACTGGAAAATTTTCATTGGATATACAAAAAAATTAATGCACTCTACTAATAATTTTATCAATGAAGTTATTGGTAATACCTAATTCAATAAGAACTACGACCTTTTTCTTATTAACGTAAACAAAAATCTTAATGGTTTTAGGAGCCAAAGAAACCTATCAATTCATGAACATATATCTCACACCCATTTGAATCAATTTTTTGCACAATTTTTGTCTCTATTTTCTAGGATTTTAAATTGACAAAATTTTCCTTACTTCTTTCTTTAGATGCCTCTATTTTCTCCTCATCTTTATTTCCAAGTTGAATAATTTTATGTTTTGGCATTTTACCTTTTTGATCATTTGTTTTTACAACCAAAGCATAGTCCTTTTTTTCTTCATTCCTCTATTTCCTTGTGTAATATTTGAGTAGGACAAAGTAGGGTTGTCTCATGAACCCAAAAAAATTCTCTGCTTCCTATGTATTTTTCCATGGAAGGATTTCTTGTATCCTTATTGTTGCTTGAATATGATGAGAAAATTGCATATCTCCCATAACAATTTTTGGATGTTTCAAGAAAATCTCATGTTCAGTGTCTTCCTTTAATCCACCCATTTAAGATTCCAACTTTTTTACATCACTATGTTATAAAATATTATGGACACAATCTAAATGTCTTAATTATAATATTCGATTTCGCCAAATTTCTTGATTCTTATTAATTGATTGAAATAGTCTTGTTCCCAAGCTTTGTCATATTGTGCTTCTAATTATATTGTAAATAAAACCTAAGTATAATGATAATAATGAGGCTTCCATTTAACTATTCATTGACAAAATTGATAGGGTTTCATCTCAAAGTTTAAAGTTTTTATGCGAATCATTTTCTTATCATCCATAATACTATGCAATTTAAAATATTTCTCTATTTGATTCACTTGGGTGAAGACCTTTGTTCCATCAAACTTCTTTAATTCAACCTTGGAAGTTTCAATCCTTAAGAAATCATTAATGAGTAATAACATAACTTGAGTTAATTCCACTTGAAAAAATATTTTTATTGACAAGTTGTTCAACTTGAATTCTACCTTCATGAGTTCCTTCCAACACATTATCAATTTTAAGGAGTCTCCCATTTATGGATTCTATAATATTTTGTTCCATTTGTTTCATATTTATATGCATTTATTTTTTATTTTCATCCATATCCCTTTTAACTAATTCTTTTATTGTGGAAATTGACTTTTCAATTTGGATACCTAGTATGGGACATCTTCTATTTCTTTATGAGTCATGGATGATCGTTCAAGAGGTTTAGTTTGTGTAGTAAATTTTGGATATTTATTCGGAGACATGCGAGAAAACAATGATAATAACAATATTTCTCTATAATAATTTTTGGTCACTAAAATAATGGATATTTCAATCAAAAGTTATCTCACTTGTATGTTATGTACCTTTAAAACCTTAATTTGTATATTATCTATATGGCTCTAGCCTTTGTCCTTATATATATTTGAAATTTGAGCCCTTCTGAGTTTGAAATTTCAACACAGAATACTTTCATATGTCACCTCTATAATTATATAGTTCTAAGCTAAATTTGGTGTGCTATGTGAAAGTTATGGTAACTTTCCCAAAATTTGTTTATTTTAGGCCTCTTCAAATTATAAAATTACCTAAGCAATTTTGGTATATCTCATTATATATTGTGAAATGTCTTCTCGATATGCTTAAAATTTCATGGTATGAAATGAAATTGAAATAATTTATAGAAAAATTGTTGAGATGACTCATTTGAAGTAGTGAAACCTTAAGATCATATCCCTAATATTAAATGTTAAGAACCATGTTCCTTAAAAATGATAAGAAACTAATAATTTCATTCCATTTTGAGGGGAAGCCTACTTTTACAATGAATACAATATATAATACAAAATTTTATTATTCTAAGACTATCTCTCTCTCTCTCTCTACATACATACATACATACATATAGGAGATGAAGGGTACATTTAAAACCTGAGGTTCTAGCTGACCTTCTACTATATCAAATATATCTAATAATGAATGCTTATTTTGTATTTAATATAGGGTCCTAGGAGCTTAATAATTAAATATGAATATGTAGCAATTATAAATCCTCAAGGATTTCTCTTTAGGTACAGGTATGATTATTAATATTTTTGAATTAAAAGTCATGATAGTTAAATCTAATAAGATCACTTATGATACCTTTTTTTGCGATAACAGAGCTTGGAGGAAGTTCCTTCATACAAATATCTTAGAATAACTATTCATTAGAAGTTCAATTGGAATTACAGAATTGAGAAAAGAATAATGGAGGTTGGAAATATTATTATGGGAATAAAATAAATGTAAATTAGTAAAATTTTTGATTTCGGATAAGAAAAAATTCAATTTGACACTTTCACTATTGGTTTTATTTTATATGGATGCAATTTTGGGGGCACAATATCGCTTGAGGGTCATAGGAAAAGATAGAGTTCATCTAAAAAAAAATTATAACCTATCTTGTCTCAAAATTAGAAAGAATACAGCTTATCCTATCCTCCTCATAGAATGATCTATAAATTGTCAATGATATTCCACTGAATACTTTTTCACAATAGATATAATAAATTCACAATAAATTATACTTAAAAATTTGAAATCTACATTATGAGGGTTCACTTCTTTTTAGATTTTTGGATTTGTAAATTATTGTTCATTGTGTATGCATGCAAATTATAAGTATGAAAAAAACAGAAAAAAATAAATAAAAACTCACAAACTATGATTGACAAAAGATATATTTGGGGAAACTATTAGGTCCCTATATTGTTAGTGTAGTCCCTTATTGTTGATAGTGTAGCCCCCTTATTGTTATTGTTGTACCCATCTAGCACCCATATTGTTAATATTGTGCCCCATAAAAGCCACTATTTTTATTATTGTGCCCTTACATTATTATTTTTAGGTCAGCTAGGATTATATTGTGACCCCATGGACTCCTATATATAGAAAGGAGGTTTTGTTATTTGTATAATCCAAGAATTTTTCATTTATGTAATGTAAAGGAGGTTTCCCCCTCAAAGAGGTTTATTTCTAAGTCATTTATATTTATTTTCTTCTATTTTGTGAGTTGGTTTCATAACATTTGGTATCAGAGCTTTGGATTCTAGGGTTTTCTTGCCTCAAACAGGTCATTATGGAATTTTCGTTATAACTTTTTTTTTTTTATACGAAGGTTCAGTAGCTAAAACAAAAACCCATTTGTGAAGAAATCCTAGGGAGCGTCATGTAAAAATTTTAGATCTTGGTTCGCAATATGTTCAGAGATATGATCTGTGGAAGTTAGAGTTTTTGCAGGCTCCTGAATTTCATGTCGAATAGGAGACCTTGGGAAAATCGTCATAACTCTCTCTCTAAGCATCGGATTAGAATTATGTAAAAATTGGTCTACATAACACAAACTATAGTTTCCTATGTATCAATTTCAGATCCGAAGGAGGAAAGAGTGAAATTTGGAACGTCGTACAAGTTAGCTCTATTAAGCTAGTCCATAATTAGGTCATTGTGGGAGATTGAGCATAACTTTGCCTTGAAGAATCAAAATCAGGCCCAGAACTGTGGCATTGGAAAGAATATTTATAGAGCTTCTAAATGACTGCAGATAAAATCTTGGGTATCTGAAATTACATAGATACATCAGTTTCAATATCGAGATCCTCAAAAGAAAGAAAAAGGTGTGTAATTTTTTTTCAAATTGCATAAGTCTAGTTTGAAAAATCCCTTTGACGTGATTCCAAGGGAATATTGAAGCATATATATTAGTATTGGGTTTTAAAATCCCCCCTTAAAAAAAATTCAAGACACATTAAGCCCTCATAAGGATCTACTATGACTGATGAAGAGGAAGAAGTACAACATGATATATCAAAATTACAAGAGCAAGTGCAACAACTTTCACCCTCGCAAAGAGAAACAAAAAATTAAATGGAATTTGTGAAGAAATGAGTGGAAGCTAATATTAATGGTTTGAAGAAAGGAATGGAAGCTAATATGGATGGTTTTAAGAATTTCATGGAATCTAAGATGGATGACATGGAAGAAAAAATGAAAGACAACATGGAAGACATGAAGAATGATCTAAAAGCGGACATGGAAGGTTTGAAGGAAGGTTTGACAAAGTTGATATAAGAAATTATTCCTAATGGTGAAAAGGTAGTAGAGGAAACTCATGATGAGAACAAAATAAATGTTAATAGTGATTTCATAAACTCTAATTTTTGATTGAAGACCCACCTTATTCCAAATATCAATAGGAGAAAATTTTATGGCTAGGATCGTGTAACATGGATACTACAGATGGAGCAATATTTTGATCTCAATAATGTGAAAAACACATAAAAGGTACACATTGCAAATTTATATTTAGAACAAAATACAATTTTATGGTATTGATAATTGTGCTCCCATAAAAAAATTGTCACTTGGTCAATTTTACGAAGGAAATGATAGCACATTATGAGGGTACAAATAGTAACACCTTATTTAGTCAATTGATAAATCTAAAACAAAAGGGTTTAGTGGTGGAGCACATTGAGGACTTCCAAAAATTGAATATAAGGGTAGTTGATATTCTAGAGTAACACATGATTGATGTCTTCATAGGGAATTTAAAGGATAACATCTAGCATGAGGTTTTCCTTTGGGAACCTGATTCATTGAGGAAGAAATTCAGGTTGGAAAGTAAAAAGGAATTTAAAATTATGGCGACAAGGAAGCCTACCACTCACATCTATAAATATGAGAGTGTTGCTACTCCTAAACTTCCACAACTTACAAGGTTGACACCACAACAATTGGAAGAAAATAGAGAAAAAGGGATTTGCTACAGTTGTGATAGAAAATAAACTAAAGGTCATAAGTGTGTTGAGAAGAAATTATTTTACATAGATTGTGAAGAGGAGGAAGAAAATGAGCAAGAAAGTTCAAAAGAAGAGGATATACACTAGGAACCAACCCTAGAGAAAGAAGAAATGAGTCCAACCATATCTTGCAATGCATTGGCAGGAATTACCACTCCTCAAACTCTCAATATAGAAGGACATATAAAGAAGAGAAAGGCAATAGTGTGATTGATTTGGGTAGTACCCATAATTTTATTCATTTTAAGGTAGCCAAGGAATTGAAAATCTTCCTTTACCCAACACCGGAGTGTCAAGTGATGGTTGCAGATGGAGGAACTATAAATTGCTCTGGAAAACTCCATAATATCAATATGATCATGGGGGAATATGTATTGAATAACCCAATGCTTTCCATTACAATGGGAGGTGTTGATGTTGTACCAGGAGTACAATGGTTACAATATTTGGGGATGGTAGATTTTCATTTTCAAGAAATTTTCTTGAATTTTTTTTTTCAGAAGGAAAGGAAGTTCAATTACGGGGTATCGCTAGGAAGCCGGGAAAGATAATAAGCTCTAATGTCATGAAAAATCTTATGAAGAAAGAACAATGAGGCGTAATTGCACAAGTATGTTCAATATAATTTCCAACATCAAAATCATCTATTTCTCCAGATCTCCAAAAAGTCTTGGACAATCATTCCAAGGTGTTTGGAACTCCCAAATTTCTCCCACCTATTCATGATCATGAGCATGCTATTCATTTGATTCTAGGAAGTGTTCCTCGAAACATCAGGCCTTGTAGATATCCTTATGTCCAAAAGAGCGAAATTGAACGTATGATTACATAAATGTTAGAGGTTGGTATAATTCAATCTAGTCAAAGTTCTTTCTCTGCTCCAGTAGTATTAGTGCACAAGAAGGATGGGTCATGGCACATGTGTCTGGATTATAGGGAGCTCAATAAGCTCACTATTAAAGATAAATTTCCCATTCCTATGATTGATGAGTTATTATATGAATTACATGGAGCAATTTATTTTACCAAGTTGGCTCTTCATTCAGGATATCATCAAACTATAATGAAGACTGAAGATATTCCAAAAACAACATTTCAAACTCATGAGGGTCATTATGATTTTTTGGTCATGCCTTCTGGCCTTACCAATGCACCTTCTACATTTCAAGGGTTAATTAATTCCATTTTCAAACCCTTCCTCAAAAAATATGTGTTAGTATTTTTTGATGATATACTAATCTACAACAGGTCTTGGAAGGATCATGTTCAACATGTTGACAGGGTGCTCAAACTATTGGAGGAGAAACAATTATATGAAAAAACCTCCAAATGTTTCTTTGGAGTACAAGAGGTGGAATATCTGGGTCATATTGTATCTCATGAGGGTTTTAAGGTAGACCCTAAGAAAATTAAAGCCATTAAGGAATGGAAAGTCCCCACAACCATAAAGCAGTTGCGAGGATTTCTAAAGTTAACATGGTATTATCACAAGTTTCTTAATAATTATGGGAGAATAGTAGAACCTCTAACAACATTATTGAAGAAAGATGCATTTTCATGGACTCCTGAAGCAACTAAAGCCTTTTAACATCTTAAAGAGGCAATGTGCCTAACACCGGTCTTTGCTACACTAGACTTCACAAAAACCTTTATTGTGGAATGTGATGCCTTAGGAAATGGAATTGGTGTTGTTTTAATGCAATAAGGAAGACACAATGCTTTTTAAAGTTGTCAAATCGAAGGAAATTTTTTTGAGAAATCTATTTATGAGAAGGAAATGTTGGCAATACTGCATGTACTAAGTAAATGGTGACCTTACCTAATGGGAAGACACTTCAAGGTAAAAATTGATCATGATAGTCTTAAATAATTTTTGGAACAAACATTATCTTAAGAAGAGCAACAAAATTGGGTCACAAAGATTTTGGGTTACGACTTTGAAATAATCTACGAAAAAGGGAAGCTAAATGTTGTTGTAGATGCACTCTCAAGAAAGGATGAAGAGGTGGAAGCATTTCTTTGTGTCATTTATATTATCCAACGAAATTAGATAACCGAATTAAGGGATGAATGGAAGAATGAGAAAGAATTTTGGACACTCATTCAAAATTTGCAGCAAGATCCTAGTACATATGATACATTTGGTTGGAAAAATGATTCCTTATGGTACAAAGATTGCTTATATCTTTGTGAGAATTCCCAACTAAAACCAAATATTATTTTGGAATTGCACACCTTTCCCTTAGGAGGATAGTCAGGATTTTTAAAAATTTACCACAGGGTGAAGAACGATTTTTTTTGGGACGACCTTAAATCTTATATTCAAAATTTTGTGGTGGAATGTTTGGTTTTCCAACAAAATAAAGTTGAGACAATTAATACCCCGGGTCTTTCACAACCTTTATCCATTCCAAGTCAACATTGGGAGGATATTTCAATGGATTTTATCACATGTTTACCTAAGTTGGAAGGAAACAATTTCATCATGGTGGTAGTTGATAGACTTACCAAGTATGCACATTTTTGTGCATTATCTCATTCATTCAAAGCAATTACAGTTGCTACTGCATTTATGGAAACAATTCGAAAGCTACATGGAAACCCAAAGATTACTATAAGCGACAGAGATCCCATTTTTAATGGAAATTTTTGGACAGAATTATTTTCCTTTTTGGGTACTCAACTAGCTCATAGCTCATCTTATCATCCTCAATCTGATGGGAAAATTGAGATAATGAAAAAATGTAATATTCCCAAATGGGAAAAATAGGAATATAGTGCAAGATCAAGGAAATAGTAGTGAATAACTTTACACCAACATGTGAAAAATATGGAGCCATTTTATTATGTAAATCAAGAGAAAATAAGTACAAGAAATATAGGCATAACTCAGATAATCAAGGAAAACAAGCCTCCCATGAATACATATGCCATAACATGAAGAATAGCTGCTATACAAATGTAGGAGAACCTATAAAACACACTTTTATTTAGGGGAACTACTGTTGGAAAAATTAATAATGTATATCTCCTTATATGTGGCTCAAATAATGTTGGGAGTAGAGATCTAAGCTCCCAAGCACATTTCCTAGACAACCTAGAAAGGGTTTCCGGAAATACCCCAAAGTACAAAATGTCGGAATAAGGCCCCAGGGCTGAATAGCAGCTGCAAATAGAATACTGGAAGGAGGTGGCTGAAATGATAAAGAAATGAATAGAACTCCTTCAATGGAACCTCCAAGGGAAAGGTTGATCCCCTCATTGAAGACCTCACCCTCCAAATGAATTACTGAATCCTCATTTGAAAATACATAATAGAATAACACATTCCTTGAGGGAACCTACATTGTAGGAGGTGGGAATAGCTAGGCCTAATGAAAAATAATTAAATTAAGCTCCAGGACCTTCCTTGTTAGCCTCCCAATGAAAATTCTACCTCTCCATTGAAAAACAAACACTGAAAGTGGCCCTCAAAGTCCTGCATTCCTTCTACCCTACAACACAACACAACTCCACCAGAAACTGCATTGTAGCTTAAGGCCGAAGCTTGGCTAGAATGCCAGAATTTGGAAATGTAGTGCAATAATATTCCTAGAGGCTCCTCTAGGAAAAAGGTGTGATTTCCACTCGAGAACACCCTGTGTTAAATAGAACAACAATCTCAGCTAAAAAGATGGAGGGTACAAGAAGTCATACATACCACAAAATCAATAACCAACAACATGTCCCTCTATGGTTGCCTTTCCCTCGTTATAAAAAATGTGAGCCTTCTCACCTTGGGTCCCATTAATTAAATTCACTACTATAATGGATACTTTCTCCCATTCACACTGCATTGTCTCTCATTGATGATCCACTCCCTCCATACCAACGATATTGATTTCGTCAAACTTGACCTTGTCCACATGCATTAGCCCCTGTTCACACATGAGGGTGCTTTATCCAACTATTAAGATGATCCCTTTATCAAATTAAGAGGGATTTTATTCCTACTAAAGATATTTATGGGTCTCCCTACCCACTTATTCATCTATCTAAATGACAAAAGAAAAAATTAATATTCCATTTAGTTGCATGCTAATTTAGGAATATTACAATCCTCCCCTCCTAAATGTTGCTTGTCCCAAAGAAACTACAAGGATATAATTGAAGAGCCTCCTATCCTCCTCCTGTAGCATCCTTATATGATAAACTCCCATGAACAAGATTTTGTCCCATCAATAATTCTACAAGTTGCTCCTCCCAAGTGTGCAAGTTAGCTTTTGGTGACAATCCCAAATAGCTATCATCATGAAGAAGTGGAATATCCATGGAGGAAAAAATGTTATGTCTAGAGGCATTCTTGAGGCATGGAATCTGAAATATATTTGGAACCATCATTCCCATGTGAATCTCCCAACCCCAAGCTATCATCCATATAAAATGAGTCACCCTCCAAAATGGTAACTCATGGAAAAACTCCTCCACCTTTGGCTCCAGAAATGTAGGTGGGCTGAATATATGAACATGATAGACCAAATATCCTACCCCATGTTGTCTCTCTCTCCACTTATGGAAAGTATAGAGCTATTGCTGAATTTATGCTACAATAATGTTGCCCTCAAGAGACAAAAGGACAACTGGATCTTCAAAGACCCCTTCTCGAGTATCATGAACCTTTCTAGCCCAAGCCATATCATACAAAGTGAATAACACATCATCACCATATGGAATCCAAATCATAAATATGCTAAGTTTTATGTGTAATTCTGGATCATACCAATGGTTTCTCTAGTGGATACAACGTAGTTCTGCTAAGTGTTGTTTTAGAACATCATGTGGAAAGTTGTCTTCCAACAATTTGCTAGTTGTGCATGTTTGCTCATCTACTAAGAAGTAGTAAATGGCATTACATATAAGCTGAGAATAACAATAATAGCACAACACATTCCCAAAGTCATCCAAGGAAGGGCTTCTTCCATCACTGATATTGGTCTTAGAAAGACCCTCTAGAAAAAATATAAACTTGCCCTCTTGTGGAGCAATGCATTGTAAATATCTGGCAAGAGAATGAAAATATATTTTTAGATGAAAAACAAGTACAAATATACGATTCTTACCATGCATTGTGAATATGAAAAATATGAGGTCCATGGATGATCCCTCCCATGAGAATCTCCTCATAATGGTCTGAAATGTAAAGTGATACATACTCCCATTGGAACACTCCACCAATAGATGCATACTCCCAAATGACAATGTTGTTGGCCTTAGTGATGAGGCTCTTATCACTTCTTGACTCCATTCTTTGACATGCCACATGCCAAAGTCATCCACCTTGATGCTGCTATAAGTGGTATACTCCTTCCTATGTGGAAGCACCTCCTAATTTTTAAAAACTAAGGAGTAGCCCCTTTGCACCATGATTGTGCCCCCATCTACTCCTATAATATCATGCAATGTATAGGAGAAAATCAACCCATACTCTCCTAAGAGAAACCAAAGAAAAAATAGCTCTTGCTGCCCCCTCACATTTCCATTGTATAGACCATGGAGTGAAAACATGATGATTGACATAAAATATGTCACATCACCCCAATGCAACCAAAATCCTTGCTTCCATATAAAGCAAATGTCATGCCAAGTCCCAACTACTAACACACCCTCAAGTATAGGATATGTTACATGATGGCCAAACTATTTCAAGACTAGCCAACACAGCCATGCCTCTTGTTGCCCCGTGTCATAGAAATGCAAGTGGCTCACCAACCTCTTCCTCACCATCCACACCCCCTCATCCAAATGTGGGTACCTTCTTCCATGCTCAACATTGGCATCCCTCCAATGGAGAATACCATCCTCCCAAATAAAATCAATATCTCTACACTTCATGCGATGTTGAAGTGCAGCCTCCTAGAGATCTCCATATGAAGACAACTCATTCATGACCATGTTGAATCCATAAGTATCCAAGTATACTGAAGGCAAAATCTTCTCATTGAGCTATGAAGTTCTCATCAAGAAGGATCCATCATAATAATGGGAGATAAGATGTCTCTCATCAACCATCTGCCTATCCTCTACTATACATGTAGAAAGGTAATTGGGATGCTCCAATAATGGTTGGGCCCCAACCCATCACTACTGCTCCATGACAGCGCTGCTGATCTCCATTATGGTGCATCTGCTATCTAATGCTCATGCTCAATGCTGAACATATAGTTCTGCATTGGATTGTTTAGGACAATGCTCATCCTATCCTTCAAAAATATACGCTCCAACCCCATGAGTTGTGTGAAACTCATCAATAACATACTAGGATGGATGTATATCTCCTCCTTGAACAAATCAAAGGTCCTTCGCACAGTGATAATCTGCTACTCCAAATCAACAATGTGCTTTGACCCTAGGTCATTTATTTTTCCTGATGGCATGTTCCAACAATCCTCCATATGATGTGTTGAAATAATAGGAAGTGGAAATATGTGCATACCTTGGTAAAGCTTGATAACTTCTTGTATTGCTACAAGGGTTCCTTCCTCTGGTGTGATGACTTCTCCAACAACTGATGATGATGGCTGCCCCTCTATAGCTGCATCAACGCTAGTATAAGTCTCCTCCTCCTCATGCATCTCCTGAATAGTGCATGGAACTCTAAATGTCAAGAGATAAATATCACTTTGCAAAGGTGAAAGTTTCCCTTCTCTTGATGAAAGTACTCCTGCAGCAAGTGGTGGTGAAGGTCTCTTTCTCTTTGATTTCTTCTTGTCAAATTTTTTGATCAACCTTTGAGTAAAATTTGCATATGCAGTCACTCTTGTATGACTCAAATAGCTGAACCACCAAATGTTTGCTTCACCCTCAAGGTGTAGCGCTGCAATCTCAACATCTTCTATTTATTTCACTGGATGTAGTAGGAGGAATGCATCCAATTCCATTCCCCAAGCCTTTGTTGTACATGTGGATTTCCCATCAAATGTAGACAATAGAAATCTATTGTACTTTGTCCTCCTATTGCTGCAAGTTCTTCTCTCTTCTTTGAGCTAAATAAATTGTGGGAGAGTTAGATTTTCCTTGAAAGCTCTTGGTTGATATTTGTATTCTGCAAGATACTCACTTAGAATCTTATGATCTAAGTTTCTTCCATCTCCATGTCTTTCACATTCCTCTTCAAAGAAAGTAGACATAGTTTATTGCTTTGGAGCTCTATGCAATACCGATTTTCTTTTCTGCTGATAGGAAGTGCATGGACCTTCCTTCTCTTAAAACCCTAATGAGGTCTCATTGTTTCTCTCCATTCTTCTTTGCTTGACCTCCTTGGTCAGGTCCCTCGTAGATCTGAAAAGATATGAGATAAAACTCATTCCTTCCATCATTCTGATCCTTTTCCTCTTCTCTTCTTCTTCTTATAGCATATTGGCTGAGATCCATAGGCTCAACCAAGATTATGCTCTGATACCACTGTAATATTCCGAAATGGGAAAAACAAGAATATAGTACAAAATCAAGGAAATAGCAGTGAATAAATTTACACCAACATGTGTGACAAATATGCAACCATTTTACTATGTAAATCAATAGCAAATAAGTACAATAAATATAGGCACAACTCAGATGATCAAGGCAAACAATCCTTCTATGAATACATATGCCATAACATGAATAAAAACTGCTATACAAAAGTAGGAGAACCTATACAGCGCAGTTTTAATGAGGGGAAATGCTGCTAGAAAATTTAATAATGTAGATCTCCTAATATATGGCTTAAATAATGTCGGGAGTAGAGATCTAAGCTCCCAAGCCCATTTCCAATCGAACCCAGAAAGTGTTTCCGGAAATACCCCAAAGTACAAAATGTTGGAATACAGCCCTAGGGCTGAATAGTAGCTGCAAGATAAATACTAGAAGGAGGTGGTTTAACTGATAAATAAATGAATATAACCTCTCCAATAGAACCTGCAAGGGAAAGGATGATCCCCTCACTGAAGACCTCACCCTCCAAATGAATCGAAGAATCCTCCTCTAAAAATACACAATAGAATAACGTAGTTCTTGAGGGAAATTGCACTGTAGGAGATGGGAATAGTTGGGACTGATGCCAAATAATGAAATTAAGCTCTAGGACATTCCTTTTTAGCCTCCTAATGAAAAGGATACCTCTCTACCAAGAAAAAAAAACTGAAAGTGGCCCTCAAAATCCTCCACTACTTTTACCCTGCAACACAACACAACTCCACCAGAAACTAAGTTGTAGCTGAAGACTGAAGCTTGGCCAGAATTTTGGAATGTGGAAATGTAGTGCAATACTCTTCCTAGAGGCTCCTCTACGAAAGAGGTGGGATTCTAGCTCGATAACACCCTGTTCTAAACAAGACAACAATCTCAACTAAACAGCTGGAGAATGCAAGAAGTCATACAGACTACAAAATCAATAACCAACAACATGTCCCTCTATGGATGCCTTTCCCTCCTTATAAACAATGTGAACCTTCTCACCTTCGGTCCCACTCATTAAATTCACTACTATCATGGAGACTTTCTCCCAGTCACACTGCGATGTCTCTCATTGATGATCCACTCCCTCCATACCACCATTGTTGATTTGGTCAAACTTGACCTTGTCCACATGCATTAGCACCTGTTCACACATGAGGGTACTTTATCCAACTATTAAGATGATCCATTTATAACATTAAGAGGGATTTTATTCCTACTAAAGAGATTGATGGGTCTCCCTACCTACTTATTCATCTATCTAAATGACAAAAGAAAAACTTAATATTCCATTTAGTTGCATGCTAATTTAGGAATATTACAACAAATTTTTGGAAGGATATTTGTGTTGTTTTGTATCTGATAAAGAAGCACAATGGGTCAAGTGTTTACCTCTGGCTGAATGGTGGTATAACACTTCCTTACATACTACAACAAAAATGACCCCATTTATGGCACTTTATGGATATCATCCACCATCTATCACATCATATTTAAGAGAAAATTCGAAGGTTCAAGCAGTTGAATATCACATCGAGCATCAACAACAAGTTATCCAACTCTTAAAGGATAACCTAAATTTGGCACAAAATTGAATGAAACAATAGGCAGATCAACATCATAGTGAGAGAAGTTTTGATGTAGGAGACTGGGTATTTTTACAGCTACAATCATACAAAAAATGTCCCTCAAACAATCTAAGAAGGATAATAAATTATTGCCAAAGTACTATGGTCCTTACAAGGTGTTTCAAAATATTGGTACTATTTCATACAAATTTTAGCTTCCCACTTCTCGAGTGCACCCAATTTTCCATGTTTCATGCTTAAAGAAGGTTATAGGTGAAAAACTCCCAGTTCAAACAAAATTTCCAGAACTTGATGAAGAAGGAAAAATCATATTGGAACCTAAAGTAGTCATAGAAACAAGAACTCGATAGCTACAAAATCGATCAATTTCAGAGTATCTCATCATGTGGAAGAACTACCCACTGAAGATTCCACATGGGAGGATGAGAATTTTATACAGAATCATATAGATCTACTCAAGTGTTGAGGACAACACTTTTTTGAAGGAGAGGGGCATGTTAGGTCCCAATACTACTAGTGTAGTCCCTTATTGTTGTTAGTGTAGCCCCCTTATTATTATTTTTTTACCCTTATAGCCCCCATATTGTTATTATTGTGCCCCATAAAAGGAACTGTTGTTATTGTTGTGCCCTTACATTATTATTGCTAGGTCAACTAGGATTATATTGTGACCCCATATACTCCTATATATAGAAAGGAGATTTTGTCATTTGTATTATCCAAGAATTATTCATTTATGTAATGTAAAATAGTTTTCCCCCACGAAGAGGTTGATTTCGATATCGTTAATCTCTCTTCTCTTCTATTTTGTGAGCTGGTTTCATAACATAAAACCTTTTAAGAGAAAAAGCTAGTTGGAAGGTAGATCGTTCTGCTCTCTTTTTCTTAATATGAAATGGATGTGAGTAAAAATAAGCATGGTCCATGGAAATTGGGCTACTACAGTGCAAAAATCCCTTATATGTACTTTCTCCCTATCCATCCAAATTAATCTTCTCATCTGTGGAACAAAATTCACTAAAAAGGAATGGAATCATTTTTCATCTTAGTGGCCTAGTTATAACACAACTCAATAGCCTACTAGTAGTTAGGTTTAACTCTATCAACTCTTAAGATGAGTTAAAATATGGACTCTTCTAGAGTCTTTCTCAGCATGATTATCTGGCTATCCCATTTTCATTTAGTAATGGGGGTTGGTATGACATCCTCTCAAATTATGCTTGCCAAAATAAGAAGTTCAGATTTTGAGTGGCATAAATTTTGCATACAAACTTTGATTGAGGCAATGTAGAAATTTTAATACAAATTATGCATTTCCTAGATTCTCCTGATCTAGAAATTGTATGCCACTATTAAATACAAAATCTCTTCTACAAAAATCTTTGTGGAAATTTAAAAAACTATCGCCAATTGCAAACACCTGAAGAAAGATAAATCACACATAGCACAGATATTTTTACTGGGAAAGCATAAAGCTAAAAACCCCACTATCATATATTATGTATATATCATGGATCATGAAACAATCTAATAAAAAACTCTAATCGAAGAGCTCTCAGTACAATATACAATCGTCTCACATTGTCATACAAAAATTGGCAAACACATGCACCAATTTACTGCCTCCTGACAGCTTGCCTCCACTCCGCAATCCCTGCTGATCACAATCCCTAAATGAACGAGATCCTACTTGCCTTGACTACGCAATCCTCATTGGAATATCCAATGTGTGTGTGGTTGCATGAGTGCACCCACTAAAGTCACAATTGATACTCAAATTTTCCCTTTCACCTATCTCTCAACTGGGTCTCCACTGGATATAACATGCATGTAGTTAACAATACTAAAAATTTAGTTTCATGTGAGACCACTTATTGTGAATTAATTAGATAATTAATTCACTGATCTCTCACTAGTGTATGTTCAGTTAAAACTAGCACAACTGAGTTTAGCTCACTTAACTGAGTTAAACTACTTTACAACTCACATAACTACACAACCAACTCTATTACAACTTTGAATCACTCAGTTACAACTAAGTCCACTTTCATGTCCCACCAACCAACCACTCAACCTAAAATCCACTTAGCTAACTGATTTTCCACTTCAGTTAACTATTTCCAAATTCTCATTGAGAATAGATTAATTTTTATTGTCCAATTATTATTAAGAGATAATAATAATCGACATGCATTCTATAAATAGACAAGGGATCTATAAATATACTTCGCACATGCATCTAAAAATGGAACATCGTCTATAAATAAAATTTGCTCACCATTCTAAAAATAAACTTACACCTAAAAATAGCCTGTGGGCCCCACCTACTGTAGGTGCTTAATTTCCACTAGGATCATCATCTTGTTGAATCTCAACACTCCCTCTCAACAAGAAAGGGATTATCTTTCACCCCAACCTCGTCTCTATGGTATTCAAATATTCTCCTCATGAGCGCCTTCGTTAGAATATCTGCATCCTGATCTTCCGTTGGAATGTACTAAAGCAACATGATATTTCGTTGCACACAATCTCTAATATGATGATACCGGATATCTATATGCTTAGATCTATCATGAAACACAAGATTAATCGAGAGTTTAATGTAACTATGATTATCACAATGAATCATTGTAGGATCTAAGTGAGAACCAAAAAAGCTAACCAGGATCTTTATCATCCAGATAGCTTCACATGTGGCTTGACTTGCTTCCATGTATTCCACTTCTACTGAACTGAGTGCCATGGATCTTTGTTTCCTGATGTACGAAGAAACAATTGTAGATCCGATACTAAAGACCCCTCCTGATGTGCTCTTTTTTTCCGTTGGGCTGCCCACCCAATCTGCATCCGTGAAGCCATGAAACTTCACCTCACTTGTCTGTATGTAACACAAGCCATACTTAGATGTGCCCCTCAGGTATCTCAGGACATGCTTTCCCGCCTTCCAAAATAGCTTGGTAGGATTAACCATCGCTTTACTAAAATGGTTCACTGCATAGCACATATCTGGTCTTGTATTCACTAAATACATTAGCAAACCCACTAACTGTCAATAGACAGTAGCATCTAGTACCTCTCCAGATGTAGTGTCCTCTTTCCTCCAGTTTCTTGGAAGAGGAGTATCCATAGGTTTGTAGCCGTCCATGTGAAACTTACCTTGTATCTCCCTTGCATACTTGCCTTGAGACCCAAAAATTTCACCATCTTGCTGCCATATTTCCAATCCAAGGAAATAATGAAGGAGGCCCATATCCTTCATCTCGAACTCCTTTGCAAGGTCCTCCTTGCATGAGTGTATCAGCGACTCATCATCAGTCAATATTAATTCATCAACATAAAGAACAATGATTAAAAGCTTACCCTCCACCACAATTTGGTATAGGTTTACATCTGCCTCACTCTTGGTGAAGCCAAGTCCAGTGAAATAAATTTTGATCCGAGTGTACCAAGCATGGGGTGCTAGCTTCAGCCCATACAACACTCTTTTGAGTTTTCACATATGTGACTTTCTACTGAAGATCTAAAATCCTTTAGGTTGCTCAATGTACGCTTCTTCCTTAATGATCCCAATAAGGAATGCAGTCTTCACATCCATCTAATGAATGTGCCAACCCATCTGTGCTGAGAGAGAAAGGATGGTCCCTATGGAATAATACTATACGACAAGTGAAAAGGTTTCTTCATAATCAATCCCCTTGATTTGTGAGAAAACATGGGCCACAAATTTGGCCTTGTATTTCTCAACACTCCCATCAACAGCTTGCTTTACCTTGTAGATCCATCTTGAACCTACCACTGATTTATCAACCGGCCTTGGAATAATTTCCCAAGCACTTTTTCTGACAATGGAGTCATATTCCTCCACCATTTCATCTACCCATTTGGGCTCCTGCATTGCTTCATGAAAGGAATATGGATCAATCATAATACATTTTCTCATGAGAGCCATGTATCCAGTGAATCGGTCAGGAGACTATCTTCATCTGCATTTTGAAGTAGGGACTCCTACATTATGTGCAACATCAAGTTTTATCCTCTCAACTTCTGTGGTACGCCTTCTACCGGTTCTGATGTTTGGCTCTGTGTGAGTGGAATCCTCCACTTCATTAACCTCCTCCTATGGTTGATCCACGTCTAGAGACTCATATTTGGGAACCAAAAGTTCCTCCTCTGCATGTAATTCTAACTGCCTCTCAAGCAACAACTTCATGGTTTTCTCCTCGGTGAATTTTATATCCCATCGCACCACAATCATTCGACTGTTTGGAAAATACACATGATAATTATGGGGTATTTCTATGTACCCCACAAATATTCCAACTTCACCAGTTGACTCCATCTTATTCCTGGCATTCTTGGTTACATGCACATAAATATATGAGCCAAAAACCTTAAAGTAAAAGCTTCTTACCAGTAAAATCTTCTTCAAGTGTACTCATGCCAAGTAATCTATGAGGACAACGGTTTTGCACATAAATCACAGTGTTGCATGCTTCCACCCACAAATGCATTGGTAGGCCCTGATCATGCAACATTTCTTGTGCTGCACCCATGATCGTTCTGTTCTTCCTCTCCATGACCCCATTTTTTTGTGGCTTATGAGGCACTATGATTTCTCTTCGAATTCCTTCTTTGTTGTAGAAGTCTTTGAATTTTTTAGAGATGTATTCTCCGCCATTATCACTCCTTAGAGCCTTCACTTGCTTCCCCAAATATTTCTCCACCAATGCCTTAAACTCACAGAACTTTGAGAATGTTTGATCCTTCTTCCGCATGAAGAAGATCAAGAATTTACGAGAAAATTCATCAACAAAGATAACATAATACCTATGTTTTGATATTGAAGAAACCAGAATGTTCCACACACATCTGTGTAAAATCTCTCCATGATCACCCAAGCACAGTTCTCATTTTCATGAAAGGTGGACTTTACATACATCCCCATGGTGCAACCATTGCACTGATCTAACTAAGAAAGTGTTCCCATTAGAAGTCTAGTAGATATTTTCTGCATAAATTTCAAGGCTCCATGATGAAAATGGCCCAATCGTCTATGCCATAATTCGCCCTCATCCTGGATCACCACTTTTTCTGCCTTTCCCATCATGGTAGCGCAATCTACCTCTAGCTTGTAGATATTCTTAACTCGAATCCCTATCATCTTGGCTTGACCCATTGTCTTATGTCGCAGGAAATATTTTCCATCACCGAAAACAACGTCATAGCCTCTGTCCTCCACCATCACGACTGAGACCAAGTTTTTCTTTAGACCTAGAACATGAATAACATATTTCAATTGAAAAATTTTACCCGACTCCCTCTAAAAGGTAATGGTACCAATGTCAGTCACACTGTATCGTCCATCGTCGCCCATCTCTATATGCATTTGGAGATCTTTCTCCTCCAAGTCACTAAAAATCTCCTTATCTCCCGTCATGTGGAAGGAAGCACCACTATCAAGATAACACACAGATCCCATTGCACTTGAAACCAAGCATGCGATCAAAGAGAAATCAAGTTTAAATTGTGAGGCAAGGGCCTCACCAGCTGCAGCTTCAATAGCCTTCTTGTTCTTCTTTTTCTATGGCCAATTAGTGGTGACATGCCCATGTTCGTGACAATGAAAACACTTCACCTTGGAAAAATCCAGCTTCTTGTCTTTAGACTCATATTTTTAATGGAATTTATTTCCCTTCCCTTTCCTTGCCTTGGCAGCCAAAGCACAATCCTTTTCATCATCATTCTTTGATGAAGATTCATATTTGGTGTTCCGCCTGAACTCCTCCTGCACTAGATCCGATCACAATCGTTCCCAATCCGACATTTTTTCCCGTCCATTGACAAAGTATTGATAACTGTGCCAAACCTTAGAAAGTCCCAAGAGAGCCAAGCTCACCAAATCATCATCAACAATATTTATTCCCACACTCCCCAGTTCATACCGACATTGGACAAACTTTGTTAGATACTTAGGAATATTTTTGGCCTTCTCCATCTTGATCTTTCTGAGTTTATCCTTCAGCGCCAATTTCCTATGGTTGCTGCTACTTTGGAAAAGATTTTTCAAAGCCTTCCACACAACATATGGAGTGGCTTTCCCATGAAGTCTTGAGACAATGTGGTCTCCTACACCTTCCAACAGAATCATTCTCATCTTCATTACTTTCTTTTGTCATGCATCAAGTAATGCAGCATCCGTCAAAGTGGGCTTAGGAACATCACTGTCGATGATTTCCTTCAAGCCATTATCTTCAAGCACCGCCTCCATCCCGTCTTTCCAGAAAATTTAGTTCGAGCTTTTTCAAGTGCATACTCTAGCTACAAGCCATTGAAAACCATTTCTATGTTTTCTCAATTGTCGCATCAAGAAATTCTTGCAGCAAATTTGAATTGTTTCCACCAACAAACTTAGCTACTACTTAAAAATTGCAATCTTCTGTGCTCCGATGCCATGTACAAATTTTAATACAAATTAATTTATTTCCTTGATTCTCCTAATATAAAAATTATATGCCACTATTAAATACATAATCACTTCTACAAAAATATTTGCGGAAATTTAAAACATGATCGCCAATTGCGAACACATGAAGAAAGATCAATCACACATAACACTTATCTTTTTACTGGGAAAGCATAAAGCTAACCCCATGATCATATATTATGTATATATCATGGATCATGAAATAATATCATACAAAACTATAATCTAAGAGCTCCCAGTACAATATACAATCGTCTCACACTATCATACAAAAATTGGCAAATACATGCACCAATTTACTACCTCCCGATAGCCTGGCTCCACTGCGCAATCCCTACTGATCAGAATCATTGAATGAATGAGTTCCTACTTTCCTTGACTTCCCAATCCTCATTGGCATCTCCAATGTGTGTGTGGTTGCATGAGTGCACCCACTAATGTCACAACTGATAGTCAAACTGTCCCTTTCACCTATCTCTCAACGTGGTCTCCACTGGATCTGACATGAATGTAGTTAACAGTAGTAAATATGCAGTTGCATGTGAGACCACTAATTGTGAATTAATTAAATAATTAATTCATTGATCTCTCACTAGTGTATGTTTAGTTACAACTAGCACAACTGAGTTTAACTCACTTAACTAAGTTAAACTACTTTACAGCTCACATAACTACACATCCAACTCTGTTACAACTTTGAATCACTCAGTTACAACTAATTCCACTTGCACGTCGCACCAACCAACCACTCAAATCAAAATACACTTAGATAACTAATTTTCCACTTCAGTTAAGTATTTCCAAATGCTCATTGAGAATAGATTAATTTTTATCGTCCAATTATCATTAAGAGATAATAATAATCGACATGCATTCTATAAATAGACATGCGATATATAAATAGACTTCGCACACGCATCTAAAATTATAACATCATCTATAAATAGAATTTTCTTACCATTCTAAAAATATACTTACACCTAAAAATAGCTCGTGGGCCCCACCTAGTGTAGGTGCTTAATTTTCACTAGGATCATCATCTTGTTGAATCTAAACAAACAATTATTTCATTGTTCGAAAGGTATATAATTGTAGAATGGTAAAAATGTGCCAAATTAAAGTAAATGTTTACCAAAAAATGATATTTGATGCCTCAAAATTCTCCTAGAAGGCTTCAAACCCCAATTTTCCAAACTGGGTCCAACCAGTAAAAATGAGCCTATGGTTTGATTCCTATATTTTTTCTAATCTAAAATAATTGATATAGGTGAAAAAAAATCTAATGATATAATATATATCATACCTCCAAATTTTGGGATGATTTAGTCCCAAAAAGATTCTCCTGAATGAGGTGAGAAAATATTTCCTCCACCTTCTCTTGAGTGTACCATTTAGCTTTTCCTAGAAGTTGTTCTTTCAAAATAATGAGCAAAAGGTAATGATACCTTGTATTTTTTTATCAACCTCTTATAAAAATATATATCTTTTGTCAACTCTTTGTGAGAATATGGCTCTAAATCATCTACTAAAGGTAGGACCTGTTCCTCTTCTTGATCTACCATGGAGGGCTCATAGAGTTTTAAAACATTCAAAACGAAGTAAATGCACATGTATGGGGTTAGACTGAATATATAGGAATCATATCCTACCTTTCCCAATATATTAATGGTACCATACAATAAGGCCTTTATTTTCTTACAAGGATCCTGTGGCCTCTCCTTGTTCAATTGTAACCATACTCTATATCGAACTTTAAATGAATTCTTTGGTTTTGTGTTGATCATGGCTGGCCTTGTAATTTTATTGTGACTTTTGCAGTGATTCTTGTACTTCTATACGAATATTTTTTATATTCTCCATAATTTTCTCAACCCTAAAGGCATCGCATGTAAGATCCTCCCTGACTCTTCCTTGCTACCAATATGCAATATCCAAATGTGAAGGTGACAAATATCCAAAACAAGCTTTAAATGGGGACTTACCAATAGAAGTGTAGACTAATTTGTTATAATAGTGTCGTATATATACCAAGAATTCATCCCATGTATTTATATGCTTCTGATTACAACCCCCAAAAAATTGCACCAAATTCCTGTTGATTACTTCTATCTTCCCATATATTTATGGATGAAATGTTGTATACCTCTTCAACTTCGTGTCCATGCTCTTCATACTAAAAAATGTACTGATAAATATTATCTCTATTTCTAAAACAATGCTCCTTGGTATCCCAACATGCACCTAATAATTTCCAGAGAACAAGTTTTATGTTTCTGTCTCATTGATGGTCTTTTTACAATGCATCAAAACACATATCTTGTTGAACCTATCAATTACCACGAATAACTAATCATGTTCATTCTTGGTTTTTTGAAAAAATCTGACAAATTCCATGGAAAATGTTTCCTAGGTATGAGTGGGTATAGGTAAAGGATGCTATAGAACCTATTTCCTATTACTAGGATTATTGATACAACAAATCACACATCGTCTTATGAACCTAGTTAGTTGTTCTTACATCTCAGAAAATACATGCACCTCTGCAAGTTGGCCACTATCTTACCTACACCAAAGTGCCCTGCAACCTTGGAGGTTTTAACCTCTTCGATTAGTTGTATTTTATTACCTTTAGGAACACATAACTTATCTAGCATGTAGAGTAACTAACCCTATAGATGGTAGTCAATGATGATGTCACCATCATGCACATGAATCTATATGTACAACTCTTGAAATACCTCCCTGAAGTCCTCATATTTTGAATGTGCCTATTTGTATGCATCATGGATGAATGGAACATGTCCATCACAGTTCCCAATACTATGATCTTTGATGTGGGTGGCCAATAAATCATGTTGGCCAATTGTTTTGTGTTTCCATTCATACTTGATCACTAAATGAAATTGATGTAGAAACCCCATCCACTCGTAATTCTTGGTCTATTTTAGCTTACAATGGACTTGCACGTACTATAGTGGCTAGGGATATGTGTGTATTATTATCTCCTTCCCCATAAGATAGTGCTTCCACTTCTTCACATAATACACCAGGGAATAAAGCTCCTTGTTGTAGTGAGGGTAGTTAAGAACTACCCGATGAAATAATTTAGAATGGTAGCATATAGGCCTTCCTCATTGCATCAAAACAACTCCCATAGCATACCTACTTGCATCTATCTCCAATTCAAAGGGGTCTTGTAAGTTTGGTAATGTTAGAACTAGTGCTTGACTAATCTTCTTCTTTAGCACCTCAAAGGCCCTTTGTTGACCCTTTCTCCACTAGAAAATCTTTCCACTTGTTGTTATTCTGAGGATTAGTGTTGCTAATACTAAAAATGAGGCATGAATATCCCCAGGTACTATTCTTCCCCAATGAAACTCATAACCTTAAAAGAATTAGTAGGCATCAACCATTTCAACTCTCCTCCACATTGGAAGGATATGTTTCAACTCTCCTCCACATATTGCATACCCTAGATACAACAAATACTACTGTGCAAACTCACACTTCTTAAGATTTGGTAGTAGTTGGTGCTTATTTAATGCCTCGTACCCGCGCCAAATGTGAGATATGATCCTCCCATGTTGCACTATAAATGAATCATACAAATAGAAAACAATAAATGAATCTATAAATGTGTTGTATATCATTATTTAGCCTCATAAACATAGTTGGTGTATGGAATAGGAAAAATTGTATGACTAACCACTCACACAAACCTTGTTTAGTTTTGAAGGTGGTCTTCCAAGTATCTTCTTCTTTGACTCAAACCTGGTGATATATAGAATTTTAATCAATATTGGTGACGTATTTCACTTGCTATAATTGATCAAACATATCATATGTTATAGGAAGAGGGTACCTATTGTTGAGTGTAATATTGTTAAATTCCCTAGAATCTACACACATTTGACAATTATTATCCTTCTTTGGAACAATAATGATGGGCGACCCATATGGTGATGTAAACGAATGAATGACACCCTACTCCAGTACCTGCTGCCAATTTTTATTAACCTCACTTGCTTCTATAATAGATTTTTTATACAACCTAATGTTTGGTAATGGGGATTCTGGCATTAGTTGGATCTCATGCTCCAATTTCCTCTTGGGTAACCTTTTAGGCTTTTGGAACACATCCTTGTATTCCTATAACAAATATTATAGTTGTTTTTTTATGTTTCTTGGTACACACCTCCATGGATTCCTTATCTCTTATTGATTATTCAAGTACATATTGATTCTCACTTAAAAATAATAGAACAAGCGTATTTCTATAATTGATTAGTTTCTTGGTTTGGTTGGAACTTACCAATGGGATTTTTTACTTTTCTTTGTGTACATTGATGGTGAACGATTTTCCATCCTTGATAGGTTGGTATTGGTTTCCTTCCATAAAGATATTTTACCCCATTTTACATGTAGGGACTTCCAAACACCACTCCACATACCTCAATGGGAATTGCATCTAGTTCTAATTAAATAAATAAATAAAAACTAATAAAAACTATAGTTTTGCACTATTTTTTACCTTTAACAATGCATCATTATCTACCCATCCTAATGGATATGGTTTTGGATGATCTCAAACTTCCAATCCCAAAATTTTGACCAACTCTGCTACAATGAGCTTCACTTGTGATCCCAAATCAAGAAAACCATCAATATTTGTCTTCTTGACCTGCTTATTTATGTGGAAGATTTTGGTAATTTCTTTCTCTTCATGTTCCTAAAGTCTACTCAGATTCACCTCCTTCAACAATGACATAAAAACGATATTCTCATCAATGTTGAAAATGTGTTTAACCTTCTTGCTCAATTAGTGTCCATAATATTCTTCTTCTTATTATATTTCTTTTTTTTCTTTAGGTTTAGTTATGGATGCAACTTCCAACACTTCTTCTTTGTATGACCATCAATATTATAGTGTTTCTTAGGATCCCTGCACAGGTTTTTTTTGGCTATTGTCTTTTTATATTTTCACCCTATCTACTTCTTCTTCCCCTCCTTAGAAATATTTTTGTGATCCTTTTTCCTCGTTGCACTTCAATTCCATTTCTTATGTCTTATGTTCTCTAGGTATTGTGCATGTACACAATCCTCATCCACCAATCTGAGCTTAAATAACAACACTTACTTCTGTAGATGCTTTTGTAGACCCCCCATCAAATTGTGGAGTACATTTGGGCTCTTTGGGGAGATACCCAACACTATGGCCATCTTTCTAAACTCTGTGGAATTCTCTTATACACTATGCCCCTGTTACTACCTAAAGTAGTGTCATTGAATCCATTGGTCCTATACGTACGCAATAGGATGAAATTGTGACTTTATGAGGGTTTTAAATTCCTCCCACTTAGTCATTTGAGTATCTCCCTCCAACCTCAAGGTCTCCATGTGGATATCTCATAAGGTCAGATTATTGTCCTCTAATTGTAGCAATGTAAATGAAATATTTTGTTCTTCCACTATACGATGACAATAAAATAAACTTCCAAATAGACCTAGGGTGGCCCCAAAATGAATGTAGGTCACTGATCAAGCCACACTTATGATCACTCTTTTTAAAGAAGTTTCCATATAGATAAAGAGTGGTGGGGAGTCTCATCAGTTAGCAGCCCCGAAATATGGGAACTTCCTCGTTAGTTGTAGTTACTACCACAACTCATTGGTTAAAGGAATGAGGCTTTTGAGAAGTGTTGGTCACCAAGAAACGAGCATTTTTAAGGTTCTGCAATGGAATTGCATCAAAATTCATGTAATTCCATTGAGGTTATCACTTCCCGTGTTGTTTGGCATAAAACAAATTGATGGCGAAGGGAAAAAAGCAATGAGGTGGTAGCATAGTTCGATTGCTCCAAGTTATGTTCATGTCCCAGTAGGTGGACTTAGTCATTTAACTGTAAATCAACATTGGTTGGGGTATTATCCCTTTTTGGTTCTTTAACATAGTTAGTATGACTAATTACTCATGGTTAACGGCTAATGGCATGCCACAACTCAACTGGGACGTGCTTCCACCAGTTCCGGTTTGACATCAATCCCATCAATATAGAAAGGAAGTTAAGTTCTCCCACAACCTGACGATCCTAGTGGTATATAGATATATGATCTTAGATGGAATAATATAGGGTTTTAACACAAATATATAGAATCACTTCACTCCCAGCATGAAATCTTATTTTCCCAAGGGCTTGGTACTCATATTCTCAATTAGATAAGTTAACCAGCGTAGGGAATTGTTAATCTAGGAATACCCATGAATCTAGAGATCAACTAATTGAATATAAACATACACTTTCCCATTCTTGATGCACACAATAAATAATAAATTATTCTACGTATACTTGAGAATTATTAAGCACACATGATGATGTTCTAATTGTGAACAAAACAATGAACAATAGTGTTGGAAATGTCGTCATTGATGGCAAAGGAATTGGAAAAGACAGGAGCAACACCTAAAATATCCATAAGGAAAAAGAGACAGAGAGGTAGCAGAGGCAATAGATGAAACGGAGGAATTAGAGACAAAGTAATAGATTGAAAGAGAAATTGAATATCTGGCCAAGATTTGTATATGTTAATAAAGAGCTGTGGAATTGTGTTAAGTATGGTTGAGTAAATCTGGAATATATATATATGACCTGTGTGATCAATTTCATAATGGGCAGAGGATACCTACGGTGCCCGGAGAGGAATGAAATCATTGTTGTAGAGTTAGCAATATGTGTATTGACTGATGTAATTCCTGTATGGAATCCCCTGAACCTCTGTATGAGTCTTTGTGTATGGAGTTAAAAGTGAAACCCTGTTGAGGAATCATGGTGGTAGGATTCTAATTCCAGGATGAGACCTTCTTGTAATGAAGAATTGGCTTAGTTTGATATTTTCAGTCGTAGAACTACTTGGTTGAATATATGAGGGGCTCTCGAGGCATTGAGTGTATCCATTGAAGAATTTAATAGTGGCAGAGATATGATGTTTTTGAATGTACAGGTAGAAGTGGAACTGTGACAGGATAGAACTCTAAAATGGAAGGTTGATATGTTATATATATCATAGCAGAATTGAAGAATGACATTGAATTGTCACGAGTTAATATTTGTAAGGAAATCCCGTCGGAAGAGAACTACATTTGTTCGTTGATTGTTGGAAATCCTGCAAAAGATACACTAGATTTATAGCACAAACCCAAACTAACCCTTTGGATTCATGAACGGAACCTTGAGCGAAGGGCGGAACCACGAAGGAGGAACAGTGAATATGGTTTATGGTTTCCATCGCACCGCTTTCAACGGGCAAGCGATATTCAAGAGGTGGGGAGCGATTCCATAGAATGGGTGACATACGTCCCTGTACGATTTTACAAAACCGCTTTTTACTATGCGCCATCGCGTGTTATAGTTCGACCCAGGACGCCCAGTGATATCGTTGAGCGCTGTTGATATGGGAAGGGGTCATCAGACGGTCGTTATTTGTTCAAGATACATGAAGATTAACACAGGTACAACGGACCATCGCACGTTAACGTTCAACATCGGAGGTCGAGCGATATGTATATACGCCGTTGATCTGGAAGCTTGCTAATCTGACGATGATCGGACGCTGGACTTGCGCAAAATTTACTTATGGTACCGTGCGCGTATATGATTGGCTATTGAATATATTTGTGGGCCCAGGGTCAAAGGTCTATTATATTATTTGAAAGCGTTAAAATGTGAAGGGTTAAATTTAATCCTAAAGTTCTGTTCAATATTTATTTATCAAGTTCTTCAAATTGATAAATAAATTAAAAAGAATTCAAAGAGGTACGTAAGGGTGGTAAATGAAAATACCGTCCAGGAATACTATTAGCAAGTGAATGGTTTTGACCCAAGGTTTTATTAAAAGCGAAAACTATATAAGGTGATGAGAATCATGAAGAACTGTGTGCATGCGAAAGGGTTGATAGAAAAGGAATCTCTTTTAGAGATATCTGTATGAATAAACTTTCATATATCTGAATCTATGGTGCACCAGTGAATATGATTGATCAAGATTTCTAGATTAGATAATGATTAATTCCTGGTTTAATCGACTAACGAAATCATGAAGAACGTATGCATGAGTAAGGGTTGTGAATGAGTACTTCACTCGGATGGAATGGGTAACAGATTGCTGAGAAATTTGAATTAAGGATGCACCTCTGAAGAAAATAAATAAATTTGGTGACTGGAAAGGTATGTCGTGTGGAAACTAATGGATATATTATGAAAATTGATGAAATGTGGTCCGCAATGGTGCTGAGGGTCGAAGCCTTCAGAGAGGGGGTTGTAGCTCCCTTCTAGTGGTAGATGGTAAATGAGAGCAGGGGGTAGTAGCTCCCTTCCAAGAGAGGCTGGTAAACGAGAGAAGGTTGTAGCCTTCTGCAGGTGGGTGCCTGCGTGCTGGTATAAGTCTGCACCAGCATATATTGTAAGAAGTTTTCTCTATAATAAATATTGAAGACTGAGATTACAACAGTGGTGGTTTGTCTCCCGAATTGGGTTTCCACCTTAAATCCTGGTGTTCATATGTGTTGTTTATGTTTTTTTTGTTATTTCTGTTCATGCTTAATGCTTATCTGATGCAATTCTCTAAGTAAAGACATAATAAGATATCTGGACATACATGATGAATGCAGTACTATAACATATGGTTTTAAGAGAAAGAAAAGAAATATTGTTCAGCCCTAAATACTAATTCACCCCCCCCTCTCAGTATTTTTCCAACAATTAGTATCAGAGCAGTTCCCTCTGAAAAAGCTTAGCCACTAGAAGGAAGATCAAGCAAGATGAGCAATCAAGATGGTATAGCATCTATCAGGCCTCCGCTCTTTAAAGGAAACGATTTGATATTCTAGAAAACAAGGATGAGATCATATCTACAGTCTCTGGGAGCAGAGGTATGGGCAATTATTGAAGGAGGATATCAATATCTAGCTGCAGTACCAACAGATCCGATGGAAAGAAATAATTATGAAACAAATGCAAAGGCAGTCAATGCTCTATTAGGAAGTCTAACTAAATCAAAATTTTTCAAATTCATGCAGCTGAATACAGCCAAGGAAATATGGGACAAAATAATTCTAAGTTATGAAGGTGATTCAAAGGTAAAAAGTGCTAAACTCCAAACTCTCAAAATTCAATATGAGAATCTAAAAATGGATAATGAGGAGAGCATTGCAAATTTATTTTTACGTCTTGATGATATTGTAAATTGTATGAGAAATCTAGGAGAAACAATAACCGAATCTACTTTGGTTGAGAAAGTATTAAGATCACTAACAACAAAATTTGAGTCAAAGGTTTCTGCTCTTGAAGAAAAGAAGGATCTTCAAAATCTTACTGTGGTGCAACTTCATGGCATACTAGCTGCATATGAAATGAGAAGAGGAGGACCATCTGAAGTCAAAGAAGCAGCCTTTAGAACTTCTACAAAAGGGAATGAAGTACAAAAAATAGAAGGATCAGGATATATCTCAGAAGAAGATGAGATAAAATTTGTAAAGAAACTTCAACTTGGCACATGACGGTTCAGAGGTAAGCTTATTTTCAAATGTTTTTATTGTGGAAGAGTTGGTCATTATGCTACTAATTTTTCTTATAAAGAAACACATAAAAAGGGGAAGGAAGTAGCAAGGAGGAATAAGAATTGTTTTAGCACTAGAAACAATTACTATACTCATGAAGACAGTGATGGGTTATCTGATAGTGAGGAAGAATGTGAACAAGATCTTAGAATTCTCATGGCATTTGAAAAAGAATCTAAAGAAGAAAAGGATACTTTTTTGGATGCTCTAGAAGATAGTGATCTTCTTGATGAAAACAATAAACTCAAAATCGGCTTAGAAAAGAGTAAAATAACCATAGAAAATCTGAAAAATCAGCTTGAAGAAAAGGAGAAACACAATGAGAAATTAGAGTGTGAATTAGTAAGTCTAAGAAAAGAACTTGAGAAAGTAAAGACTCTGAATATTAGATTTGCTAAAGGATCTGAAACCTTAGATGAGATTATCAAGGTACAACGTTCTCCTCTTATAAAGACAGGTCTTGGATACATTGGAGAATCTTCGTAGGCTTCAGCACCAAATTATCTAAAAGAAGTTATAGCTGGTTTACAACATGCTGCCACTCAGCAAGGGAATAAAGAATATTTACAGGTAAAGCATGATAATCTCAATTCAAAGAACACTAACAGGAATTTCTTTCAAAGAAACATCAATCAACAGGTAAATTCATGGAGAAGATTTTATGATCGCAGAAATTTCTTCTTCAATGGACAATGTTTCTCATGTCACAATTTTGGTCATAAATCTGTTCAATGTGTAGCATATAAAACTATCATGACAAGAGAAGCAAGAAAGAAAAGGATTGATATTGAAACAAAGAAGAATGGCTATAACAACTTTTCTCCTCTTCAAAATGAAGTTGAAAGTGCTTATTGCAATAAATTTTGCCATGAAGAATTTGAATGCAGTTGCAAATTTCCGCCAAAAGAACATGTTCCTTCAAGCTCCAAAGTATGGAAAAAGAAGGAATTACAGGTTGAAAATTGTGGCATAGTGTTGTTTGCAGAAGATGAAGAAAACCATTGGTACATTGATAGTGGATGCTCAAGACACATGACAGGTGATAAAACCAAACTTCTTGCCTATAGTGATCTAGAAAAGGAAAAGAATGTTAAATTTGGAGATGATACTCCTACAGTCATTAACGGAAAAGGGTATCTTTTTCTAAAAGAAAAGGTGAAAGCTAATGAAGTCATGTATGTGGATGGATTAAAGCACAACTTGTTAAGTGTAAGTCAAATGTGTGATCAAGGAACTGAAGTTGTCTTTACTTCAAAAGAATGTGTGGTACATGATCTTGATATAGGTAAAACAATTATAAAAGGAAAAAGAACTCCAAGCAACTTGTATGTATTAAATAACTGCAAAGAACAATGTTATTTGAGTAAATCTTCAGAGAATTGGCTATGGCATAGAAGGTTGGGGCATCTGAGCTTCTCTCAAATCAACAAATCAAGCAGACTTAAAGTTGTTCGTGATCTTCCCAATATTACTCTACCAGAAAATATCATATGAAAATCTTGCCAATTCGGTAAGCAAACCAGAGTACAATTTAATGCCAAGGAAGGATCATCAAGTAAGCCTCTTGAACTCATTCATACTGAAATATGTGGACCTATGAGAAAAAAGGCACCACGTGGTGAAGAATACTATATCTTATTCATTGATGATTTCTCTAGAATGTGTTGGATTGGGCTGCTTAAACACAAAGATGAAGCATTTGAGAAATTTCAGATCTTCAAAGCACTAGTTGAGATGAGAATGAATTAGATCTAAAAATCAAGTGTTTTAGATATGATCGAGGAGGAGAATATACATCCAATGAATTCCTTGAATTTTGTGAACAATATGGCATAAAAAGGTAGTTTTCTGTAGCTGGCACTCCACAACAGAATGGCGTAGTAGAAAGAATGAAAAAAAAAGTTAAACAAATGGCTAGAGCTATGCTTGATGATTCTGGAACACCTGACACATTTTGGGGAGAAGCAGCACATACAGCAGTAAACATTCTCAACAAGGCACATGTTTGTGTAAATAGTGATAAAACTCCATATGAAATTTGGTATGGTAATCCGCCCACTATAAAGAATTTTAGAATTTTTGGAAGCAAATGCTTTATCAAGAATAATGATGAAAAACTTGGCAAGTTTGAACCCAGAGCAGATGAAGGAATATTTCTTGGTTACTCCTCTAGGAGTAGGGCATATAAATGTTACAATAAAAGACTTCGGAAGATTGTTGAATGTGTTGATGTTTTTATTAACGAGTCTCCTGCAACTCCAAAAGAAGAAAAGCAAAAAACAGATGAAGATGATGATGACACATATCCCTCTACATCAAATAGTAATGATACAAATAGTGAACCCAGTAAAGAACCCAAAGATGATTTGTATGGAAAGGCTCCATCCAAAAATGTTCAAAAGAATCATCCAGAATATCAAATTTTGGGAGAAAAGGGATCAGGTGTACAAACAAGAAGGACTCTTGTGGGATCTTCTAGCAATCTGGCATTTATGTCCACTATTGAACCTCACAGTGTTAGTCAAGCTAGCAAAGATGAATGTTGGATTCAAGCCATGAATGAAGATCTTGATCAAATTGAAAAGAATCACACTTTCAAATTGAAAAGAGTCACACTTGGGAATTAGTACCAAGACCTCATGACAAAAATGTCATTGGAACTAAATGGATATTCAAAAACAAGTTAAATGAGAATGGGGATGTTATAAGAAATAAAGCTAGACTTGTTTGCAAGGGGTATGCTCAACAAGAAGGTATAGACTTTGAAGAAACCTTTGCTCATGTAGCCAGACTTGAAGCCATAAGAATGTTTCTTGCTTTTTCAAGCTTCAAACAAATCAAAGTTTATCAAATGGATGTTAAATATGCTTTTCTCAATGGTGATCTAGAAGAAGAAGTTTATATAGAACAACTGGAAGGATTCATTTTGGGAAATGATGAAAAACTTGTTTGTAGACTTAAAAAGGCACTATATGCTCTCAAACAAGCTCCAAGGGCATGGTACTATCGTCTTGACAAATATCTTCATCAACAAGGATTTTCAAAAGGGTCTATTGATAGCAACTTATACACAAAAATTGAAAATGACAAACTATTGATTGTGGTTGTATATGTTAATGATATCATTTTTGGAAGTAATGAAGAGTCTATGAGTCAGAAATTTGCTTCTGATAGACAGCAAGAATTTGAAATGTCTTTACTTGGGGAACTAACATTCTTTCTTGGCTTGCAAGTGCAACAAGCATCAAATAGCATATTCTTATCACAAGCAAAATACCTCAAGAAAATCCTGAAGAAGTATGGCATGGAAGATTGCAAACCTGTAAGTACACCAATGATAACCGGATGTAATCTCAATTCTAATGATAATTCCCCCTCGGTGAATCAACAAAAATACAGATCTATGATAGGAATTCTACTTTATCTCACTGGGACAAGACCAGATATCATGCATGCAGTTGGGATTGTTGGACGATTCTAAGCTAATCCAAAAGAGTCTCACCTTCAGGTTGTGAAAAGAATATTCAAGTATCTACAAGGAACTCAAGGCTTTGGACTATGGTATCCAAAGAATGCTGATCTTACTCTTCATGCATACACTGATACAGATTGGGCTGGAAGTGTTGATGATCGGAAAAGCACTAGTGGTGGTGCATTCTATATGGGGCCCCGGTTAGTATCTTGGTTTAGCAAGAAGAAAAGCTCTATTGCCTTATCTACAGCAGAAGAAGAATATGTGACTGTCGCAACATGTTGCACTCAACTTCTCTGGATGATGCAAACCTTACAAGACTTTCAAATCAAATGTTCACCTCCTATCTCCATTATGTGTGACAATAAAAGTGCCATCAGTATCTCAAAGAATCATGTTACGCATTCCAAGACCAAGCACATTCCCATCAAATATCACTTCTTACGTGAACAAGTGCTTGAAAAAAAGGTGAAATTGGAGTATGTTCCCTCCAAAGAACAAGTTGCTAATATATTTACCAAACCGCTACCCAGGGAAGCGTTTGAATATCTCATACAGAAACTGGGAGTAGTCTCTGCCATGCAAAGGATCAGATCTACTTAAATACAGAAAGATTAAATTAGTTGTGAGGTGCTGTTGGGCATCTTTGAATGCACAGGCTAAGGGGGAGCATTGGTCATATGAATAGGATTCATTGTTGGTCATATTATGTTTGAAGATGCAGCATGATCTCAGGGGGAGTATGATATTGTCGGTTCAAAGAATCTTGATCAACTCTTTTCCATTGATGTCAAAGGGGGAGGAAAAGCAACAAAGGGCTTCTATAAGGCCATCAGAGGAAGATTATTTCCATCAATGCCAAAGGGGGAGATTGTTGGAAATGTTTTCATTAATGGCAAAGGAATTGGCAAAGACAGGAGCAGCACCTAAACTATCCATAAGGAAAAAGAGACAGAGAGGTAGCAGAGGCAACAGATGAAACAGAGGAATTAGAGACAAAGTAATAGATTGAAAGACAAATTAAATATCTGGCCAAGATTTGTATATGTTAATAAAGAACTGTGGAATTGTGTTAAGTATGGTTGAGTAAATCTGGAATATATATATATGACCTGTGTGATCAATTTCATAATGGGCAGAGGATACCTACGGTGCCCGGAGAGGAATGAAATCATTGTTGCAAAGTTAGGGATATGTGTATTGACTGATGTAATTCCTGTATGGAATCCACTGAACCTCTGTAGGAGTCTCTTCGTATGGAGTTAAAAGTGAAACCTTGTTGAGGAATCATGGTGGTAGGATTTGAATTCCAGGATGAGACCTTCTTGTAATGAAGAACTGGCTTAGTTTGATATTTGAAGTCGTAGAACTACTTGGTTGAATATATGAGGGGCTCTCGAGGCATTCAGTGTATCCATTGAAGAACTTAATGGTGGCAGAGATATGATGTTTTTGAATGTACAGGTAGAAGAGGAACTGTGACAGGATAGAACTCCAAAATGGAAGGTTGATATGTTATATATATCATAGCAGAATTGAAGAATGACATTGAATTGTCACGAGTTAATGTTTGTAAGGAAATCCCGTCGGAAGAGAACTACATTTTTTCGTTGATTGTTGGAAATCCTGCCAAAGATAGACCAGAGTTATAGCACAAACCCAGACTAACCCTTTGGAATCATGAACGGAACCTTGAGCGAAGGGCGAAACCACGAAGGAAGAACAATGAAGACGGTTTATGGTTTTCATCGCCCCGCTTTCAACGGGCAAGCGGTATTCAAGAGGTGGGGAGCGATTCCATAGAATGGGCGATGCGTGTCCCTATACGATTTTACAAAACCACTTTTTATTATGCGCCATCGCGCGTTATAGTTTGACCCAGGATGCTGAGCGATATCATTGAGTGCCGTTGATCTGGGAAGAGGTCATCGGACGGTCGTCATTTGTTGAAGATGCGCAAAGATTAACACAGGTACGATGGACCATCACACGTTAAGGTTTGGCATCGGAGGTTGAGCGATATGCATATACGCCGTTGATCTAGAAGCTTGCTAATCTAACGGTGATCGGATGCTGGACTTGCGCGAAATTTACTTATGGTACAATGCGCATATATGATTGGCTATTGACTATATTTGTGGGCCCGGGGTCAAATGTCTATTATATTATTTGAAAGCGTTAAAATACGAAGGGTTAACTTTAATCCTAAAGTTCTGTTCCATATTTATTTATCAAGTTCTTCAAATTGATAAATAAATTAAAAAGAATTCAAAGAGGTACGTAAGGGTGGTAAATGAAAATACCGTCCAGGAATACCATTAGCAAGTGAATGGTTTTGACGCAAGGTTTTATTAAAAGTGAAAACTATATAAGGTGATGAGAATCATGAAGAACTGTGTTCATGCGAAAGGGTTTATAGAAAATGAATCTCTTTTAGAGATATCTGTACGAATAAACTCTGATATATCTGAATCTATGGTGCACCGGTGAATATGATTGATCAAGATTTCTAGATCAGATAATGATTAATTCCTGGTTTAATCGAATAACGAAATCAAGAAGAATGTATGCATGATTAAGGGTTGTGAATGAGTAATTCAATCGGATGGAATGGGTAACAGATTGCTAAGAAATCTGAATTAAGGATGCACCTCTGAAGAAAATAAATAAATCTGGTGACCGGCAAGGTATGTCATGTGGAAACTAATGGATCTAGTATGAAAATTGATGAAATGTGGTCCGCAGTGGTGCTGAGGGTCGAAGCCTTCAGAGAGGGGGTCGTAGCTCCCTTCCAGTGGTAGCTGGTAAACGAGAGCAGGGGGTAGTAGCTCCCTTCCAGGAGAGGCTGGTAAACGAGAGAAGGTTGTAGCCTTCTACAGGTGGGTGCCTGCGTGCTGGTATAAGTCTGCACTAGCATATATTGTAAGAAGTTTTCTCTATAATAAATATTGAAGACTGAGATTACAGCAGCGGTGGTTTTTCTCCCGAATTGGGTTTCCACCTTAAATCCTGGTGTTCATATGTGTTGTTTATGTTTGTTCTGTTATTTATGTTCATGCTTAATTCTTATCTAATGCAATGCTCTAAGTAAAGACATAATAATATATCTAGACATACATGATGAATGCAGTACTGTAACATATGGTTTTAAGAGAAATAAAAGAAATATTGTTCAACCCTAAATACTGATTCACCCCCCTCTCAGTATTTTTCCAACAAATAGAACTCTATCATTCATTTAATTTGCAGACACATAAGATATTACACCATTCAAACATAAATATTTTTAACACAATCCATAAGATAGTATACATAAGTAAATTCCACTTATCCTGGTGTTTAAATATGGTTAGCAATTGAAGGAGGGAATTCCACTCTCCACCCAACCATAGACTAGCTACACTGCAACTTTATTGTAGATAACCACCCATGACCTAGATTGAAAATCAGAGGGGATTCTTGTTCATGGAATTTACCCAAGGACCAACTAGGGTATTTCTCAATTACATTAGTATGAATCTACTATATAGGTATCTTATCAGCTATATTTTCAAGTAAAACACTATAGGGATTTGTAGCCTACTATCTAGGTGGTTTATCGTCCTCATGACAAACACCACATTATCTTATCTCACTCTACCAAGTGGTTTTTCAACCTTACATAAAGAACCTGTGGTTTATAAACCCATTCAACAAGCACTAAGTGGATTATTGGCTCATTTAGAAAGCACTTAGTGGTTTATTAACTTAATGAGAAATCAATCATGGTCCATTCCTCCTCCGATCTTCCCACTTTCCATTCAAGCTTGGGCACACATATTCCAACACCTCAACACATCAATAAAAGGGAAAATCACCCCAATTTCAAAGAAAAAGAATCAATCATGCTTCCAACAATTTTTTTGTGCTACATGTCTAACATCTTGTGCTTCTTTATATATTGTCCTCCTTCCGCCTTACTCATTTTTCGTTTTCTTCTTGTTTTTCCTTTCTTTCACGTCATGAAAACGTTTTCTACACTTTCCAACATCCAATGATGTATTCCAAAATTTTAGGTGGTGTTTTGATATATTATGCCACCATATTCCACTATCCCTTAGAATTTGATCCATATGTCCCTCCCTTTAGGCCAAAATTTCATATTTTTCATTATTATCAAGAAAATATTTTAATACTTGAATTGTTTACATTATTCTATTATCCAGTCATGAAGTCCACATTTTCCTTTCCATTTATGACCATGTGTACAATAAAAAGGGAAATAAATAAAATACTATTACAAACTTCACCCCCTTAAAGGAACATATTCCTTAGTGTTTTCATAACTAGAAAGAAAAAACAAAAAACTAAGCTTTACAATCACAACGCTTACATCTACTTAGTCATTAAACAAAAATGGGTATAATACCCTTATTCGATTTTCCATCTCCCAAGTTGCTTCATCAGGTCTAAAGTGCTTCCATTGCACCTTGATGTGATCTATTTCTTAATTCTAGAGTGTGGTCTACCTATTGGGTCTTGGGATCGCCATCCTTTTTACCATAATTTCCCCACCTTTTCAACCATTTTCACCTTTATAATCACATTTTATCACTCCACCTATTTCCATTTTTACTAATGCATGATACTCGTTCATGTCACCTTAATTCATGTAGTTTTTCTTGTATTTTTATGAGAAGTTGACCATTTTGGGTAACTTTATTAATAAAATTGACAAGGAGGCTATTTCAGGGTGATTTGGATCACTAGGGTGTTATTGCTGACATGGAATCTTTTTTCTCCAAATTTTTTTATTGTTGATATTCTAGAACAAGTTTTGTGAAGGCTACTACTACGATGCTAATACTATGTTCCATATTACGTTGTTTTCTTGATTATTTCATCGGAAGTCAACATGAGAGCTACTACTCAGGCATAGTCAATTTATACTATTGTGCCAACAAAGTGGAACATAGTTTGACAACCAATTGACTCAACTATGGAAATTATGATTTTCCATTATTGAATTCTCACTAATTGAAGACATTGTTACAACTCTCTTTATTATCAATAAATTAGTTGTAATCTATTGTATGAGACTGTCAATTTGGACATCTTGAGAATCAAAATATTCTAATGGCTAATTCTTGTTTTAAGTTTATAAAAAATGTAAATATATAAAAGTAGAAGCACTTTTCCCTGTGCGGGGGTGGTGCTCTTATCTTTTGGGAGAAGTTGTACATCTGTAACTTTTCAATATTAATACACAAGTTTCATGGGTTCATGTCTCAACTATATTCTAGTATCTTAGCTTGTGAGCTATAAATTACCATCTCCATGTTATGGTGGAAGGGCACTCCCTTTAGTAAGGATCACTCTATTAGAAAGGTAGTGTAGTAGTGTGCTTTATTTCCTCACAATTATGTTCAACATTGTTTAGTTTTCATTGTTATAGACTTCTATTAATATGTTACAGTTACTAACTAATTGGTTTTTTGAATAGTTGATCTCGATTTTCTATAACAACATATATCCTCAATCCATCCATTTCTCAATTCCATGTTTTAATTATTTTGCTACTAAAGTGTTTAAGTCTTGGTTGAACAAAGTATTATGTAGACTAGTATTGCATACAAGTTATAGTATGTTGCAAAAATTGATGATTTGATGATTTTCATGAGTTCGTTGATTTTGTCAAGTTGTATTTGAATGGTTTATGAAATTATTTCCAGAGTGTTATTTCCCTTTTTCGTAAGCGTGATCTTGAATGATTGGGTGATGTTTATTTTTCAAGAGTGATTTTAATTTCAAAATTGTAGCCAAAGTGTCTGGAATGCTTGAGGGTTTGACAATGATGATTGTAGTGTGCTGAGAATGAGGAGTTACATTGAATTTAATTTTGATTGTAGTCCATGAGCTTATAGACTTTGGTATAAATAACATTATTTAATGATTGCTACTTGCATATACTTTTCGTAATAACCTTGAAATAACAAAACATCCCTGGTTGAAAATTTACGTGTATGAAATTAATTGGTTCTAATTAAAAGACAATTGATTTGCACAAAATTTTGGCATAGTTGTTGGGGAATTTAATAGAGGTGCATAAGTGTGACTAGTTGTGTTTTTTTATGTATTTTTAAATAGAGTTCATTAGAAGTGTTCTTGGCTCTGAGGTGACAGGGTGGTAAGATAAGAGGTAATAAAATACACATCATTTGGACAAAAGGAAGTGGGCTCAACCTCATAAGGAGTCAAGATACCTAGGATTGCATGAATAGAGAGGAAGAAGAAAAAAATGCTACCAAAAATACTTATCATGCATGTAAAAGAGGACATGGAGGAAGGAAGAAGTAGGATGTAGGAAGAGTAAAATTTATTTAGGAGCTAATATAAAAATATGAGGCAAAATTCTCTTCCCTAAGAATAACTTCCAGAAAAACAAGATCACATAAAATTGTTCCTTTAAGGTAGGAATATCCAGTATCATACGTGTTGGGAACACATATTTGGTAGGTTGAATCTCATGAACCTTCAATTTTATATGAATGCCAGAATATTGTTGGTTCATATGTATTAATTGAGAAAGAGTATCAAGACTTGTTGGAAGGACAAGGACATATAGACAAACATAATTTGGAAAATCAAGAATCAATTCCAGAGGAAAAACCTCATGATCATGATGTTATACAGTTACAAAGAACTGTGAAATAGCCTAAGTAGCCCTTATCAGACCTCTTAGATCCAAGGGAAAAATGAGTACTTGAAATTAATACAAAATTTCTTGAAATTTCAAAGGAGAAAAAATGGTAGAATAAAAAATTGCCACATTTGAATTTCATATTGCAGATGTCTAGGGGTAGTCACCAATGAAAAATATTCATTTACAATCCCTTCCAGTATTACAAGAAAAACCAGTGAATATCCTGTTGGGGTTCCCATGTTTTGGCCAGGTTGACAAGACCAAAAGATGAGACAACATAGAACCACTTTCAGACCTTAGGATCTAACCCTCCTAGGTCCAGAGCGGGATCGCTCTAGATGAGTCAAAGTGTATGTCTTTGAAGCTCTCAGTCATGATTTTATGCTAGTTATAGGCTCATGGTTGTTTTTTTTATTGTTTGTGTTTGGTTGCTGGGAATCAGGAAAGGAAGGTCCAATATAAGACAATGATGAGCATAGAAGGGATTAGGCTAAGACAGACAACTCGGGGAACATCAAGGCCATTGGGAAATGGAGTCAAGAAAGGATTTATTTGTAATTAATGTGCAAGCTTTCAGTTGGGCTAGTCATCTGGAGCATTTGGATCTTAAAGATGATATTTGAAATGGGACATTAAGGACTGAAAATGAAAGGAGGAGAACCAACCAACTCTGTCTATAGATCAGGTCAGAGGTCATTTAACTCCAGGCCTGCTTGGAAAAAATCAGAGGTAGGACAAGGGATCTTAGGAAGGCCTAATTGGGATGGAAATATCCTAGAGATCCAGAGACAAGGTTCTAGACCCCCCAATGTTCATAACGCATTCAACTAGATCCTAGAAAGAACATCTAAACATAGATTTCATTAATTCATACATCAGAGAGCAGGCAATAACATCCACTACATTGGTTAAATCAATTGAAATCAATATTTAGATACACACATAAGCAAAAAAAATAAAGGGCTGGGAGAGCAGCAACATAAGGTACCTATCAAGGGTAAATCTTATGCCAAACTTCTGATGTGAGCCAGTAGAAATGGAATGAAATGAAATCAAACACAGAGATAAGAAAACATCACCAGCTACTTTAGATCAGGATCCAAAGAAATATGCTTGTCATATTAAAAACAACACCAATCAGGTACATCATAGCCCATAGCTTGAACATTCAGCCTCAATACATCAAATCTCATCCTATCTTACAATATTACACATAGAACTTGTCTCAAGAGGAAAATTCTTGCGTTTCACTGATATCTCATCAAAAACCTTTACAATAATTTCTTCCTGAGTTTTATAGCAGAAGATGAGCCGAGGAGGTAGGTAGGGCACTAAATGAAACATTAAAACACGGAAGAGAAGGAGAGGGCCGGAACCCATTCTGTTTTAAATCTCTGCATTTATCCTTGGTACCCTTTTGGGACGAAGGAGTGATCTTCTTCAGCTTCCACTTACTTTGACATAGTCCTGATTTACTCCGACTGAAATAGTACTCTGTGGTACTGTGGGTGGATAAATCAAATGGTAATAAAAATGGAAAGGTCTGCCATACCACATTAAAACATGCTCTGGTAGCTTGGACTGTGTTCTGGGTGGAAATCTCTTCACTAGAGCACGACATGGAGTAAAAACAGTATGGGAACTTTGTTCTTTCATCGAGAGAAACATCTCTGCTGATGTGGCAACCCTGATGACTTGGTTTTCTATCCATTAAACTCTCTGTCGCTTCACTTATATCTTTATCTGCAAAATCTTGCCTCTGTAATGAAGACTATGCAATCATGGCGGCCCTTTACTTCTGCACCCTGCATAACATGCAACTGGACTCAAAAAAAAATGCAATGGGAGGGTGGATGAAATGGTAATGCGGCGACGGAGTGGTGGATTTGACTACACAATGGTGACAAAATGCGAACGTAAGGGTGAGAACTCACGAATAATAGGGTTTCGTGGTAGAATGCAGTGCAGACCGTTTGATCATGGCCTGGGGACAAAGATCGGTGGCGAAGATCGAGCGGCGAAATAATATATGAAAGGGGGTGGAACAACTATGAAATATAATACTTTGGTGTAAAGTCTTAAACCTTGAATTTTGAACAAAATATAGAGAAATGCGACCGGAATGTTATGAAATGCGATGAGGTGGGACCTAGCTAGAGGCGAAGGGCAATTCCTTTTGAACCGTTAGATCTTAAATCCAATGGACGGTCAGGATCAAATCAGAGGATCGAAATCGGGGGGAGCAGAGGTGACACATTCAAAAAGTTCCGATTGCAATCAGAAGTGGGAGCGCGATTGAGCGCTGGCCGTTGGATCCGGGAACTAGATCAACGGCTCACACTCCATCGGAGGGAAAAGTGGAGAGGTGATGAGCGATGATGCGATTAGCACTGAGCCGTCGGATCTGGAATTAAACGAACAATTGAGATCAGATTGGCGGATCGCAATCGCAAAGGGAGAAAAGTGGTAGCGATTGGAAGTTCCGATTGCGATTGAGCAGGCAGTGCGATGGTCGTCAGATCAGCAGGGAGGATGAATGGTTATGATTTGATCGGGAGATCTCAATCGGGGCGGCACCACTGGGACTTGCGATTGCAATCGGGTGGGGGGTTGCGATTGAGCGCTGACCATTGATCTCGAGTCGAGATCAATGGCAGGGAATGCAATCGGAGGATGGCAGAAATCGGGGATCGGAAGACAGGGCTGCGATCAATTGCATCACAAGTGTTTGCGATGGGCCGATCGGAGGGACACACATAAATATTGCGATTGCAATTGGGCAGGGAGTGCGCGGGCCGTCCGATTTATATGGCGGATCAACGGTTGAAAAAACAAGTCGCAGGACTTAATAAATAAAGCCAATCGCATCGGGAATTTTGATGTTACAAAGGGATTTCTTGTTTGGCTCCGACCTTCCAATGCGATTAGCGCTCAGGACTTGATTGCTCAGTCCTAGCGCATGGGCATGTGTGGGAAGTGGTTAAGGGACTTGTGGTAAGGGGCTGAGCCCTGTTGTAAAGCAGAAAGTGGGTTTTTTAGCCTGTTTTAATGTATTTTGGGGCCTAAAGGGTAACGATAGGGAGATGGAGGGGGAAATTGGGAAACCGAAGGGTGTATGGATTTTTAGAGGGGATTTAGGGGGTTAATAGGGAAAATAAAAGGGGAAAGGGGGTAACAATGTGGTGTTTTGCAGGAGTGTGAGGGGCAATGTTGGTCTTTTAGGAGCAGCATTTATAACCAGTGAGGCTTTAGATGGGAAATCAACAGAGGGATTTCACTGCAAAGAAGAGGCTTGCAGAAGACATTCAAGGATGATGTGTCTTCAGGGGAGATGCATCCCTTGAAGGTCTCCAAAATAATACAGCCCCCAGCTTGCTTGTCAAGAATTTCATAGGGGGGCTAACAGTGGCTCCACATGGGGATGGCTTCTTCTTGAATGAGTCAAGAAACCAGAGATGATATTTGGAGTAGGCCAGATGCCTGCTACTTGGCACATCCCTTTCTTTCTTTGATTTTCAGCCGCCACAATATGTTAGAAATATCAGCAGAAAAACTTCCCCAACCAAAATACCTACTGAGACTACAGTCCTAACATTTCCCTTTCGGCGCATTTGAGCTAGAAAACCCTTTAAATTTTATTTTCAAAACAAAAAAAAAACCTATTCTAAATCTATCCTTATTGCTCCATGAGACCAGATTAAACAATTGGCCTCATACGCTTCTCTACCTAATCTAACATCTGTTGGGATTAAACTGTCCAACAGATTTCTTCTCCTACATTCTAAGACAGGAAATTGAAAAAATAGCCAAGCCAGAATTAGACTGTCTGACTTTCTGGGGCGAAGACTTGTGGGAAAATGAAAACAAAACTATGAAGGCATGAAATCTGCAGTTTCAAAAAATCCTTATTTTCTTGTGACTCAGGTTTTGAGCAAATTAGAGTCACTTCCTTTATTCATTTCAGCTCTGGTTTTGGGCATGCTAGAGCTGATTCTTCTTTTCACTGCTGGTCCGGGTTTTGAGCATGTTAGGACCATCTATTCTGCTTCTTTTGGCTCAGATTTTGATCACGTTTGAGCCACCTTTTTTCCTTTCGGAGGTTCGAGTTTTGAGCATGTTTGAACCTCTCCTTTCTCTTCTGTTTTTTGAAACATTTTTCTCTGCTTTCTTGAAAGTAAAACAGTAATGGTATGTACAATGGAAATGGAACTGGAAATGAAAGTTAGCAGAAGTAGTGTTTGAGAATCCTGCCATTGACAAGACCCCCAAACAGCTATGTACCATCAATTTCTTGCAAGAAAAATGCATTAGGACCCACAATGGCTTGAATGGTATATGGACCTTTCCACAAGCTATCAAACTTGCCATGTTTACCTTTGTCCTCTCTCCTTGAATCCCATTTCAGGACCTTGTCCCCAACTTTGAAATCTGAAGCTTTGGCTCTTTTGTCAAACTGCCTCTTTATGCCTTCCTAAACTCTGACAGCTCTGCTATAAACCTGCTCCCTTGTTTGCTGCAGATGGATAGTTTCATTGATTCTTCTCAACATACTGTCTTCCTCTGACTGAATCTATTGGACAAGCTTAATCATTGGCACTTCCAGGCTGGTAGGAAAAACTACTTCGGTTCCATAGACAAGCTATAATGGTGACCTGCCAATGGATTTCTTCGTGGTGAGCCTGTCGGCCCACAAAGCATGTACCAACTTTTTATGCCATGACTTTTTGTTCTCTTCCAGCAGCTTCTTTATGATTGTAACCAGGCTTTTATTTGATGATTCAACTAAGCCATTACCCTGGGGATAATAGGTAGTTGAATGACCAAGGGCTATTCCATACCTGTGACAGAAATCAATCATTCTCTTGGATCCGAAAGCAGCAGCATTGTCAGCGATTATTTTCCTTGGACAGCCAAACCGAGATAGGGTGAAGTCCTCTAGGAACCTAGTGATGATAGAATAAGTGGCATTCCTAGTGGGTATGGCTTCTATCCATTTAGTGAAGTAATCTGTAGTAGTTAGGATCCATTTGTGTTATCCAGAGGAGGCAGCATGAATTTCTCCTATAAATTCTAGGCCCCATTACATGAAGGGACCTTCTACGGTGATAGGTTGTAAAGGGAGGGGGAGGAGCTTTCTTCTCCCTTCGAAGATCTGGCATTGGTGGCAAGTAAGAATCATTTTATGGGCATCATTGAAGAGTGTAGGCCAATAGTAACTAGCCCTGAGTATCTTATTTGCAATGGCTTTCCAACTCAGGTGGCCTCCACACTCCCCAGCATGGAATTCTTGTTTGATTTTTTCGGCTTCAATTTCGGATAAGCATTTCAGTAATAGGCCATTTGGATTCTTCCAGTATAGGTTTTCATTTAAAATGAAATAGTTTCCAGCTTTGAGTTTTATGAATCTGGCCTTGTTTTTGGACAGCTCTGGAGGGGCATTTAGATTAGTGAGCACATAGAGGATATCAGAGTACCAAGGAGAGTTCTGAAACTGCTCCTCAACAGTTGGATGGGGCAATCCTTCCTACTCATCTAAGGCATTTACCATGTTAATGTCAAGGGCATGCAAGTTAGATTCAGCCAGTAACTGGGCCAGGCCTTGACCTTTGATCAGCTTGGTGGGTTTTATTTCAAGGTCGTATTCCAAGATCATAGAAATCCATTTTCCTCTTTTCCCATCAAGGTCCTGGGACAAGATATCTTTAACCACTATATTGGGCACGTAAGCAATGGTGTGAGAATGCAGAATGTACACCCTAAATTCTTTTAAGGCCTTTACCAAAGCATAGGCCTGTTGTTCCATAATGTTGTACTTTAAGGGTGCGTCTCTTAAGGCTTTGCTGAAAAAGGCGATGGGCTGTTCATTACCTTCCGAATTTCTTTGCAGTAAGACTGCAACTATTGTATGCTGGGAGGCAAAGGAAAAGATCAGAAAATATTTTGAGAAGTCTGGGTTGATAAGTACAGGGGCTTGGGTGAGTGTGAGTTTTACTGACTCAAAAGATTTCTTGGCTTCAATATTCCACTTAATTCTTGCATCTTTCTTTAGCATGTTGGTCATTTTCCTAAGATGCTCAGCAAGATTGGGGATAAATCTCCTGAGGAAATTGATCTTTCCTATGAAGGACTGTAACTCCTTGATGTTTCTTGGATGTGTAATTTGCAGTATTCCCTCGACTCACTGTGGGTCTATCCTAATCCCTTTCTCAGATATAATGTGGCCAAGAAGTTTGCCTTCTTGCAACCCAAACACAGTTTTCTTAGGATTCAAGGACAGACCGTACCTCCTACATTTTTCAAAAAATTTCCTCAGATGTTTCAAGTGTTCTTCTTCAGTTTTAAAAAAGACAGTCAAGTCATCCAAGTAGATAACTATGAAGTGTCCAATTTCATCTGAGAACGCTATATCCATCGCTCTCTGGAAGGTAGCTCCAACATTCATCAGTCCAAAGGGCATTTTCACATACATGAAGGTGCCCCATGGGGTGGTAAATGCTGTTTTGAGTTGATCTTCTGGGAGTACCAACACTTGGTTATATCCGGAAAAGCCATCTAACAGGGAGATCCTTTTAGAGCCCACTACCTTCTGTAAGATATGTTTCATTATGGGCAAGGGGTAGTTGTCTTTCAGGGAGGCTCTGTTGAGGTTTCTGAAGTCTATGCACAATCTAATCTCTCATGTTTTCTTTCTCACAACCACTAAGTTTGACACCCAATCGGAAAACCTTACAGGGACTATAATGCCTGCATCATACATCTTCTTAATTTCCTTTTCCACTGCAGGAAATTGTTTTGGATTGATCCTTCGGAGTTTTTGTCTGAAAGGCTTCTGGTTTTCCTTTAGTGGTATCTTGTGTTGTATGATGTTGGTGTCATAGGCCTTTAAATCTTCATAGCTCCATGCAAACACATCCATAAATTCCTTAAATAGGCCAATGTATTTTTTCTTCATGTCTGTAGGTATAGACTTAGCCAGTTTTATCATTTTAGGCTTGTCTTCAGTGCCTATGTTGCATTCTTCTATCTCTGAGTCTGCATGTTCTATAGTGGGCTTTTTTTCTACGTCGTCAAAGTCAAAAAGGTCCTCTAGGGGTGCTAGGCCTCTGTGTATGTTCTTATCCTTGGCCTGCAACACCTCCATTTCTTCGTTATCTGCATTTTCACATTTTTCAGTCGAGTGTCCAGTTTCTAGGGAAAAAGTGTTTATTTCTATATTACAGGATGTTTCTTGTTCATCTGGGGGATCCTCACTTGGGCAGCTGTCATTATATTTTGAGTCTGAATCATAAAATTCAAACTCATTCCTGCCCACTAGGAAATCTTCGATCTGTTTATCTCCTTCAAAGACCTGCCAATATTTTTCGTTGTCTGGTACTGCAGGTCTGAACTTGGTTTGAATGACGATTTGTTGGTCAAGGGGAGTCTTAGGATATGAACTAGCCAAGCAAGCTAATCCATTTGCAATGACATTTTGACTCCTGGGAAAAAACACCAATTCATATTCAACAAAGGTTTTCAATAAATCCACTGCATCATTCCTGTACGCTCTTAATCGAGGATGTTTTGCTGCGTATTCACCATTCACTTGTTTGATTACTAACTCAGAGTCTCCCCTCATAGCTATCTTATGGGCTCCTAATTTCTTCAATAAATTCAGACCTAGGATGAGAGCCTCATACTCTACAATATTATTTGTGCATTTGAAATGCATATTCACAGCATGGCTCTCTGCGTGGTCATTTTCTGTGTTACGTAGCCACACCCCTGCTCCAGCATTTTGCCTAGTACAGGACCCATCAAAGTTCATTTCCCACAGGGGTTCGCCATTATGTTGCGTTGAGGAGTATGTACTAGGTTGTGGGTTATCTTGTTCTTCATGGCCTGTGTGGAGTTCAGAGAGTTGGCTACCTTGTTGTTTGCGTTCTGTTTCTAGTTCATTCTGAGTTTCGTTTTCAGTACCCTTCCCATGGTTTTCTTCATCGTATTCTTCTAAGGTAGCCGTCATGCTAAATTCCATGGGCTCTGTGTCCTTTCTTGTATTTCTGCATTCATATTCTGGCTCTCCTAAAGATTGGTCGTTATAAAGAATGAAAGAATCTAGGTTTGTGTGTACAAAGTATAATGGTGAATTTTCAGGTTTCTCAGGGCTACTGACTAGGAATTTCATCTGGGATTCTCTATACAGTCTTCTAAGTTGGCCAAATATAGGGATAGTGGCATATGAGCCATCCATCTACATTGTTCCTTGTAGTTTGGCTCCCCATGATCTTAACAATAGCATGCCATACTTGGGTGGTACATTTGCCACCACAACATCCATGACCATACATTTAGCTGGGATCTGGGTCAAGCTCACACACAAGTCTTTGATTAGGCCTAGGCATTTTACTCTGCTAGATTCAAATGAATATAGATCTTTGTAAGGTCGTGTGATATCTAGGCCTAGCTTTTCCATCACTACTTTAGGCATTAAATTGTGTGATGATCCGGAATCATGCATGGCATTGTGGAGTATTTTGTCATGAATGTTGAGACTGATATAAAAAGGTGGAACTACCCCTTCCTGAAACTTTCCCTCAATCTTTGGACCAAACAGGAGGGCAGGTTGATCATCATTCAAATTTAAAATGTCATTGTTTTCCCCTAAATTCAACGCTTTCAAAATTTGGCCTTTATATACACCCCGAGTGGCCAGCTCAGAGAGTCGGACAGAGATTTTGATTTTTGCAATCTCACTCTCTAAATTGAAAGTGGACTGTGTCTTTGGAGTACTCGACTCTGTTTTATTCACTACGGCCTTAGTGGCTGAATCAATTTGTGATTTCTCTCTATGTATAGGGTCGGGAACAATTGTATCAGGAGTACTAACTGAAGTGCTAGTACTGCTGGTTGGTTGGTTTTTTTTTTCAGTGTCTTGGTTGTCTTTTTCCTTGTGTTTACCAGAACTTTCAGCTGTTGATTTATTACTTTCAGTAGATGCTTTGGAAGTTTTATCAGGTCTTTTCTTGATGGTTACCTCAGGAGCTTTGGTTTTGGAAGTATCTTGGTTCTTTTTGCTCCTAAGCTCATATTTTTCCCTGACCTGTAACATGGAATTTTCAAATCCTAATCTGTAATCCTCAGTTTCTAACCATTCCTCATCCCAGTATGAAGGTGAGGGTTGATATTCCCCTGAATCACAGTTAAGGACTGAGTCTTCTGTTTCGAACATGTTTATTTCATTCCCTTCAGACTCTTCTATGATTCCCTCATCTTCATCTAAGAATTTTTCTTGGAATGGCGGAACTACTTGTTGATCTGACTCTCTCTATCTGTTGGGAGCGACATTGTTTTTTCTGACGTTCTGGTTTCTATTTTGGACAACCATCCTTTTTATCATTTGTTGTAGCTCTTCCATGTTTTTAGATAGTCTATCATATTTGGGATCAGATGTGGAAGCTACATTGTCATCCCTATAGGTTACCCTTTTCTCAGCTTTTAATCTTGCCCTTTTTTCCATCAAGTTTGCCTCTATGGTTATGGCTCATTTTTGCATATCTTCCAGTGTAGTGTACTCTTTATCTCTAAGCTCATAGGCCATGTCAGCATCAAATCCATCAGGATATTTAGCCAGGGCCATCCCTTGAGGAGGTTTCATGCGTGGAGGGAGAGCATTGTAAATGCTATTGAATCTAGTGGTGTACTCATGGACGCTCTCTCCTACGTTCCTCTTAAGGGACATGTATTCTGCTAGGAGCTGGCGAGGGTTTGATCTGACCTCCCATTTGTCTATGAAGTTCCGATATAACGCAGGGAGATCTTGGATACTGCCAGGGGGTAAACTTTTAAACCATTTCTTCACAACACCCCCCAGGCTTTGGGCAAATATTCTCATTTTGATTGTTTCATCATCAATTTCCATATAATCAAAAGAATCCTCCATTTTATCTACATGTTGCTAAGCTGTGATGGATTCTTTAGCAGTGAAGTGTGGGATTTTTGACTAATAATCATTGGGCAAGGGTAACAAGGGTTGAGGTAATAGCAAAGGTGCATACCAAGCTGCCATGATAATGTTCTGGTGAGGTGAATGATTGATTTTCGCAGCTGGTATTTGAATGACAGGGATATTAGGATCAGCAGAAGTCTGTTGAGCAGATCTAGGGTGGGAGAGCCCCAACTTTTGAAGGAAGTGGATTTCAGGTGGTGTCGATGGAGGGGTTTCTCTATCCCTAGTGTGCTGACCACTATGAGATGGTGTACTATGAGGCTCGAGGTCTTGATGGTCTAGGTGATTGAATGACCTAGTTCTTAGTAATCTATTAGGTGTGTTTAGGTCAGGGAGAAAATGCGATAGAGCTGTTAGTTCTTCTGGTGCAGAGTTAGCTCTATGAATGTGACTGGAAATAGTTGTTCTATAGGGCACAGGGGCTCCTTTGAGGATACTCTCTGGATTATTAACTATTTCAGGTGGGTCAGGGTTGGGATAAGCTCTTGTGTGGATGGTTCTAAAAGCCAGAATGTTGTTTCTAAGCCAAGCAGCTTAACCCTACTTGTTACTTCTACTGTGGTTGATGTTGTCTCAGGGGCTAGTTTCCCAGTGGAGTCTATCGTGAAACAAAGATGATCAGCAGGCCTACTGATCACCAATGGAGTCTTTTCGTTTAGGAGCCATGGAGTCGCCAGGTGGAGGGTTTTAAAGTATATCTAAGGGGTTACACTGTCCACCACAGTGCTCAAGCCCTATCACCCTTCAGGAATCTCCTCAAAAACAGACTCCAACCAAAGATTGACTCGGAGGGCATTTACCAGATATGTCACCTCCGAATAGGGTGAGATCTGGAGGCTACCTGGCCCTTTCCAGGCTCTATCTAAGAGTATGATGGACACTCAATGATGGAGGTCGATTCAAGAAAGGAATGATTTACTGTCAACCTAACCAGAGTTCTAAGTTTCTGAGTCTTGGGAATGTATACACCATTATGTTGGTGACGAGACTGGGACACAGACTAACAATGTTTTCGGTTATAAGCTCCTCATAATCCCCAGTGGGGTCGCCATTATGTTGGGGTTCCCATGTTTTGGCCAGGTTGACAAGACCAAAAGATGAGACAACATAGAACCACTTTCAGACCTTAGGATCTAGCCCTCCTAGGTCTAGAGAGGGATCTCTCTAGATGAGTCAAAGTGTATGTCTTTGAAGCTCTCAGTCATGATTTTAGGCTAGTTATAGGCTCATGGTTGTTTGTTTGATTGTTTGTGTTTGGTTGCTGGGAATCAGGAAAGGAAGGTCCAATATAAGACAAGGATGAGCATAGAAGGGATTAGGCTAAGACAGAAAACTCAGGGAACATTGAGGCCATTGGGAAATGGAGTCAAGAAAGGATTTATTTGTAATTAATGTGCAAGCGTTCAGTTGGGCTAGTCATCTGGAGCATTTGGATCTTAAAGATGATATTTGGAATGGGACATTAAGGACTGAAAATGAAAGGAGGAGAACCAACCAACTCTATCTATAGATCAGGTCAGAGGTCATTTAACTCCAGGCCTGCTTGGAAAAAATCAGAGGTAGGACAAGGGATCTTAGGAAGGCCTAATTGGGATGGAAAGATCCTAGAGAGGCAGAGACAAGGTTCTAGACCCCCCAATGTTCTTAACACATTCAACTAGATCCTAGCAAGAACATCTAAACATAGATTTCATTAATTCATACATCAGAGAGCAGGCAATAACATCCACTACACTGGTTAAATCAATTGAAATCAATATTCAGATACACACATAAGCAGAAAAAATAAAGGGCTGGGAGAGCAGCAACATAAGGTACCTATCAAGGGTAAATCTTATGCCAAACTTCTGATGCGAGCCAATAGAAATGGAATGAAATGAAATCAAACACAGAGATAAGAAAACATCACCAACTGCTTTAGATCAGGATCCAAAGAAATATGCTTGTCATATTAAAAACAACACCAATCAGGTACATCATAGCCCATAGCTTGAACATTCAGTCTGAATACATCAAATCTCAGCCTATCTTACAATATTACATAGAGAACTTGTCTCAAGAGGAAAATGCTTGCGTTTCACTGATATCTCATCAACAACCTTTACAATAATTTCTTCCTGAGTTTTATAGCGGAAGATGAGCTGAGGAGGTAGGTGGGGCACTAAATGAAACATTAAAACATGGAAGATAAGGAGAGGGTCGGAACCCATTATGTTTTAAATCTCTGCATTTATCCCTGGTACCCTTTTGGGATGAAGGAGTGATCTTCTTCAACTTCCACTTACTTTGACATGGTCCTGATGTACTCCAGCTGCAGTAGTACTCTGTGGTACTGTGGGTGGATAAATCAACTGGTAATAAAAATGGAATGGTCTGCCATACCGCATTAAAACATGCTCTGGTAGCTTGGACTGTGTTCTGGGCAGAAATCTCTTCACTGGAGCACGGCATGGAGTAAAAACAGTATGGGCGCTCTGTTCTTTCATCGAGAGAAACATCTCTGCTGATGTGGCAGCCCTGATGACTTGGTTTTCTGTGCATTAAACTCTCTTCTGCTTCACTTATATCTTTATCTTAAAAATCTTGCCGCTGTAATCAAGACTGTGCAATCATGGCAGCCCCTTTACTTCTGCACCCTGCATAACACGCAACTGGACTAAAAAAAAAATGCAATGGGAGGGTGGATGAAATGGTAGCGCGGCGACGGAGTGGTGGCTTTGACTACACAATGGTGACAAAATGCGAACGGAAGGGTGAGAACTCGCGAATAATAGGGTTTGGTGGTAGAATGAAATGCAGACCGTTAGATCATGGCCTGGGGACAAAGATCGGCGGTGAAGATCGAGCGGCGAAATAATATATGAAAGGGGGTGGAACAACTATGAAATATAATACTTTGGTGTAAAGTTTTAAACCTTGAATTTTGAACAAAATACAGAGAAATGTGACCGGAATGTTATGAAATGCGATGAGGTGGGACCCAGCAGGAGGCAGAGGGTGATTCCTTTTGAACCGTTAGATCTTAAATCCAATGGACGGTCAGGATCAAATCGGAGGATCGCAATCGAGGGGAGCAGAGGTGACACATTCAAAAAGTTCTGATTGCGATCAGAAGTGGGAGCGCGATTGAGCGCTGGCTGTTGGATCCGGGGATTAGATCAACAGCTCACACTCCATCGGAGGGAAAAGTGGAGAGGCGATGAGTGATGATGCGATTAGCGTTGAGCCGTCAGATCTTGAATTAAATGAATGGTTGAGATCATATCGGTGGATCGCAATCGCAAAAGGAGAAAAGTGGTAGCGATTGGAAGTTCCGATTGCGATTGAGCGGGGAGTGCAACGGCCATCGGATCAGCGGGGAGGATGGACGGTTATGATTTGATTGGGAGATCTCAATCGGGGCGGCACCACTGGGACTTGCGATTGCAATCGGGCGGGGGGTTGCGATTGAGCGCTGACCGTTGATCTCGAGTCCAGATCAATGGCGGGGAATGCAATCAGAGGATGGCAGCAATCGGGGATCGGAAGATAGGGCTGCGATCAATCACATCGCAAGTGTTTGCGATGGGCCGATCGGAGGGACACACATAAATATTGCAATTGCGATTGGGCGGGGAGCGCCCGGGCCATCCGATTTATATGGCGGATCAACGGTTGAAAAAACAAGCTGCATGACTTAATAAATAAAGCCAATCGCATCAGGAATTTTGATGTTACAAAGGGATTTCTCGTTTGGCTCCAACCTTCTGATGCGATTAGCGCTTAGGACTTGAGCGCTCAGTCCTAGTGCATGGGCATGTGTGGGAAGTGGTTAAGGGACTTGCGGTAAGGGGCTAAGCCCTATTGTAAAGCTGAAAGTGGGGTTTTTAGCCTGTTTTAATGTATTTTGGGGCCTAAAGGGTAACGATAGGGAGATGGAGGGGGAAATTGGGAAAACGAAGGGTGTAGGGATTTTTAGAGGGGATTTAGGGGGTTAATAGGGAAAATAAAAGGGGAAAAGAGGGAATTTGTCAAAGGGGAAAGGGGGTAACAATGTGGTGTTTTGCATGAGTGTGAGGGGCAATGTTGGTCTTTTAGGAGAAGCATTTATAACCAGTGAGGCTTTAGATGGGAAATCAGTAGAGGGGACTTCACTGCAAAGCAGAGGCTTGCAGAAGACATTCAAGGATGATGTGTCTTCAGGGGAGATGCATCCCTTGAAGGTCTCCAAAATAATACAGCCCCCAGCTTGCTTGTCAAGAATTTCATAGGGGGGCTAACATATCCAAACACTTTTCTTATTGAATTTGATGTCCTATGTAAGAGTTTTGATTACACCACAGATTCCCAGAAGTTGAAATTGTTCCCTTCTACTCTAAATGGAGGTACACAAATGGTTTATGGGGCTTGGTGGTGCATCTATTTCCTCATGGGGTGATATGAAGAATTATTTTTTAGAAAATTACCAAGATTACTTTCATACTAGGGATCAAAGGAGAAATTATTAAGGATGTCGAAGAGAGAAAAGGAAAGGTTGGAATATTTTATATCACCTTCAACATAATTTTTAGATATGCAATCATAGTAATTTTCACAAAGACATTCAGAAGACAATTTTGATCAGGGGAATGAAGGAATAATTCTTGGATATGTTAAATCTCATGTGGAAAGGGGACATATATAAGTAACTTGTTGATGATATGAAAATTGTCTGGCATCCTTTCAAATTATCAGTAGGCTAGGTCAAGAACATTGCAAACGATTCCCAAGTTTAGATCCCTTCTAACTATAATATAAATTTGAAGTTTCTAAGAAAATAAATTAAAAAAAACTACACTAAATAGTAAATACATCAACCATAAACAAAAAAAAAACAAATAAGTCAAGTATAAGATTAAATATACACCAAAAAAGTAAAACAATCTTAAGCATTGTGTTTTTATGGCATATCTATATATAGACAACATTCATTCCACAAAATTCAATATAAAGCCCATTTCCATAAAATATTCAAAACCAATGCTTAAAGTAAAATTTAATTAACAATAATGTTAGAATGTATAAAGGATAAAAATTAAAAAATAAAAGATAGTATGACAAAACCAAAAATATATCCTTCATTGAGTTACATAAAAATAATATTATTGAAATATAGTAAAATCAAAAGGCTCTCCATATTAAAAAAATATGCACTATGAACTTCTTGAACAATGACATTGTTTTCAAGATAGTTTTAGTCAAATGGAAGTAGCAATGAACAATAGATAAATATTGGCCTTGCTACATCCAGCTCAAACAAATGCATCGAACACTCATATGTTACTTTTAACAACAAGACATACTTCAAACCTCCATCAAAAATCTTATTTAAAAGAACCCCAACTATCCGTAGAAGCTAGGATCCTGTTTTCCTCACTCGAGCAAGTATTTTTAGCTTGGAAAACTTAATGATAGTTATGTAACTTCCCCTTCATTATTAGTCCCTTTCCCTTCAGGCTGCAGGGACTTATGTAATCGTTTTTGAGCTGTTTTATTAGTTCCACACAAGAATCAAGCTGTTTAATCCAAATAAACCTAATGTTTTTAAATTATATTTTATCAATCACTTTTAAACACCTCATTTTCAACGAATGAGCTTCTTATAATTATTATTATGACCAATCAAAAATTTAGACATCTTATTTGGCCTCATATCGAGGCAAGAAGTATTTAAAGTTAGGATAAATAGCATTTGATCTCCAGAGTTTTAGTCTCAATCGATTAATGCTAACATTAGTTTGGCAGTTTTGCCAACATTTCATGTTTATAAATTAAGAGACTTGTAACAAAATTTCAAAGGATTCGGATGTGTTTAAACACATAACTCACGCATGTTGAAACATGGTAGTACTGACTTATATTGCATGATAGTATCCACGTGAATGATAGTACCCACATGTCTTCACTTCGAAAGACTGTATAGCAACCAGACTTCCAAAGACTATATCGCAATAGGGAATTAATTTTGTTGGTCTTCATATGTGTTGAAATCATTGTGATGCGGTGGAGATCATAGGTAGCATGGAAATTCTTTTGGCCAGTGATTTTAAGAATGCCCAGAATGGCCAGTGATATGAAGAAAGGCAAGCATTCTCTCGAAAACAAAAGTCAAAGACTATATCGCAACCAGACTTCCAAAAACTATATCACAACCAGGTTCCATTCGTGTTGTATTCATTGTGCTGGGCTTCGTCCTTCTTGTGTTATGGCTAGGAAAATTCCTGGTATCTGAAGAAAGTTTCAAATTGTATCCATTTCAAAAAAAAATTAGAATCCATTTACTACATGTTTAACTTGATGTGCAGAAAAATTAGAATCCATTTACTACATGTTTAAATTTATGTATAAGCTTAAATTGTTGTACAAGATGGAAGGATTACCTTCCAAGCTCCTGCCATGAAGTTAAAGGCTCCCTGCTTGAAATCGATTCTTTACACAGGCAATGAGGGAAGTAAAGCCACAATTGTGCAGAAAACATAATATATAGCCATAATTTGAGAAGCAGATTCTTTGTGAAGTATTATTAAGAAACTTTTGTGTCTTTTCTACCATTATTATTTTAGATAATGACTTTGGTTTTGTATAAATATGTACATCCAGAATATCAATTATAAATTTTGTTTTGTACATAATTAGGAATACAAAATTTTGGAATTTGTTTTTTCTAAATATCTAAGCAACCCAGTAGCCCTTCTTGTATTTTACATATGTTATTTTTCATGTACCAAAAGAAAATCACATGGAAAAGTGAAAAAATTTCATTATGCCCTTCTCTATGCTTCATTGACCAGAAACTCCACCTAAACAATTCAGCTTCATGCTCCTCCACAAGAAAAGAAAAAGAAAAACACTAGACTAATAAAAATATATTAGAGACTTAGAGACTTACTTAACAAGGCCGCCTAGGTCCAGGAAAGCCTCTCAAGAAAACGATCGAGAGTCTGATTCCCTCCCAACCGACTATCCACACCCAAGGAGGAGCCGGGAGTGCTCAAATTAGGATAACACGTTAAGTTTTAACCTAAAACCAATTGATTGAATTATTAATATTACCTGAAATTGCTTCAAATTTCATCGATTTATTCGTCAGCTTTCAATTGCATCGATTTACTTGGTAGAAAAACTTTGTTAGTGCAAAGATAACCCTAATAATATCTGAAATTGGTGCAAATTTCATTGATTTGTTTGCCATAAAAACCCTATCACTGTTAAACTAACCCTAATAATACTTGAAATTTGCTTCAAATTTCATTGATTTATTAGCCAGAAAAACCCTGTTACTCCAAAACTAGCCCATGTTCTAGCTTAAGAGTGTTTTATTACTTATGGTGCAAGGTGACCTGACATGAAGTCATATGGCACATTGGCCTATCGACATCATCGGAGAAATAGTCATCTAACTACTTGAGCCCATCGACAGAGTCGGAATCTACAGTATTACCTAGTGTTCATCATCAATAATGAACCACCACACACACCAATTTATCTGATTGGGTTTAATTTGAATCATGAGTATGCAAAAACTGAAACCAAACGAGCTTCATTCCTAAGAAGGCTCATCAAACTAAAATTACTCTGGGCCCAAGACATTCTTTCTTGAATTCTCCATCTCAACTCGAGTTGTCTCAGATTTCTTCTCACCAGCCAACTCCTTTAAAGCCTCCTGAGCATCAACCTCTAAAATCATCCTTCGTTCTTAATCATTTTGTTTCACATGTATTAGAATAAATTTAGCATTGAAAGAACTTGTCAAATGTCACAAAATCTCGGTGCTCCTAGTTAGCCACAGGTCCAGGTTCTAATTCCATGTAGTGAAAGGGGTTTTATTCAGTTGAATAATACATTATAACACGAGTATTATTAATTAAATTATTCCAATAATATATTTTTATTGTAATATTAACCATGCAAGTGGAAGCATGCACCTTGTTGAACATGTATGTAGATCTTATGGTAGGTTGGACAACTGGTAACATACATGTCGATCTTATGTAGGCTGGAAAAATGGTAAGGAGATGGGCACATAAATTTATTTAATATTAAATAAAATTAAATGATATAAAATTTTTGATTAACTTGTTTTTAACACGAAGCATGATAGATTTATTACATGGTGCATGTATTACATATGTTAATTTTGAGGGAATATCTAGATCAAGGTGCATGTATTACATGTGTTGACTCCAACGGAGTGCATGCATTACATGCCTTGACTCCAAGGGAATATCAAGATGCTACAGAGCTTGTATCTAGTTGAAAGCATTTCTCAAATCCTTGCATTTAGGCCCTAAAAAACCAAAAAAAATTAACCTTGGATGCGTTGCGTGCTTCTTCTTTGAAAGTGTTCAAAGTGAGATGTTCACACGAAAGGTTCTAGTGTAGGATTCGACAGTGAGTAGTGGTGAATAGTTGATTTATTTCTTTCAATTGGTTCCATGCCTTGTGAACACATATCTTATTTGAACCTTCATCGATCTTGCAATCTAAATTTATCTTATTTCTATTGAGGTACATCATAAACTCCTAATTAAATAAACACATAGCTTATTTGAACCTTCATCGATCTTGCAATCTAAATTGATCTGATTTCTATTGAGGTACATCATAAAATCCTGATTAAATAAAAATTGAGGATAAATGTTGTGTTATTTATTCGGCAATACTAGTTTGGTTCTTTCATCCTAGAGCAGATGGATTTTACATTGTGATTGATTATGACTTTTTGTTCAATGAAGTGTGATATGTTATAACTTTGTGAAAATAATGAATTTTGATATTTTAAGAATTATTTTTAGCTATTTTTTATTATTTTTCCAATAGAAGGATTATCTTAAAGATCAATTCAAACTACTTTAGTACCAATAATCACATAATTGTGTTTCTACCCTAGACGTGGCGCTGAATTTTTTCTTACTTATTACATTTCAATTTTGGAGGTACATCCAAATTTTTGTGATGCGTGGTATGATCTAGCCACTACATTTATGCACAAAGGAAGATTGACTGAAGCAACAAAATGTTGTCGTCAAGCTCTTCATCTTAACCCTCCTCTTGTAAGTGTTAATTTCTCCACCCTTCTCTTCCTAGCAGTGATTTCATTTTATGTTTTAGTTGAATGTTCACATTTACTTTTCCATGCTATATTGGCACAGGTTGATGCGCACAACAACCTTGGAAATATATTTAAGGCAAAAGGATTAACTCAACATGTATGCTCTAAATTTTACCTTTTGGTATGCTGAACTTTGGATTCATGAATCATAGCGGTTCTAATGCTCAAGTACACAGATAAATTTCATATAAAATTAGGCTATAGGTGGCTTGGTGAGAAATATCTGAAATCCATTTTAATATATACACCCTTATAGTGGTTAAGAAACATTCTTGAACTATTTTCACATGAGCAGGCATACCTATGCTACATGGATACTTTGCATATACAACCAACTTCTTTTATTTCTTGGTCAAATCTAGCAGGCCTTTTTATGGAAGCAGGAGATTATGCTAGAGCTTTCTAACATTTTATATTAATGTCAATATACTCTCTGGTCACATTCCTAAAGTGTTGGGAGCCATTTCCATCTTTCAAGGTATACACTCTATCTCAAACACTCAGATTCTACATTTGTTACCCACTCACCCACTCAAGGCAGGGACTTTCTTCCCCGCAGCCCCACTTGTTTTATTTGATGAAATAGACAAATAACTAATTAAGGCTCAAGTATTTAACAAAAGGAGAACAAATATATGGTGGTCTCCTAAGAGATAGGGTATCTCATGACACAAACAGGGAGGAGGACCCACATCCCCAACATATGATATTCCACATAAATATAAAAATAAATGCATGATAATCTCCATATTTCCATATAGACATGCATCACTTAAAATGGTCAATTCACACACACACACACACACATATATATATATAGACATGCATCACTTAAAATTCTATAATCCCCATATATATGTATATATAAGATTGTTTAATGTAGTCCATTTTAAACGAATTGATCATTATGAGCGACGCATTTCTATATGGGAATATGGATATTATAATGCATTTATTTTTTTAATTATATGGAATATCATATGTGTGTCTTAAAAATGCATATCAGATTCATGTGTGTAAATTGTAAAAAATAACCATAGATCATCAAAAAAATTCATGAAACGATAGATTTTGAATAAGTTAAGCTAAAATTATAAGATTCCATAAAAATTCATGAAAGCATGGACTGCCATCAGAGTTATGCTAAAACTACATATCACTACCAAAATTATGCCATTATTAGTAAACCAAAACAACAAATCAACATTTAAAATCGGTAGGAAAAAAAGCTTTAGTGTTCCTGGCTTCATACATGAATCTGTCCATGGAAATGACAGGATATTGTGCAATAACATTTTTCTTCTTGTCATACTCTTTAGAAGAATAAATTTCAGATGTAGGGTTTGGTTTAGGATGGACTGTCTCAAGAGGAGTCTCTCCAAGTTTTGAATTGATAGGGCTTGCATACACTATTTAAAACTCAATGGATTTAAGAGTAGATTGTGAAACATTAAAAAATTTGGTGGTAGAGGTATGAGTAGGATTGACATGAGTTCTTGCAAATTTTAACTCTCTATATAAATTACCTGCAAATAAGATTCTTAAAAATAGAAAAATATGTAATTGTGAGAACATAAAATATACACAGGAATTTTCTCCTGAAGCCGAAACTAGGAAAAGAAGATTTATATTTCATTATATTCCTTTCATTGTTGCAATACATTATATATAGGTGGAAGAATTCATAAACCCCAATCCATTAAACCCGGATTTAAACATAATTGTAGTTACCTTGACCAAATATACAAACTAAAATGGGAAAAAAGCATAATGAAAAAAACCATGTGAAAAAACCATTCACAAAACCATGGATATGTTTTTGCACCATCTTTGGTTCTGCCCCCCATCCTTGTGTAATCCCCCTGCAAACCCCCCGACAGGGGTGGTTACAACCCCCCTCTCCCCTTTCAACCCCCCCATGCTACAGTCAAAGCAACATAACAATCATTAGGGAAATTTTGAGGTCTAAAATGGGCCTCCTAAGGAAATTATAAAATAATAGTGGAAATAATAAAACAATATTTGATTACATCATCAAATTTTAGAGCGAAAAAAGAAAAAAGCTACTTTTTCAACTCGTATTTTCAACTTATCTCCCAAAGGTTTTACTCAAATTTCGAGCGGGACTACTCGTTGGATGAAAAATTTAATTCCTCATCCAAGGAGTACCCATGTTGCATACTTTCGATGGGTCCTATTACATGAAAAATGAGAAATACATGAAAAACGTGATTGTAATCACGCTTTTTTATGTATTTCTCATTTTTCGTGTAGCAGGGTCCATTGAAAGTATGAAAAATGGGTACTCCTTCGATGAGGAATTAAATTTTGCATCCAACGAGTACTCCCACTTGAAATTTGAGTAAAAACTTTGAGAGATAAGTTGAGAAAGTAGTTTTATTATTTTATTATTTTTTAATGTTTTTACCCTTTTACTTAAAAAATGGTGAATCATGCCCCATGGTTTACATCATCATCTTGAATCCTATTGGCTCTTATAAAGTTTATTTTTTTTGTACATTTTTCTTAGGAGGCCCATTTTAGACCTCAAAATTCCCCTAAAGGCATGGTTCTATTCATAGAAATAATATAACACCTACCCAACAATGATTGCATCGTAAAGGGATGCATTTTAGGGACCTGAATCAAGGATGATTCCACCTGATCATGAAGCGGGTGAATGTGTAGTAGGATATCATGAGTGAGAAAAAGGATTATGCATCGGGTTCTTGGGGACAATTCCCAAACCTTGGTTTTCGACACCAAATGGGTTTGGAATAGTATTCCAACCATAATTTTGATCCCACACATTTTCACCAAGTGGATGAACAAGAATCTCATGAATATTAGGGTGAGGTATCATAGGTGGTGAGGCACTATTTTGATAGACAAGGGTGAAGTAAACAAATTTATGAAAACCAAGATACAAATGTCATGTTTCTTGTAATTGGTGGAACTCTTCCAAATTTTCATTGAAGTGGACAAAGAAACAAATTTTTTTTTTGCTCCATGTATCCCATATATCGACATGTCTATTTTCTCTACCTTGACATTTTCCCCGTCTTCAGGAGCTAGATCTGATCTCTACAAATGAATGTAAGTATTAGCAACTACAAAACATAATAGGGTAAGTTGACACATGAGCTTACTTCCCTTTAAAATTACTACAAGCAACAAGTGCTTGCAGAAATTAACACGATTTCATGTGAGATAAGCATAGGCTAATACAATAGGTGCAATGAATAGAGGCATAGAAACTCTAAATACTGTGAAAAATGCATGCTTCAAAATTATACATAGTCATACATATGTGTTTTATTTTTTACACACACACACACACACACACACACACACACACACATATATATATATATATGTTATGCTATTTATTTATTTCAAGAGAAGTGTCCATTTCTTGGATCTAATCTACATAAATTGAATAATTCATTTTCTTATGTTTTAATAGACATACATTTTAATTAGCAACAAAACCAAAATCGAACTTTTGTAATGGCTTCAAAGGGTTTTCCCCTCAAATATTTTTATTTTATTTTATTTTATAGTTCCTTTTACAATATGGTTTTAGAGAAAGGTTCAAGCCTTAGGGAGATAGAAAAGGAAAAAATAGAGGCAACATGGGGATAATTCATATTGGAAATGTCGCAAGAATGGTGGAATAATTTAACTTCATAGTGGCTATTACATGCAAAGCAATTATTATACTGAAATATATTATGCATGATAAATGCATTTAGACCATGTAATATCCCAAAATGGGAATACACAACAAAGCCTACTGAAATAGCACACTCCTTAGAAATATGTGCACTGAAATGAGTTTGTAGCTCCTGGATCCCTTAGATCAATGGATATAGTGTCTAGATCCAAAAGGAGAGCAAAAAAAAATCAAACTAGGTGAGGTGAATAGACCTTCCACCACCTTGTATAGCTGGAAAACACCCAAAGAGAAGGGTTGTAGCTATGTGCAACACACTGCTTCAAAAATAATGTAGTTTTGAGAGTATGAGAAAGAGATCAATAATAGGGATCAAATTTTATATAAACAGCAGAAAATCAGATCCATAATGATGCCCTTATAGTATACAAAAAAATGTAGAAGACAAAATAAAAGAAATTTCTCAGGAAAGAGGGATGCAACACATGTATTGACCGCAAAATAACTTAACAATGTTTTAGAAGAGTTGTATTAGCTGTATATTACACTCCAGATCTAGAGCATATCTGTGTACAAAATAAAATATCCATTTCAGATATGTACACTAGAAAGACTCCTTTACAATATCCCTTTGGGGTTTTGATCAAATCATGCAATACAAAGAGTAGATCTGAGATTAAAGTAGCAGATCTGCAATATTATTCAGAAATTTCTGAAGGTGTTTAAAATAGAATAAGAATAGATCTATACAGAACATAGATCAGCAAACTAATCCATGTATCACCAAAGTGAAGGGCAAAGCCCCATCACTAGAGATTTTTCCTCAAAAAGTGGGTCAAAACACCCTGCAATTGCCCTCTTGAAAATAATGTAGTCCTAGAAAGGAAACTACATTGTAGCTTGAAAAACTGAGTTGGTCTGATGCCAAGATCTGAAATATCAGCTCCAAAGGTTCAAAACTCTCTTGCCCATGGGATAGAATACTTTCCTAGTGAAAAGAAGCCCTGAAATGGCCTAGATCTAAGCAGATCTAGCCTCCACTTGCTGCAGCTTGGAAGGAAAACCAAACCCTCAACATGATTTGCATTGTATTTGAAAGATGAGCTTGGCCAAATGCCTAATAGTGGATGAGATCAGCAAGACCCTTCCAAGAAATATATTTAGTCTCAAAATAGTCCCTATTCTCACTCCATTATTCACCACATTACTTCCACATTACCTTCATGTCACCTTCATTCCACCTCCACATCATTACATTTACCTCATCATTAGGTTATAATTATGCTTTTCCAAAGTTATAACCATGAGCACATGAATATCTGAATAGCCATCAAATAATGTTATAGCAGCAAAAAGAGTACAATTTTTTGAGGAAACAACCACTTAAGAAAGGCAATGCAAGCCTCGACGAGACATGTACATGAAATATAAGACCACTTCTATTTCTGCATAAACCCTGGCTATGACTGCGCAGTTTATAAGAGATATTGCTGCATAAATAATGTCAATACATGAATATGACAATATATGGCTCAAATACAATAGGGGAGCAGATCTCTAACCCTTAGAAACAATAATACATCAATCCTCCAAAGGATTGGCTGAAATATACAAAATGGAAAAAATGTCGGAGTTGCTGGGCAACAACTACAACTCAAATATGGAACTGAATAGAGAAGGCTAAATATGATGAGAAACTGAAGTAGAACTCCTCAAATGGATCTCCAAAGTGGAAGGTCAATCCTTAAATTTGAGATCTCACCCTCCAATCAACCTTCAATTCCTCATTGCAAGTGCTCCATGAAAATAACACAGTCTAAGAGGGTAACTTCGCTGTAGGTGGAATGGAATAATTTGGCCAAGTGCCAAGATCTACAAATAAGCTCTAAAGCTTCCAAACTGGTCCTCAAAAGGAAAGAAAGACTCTCCTTCCGAAAAACAAGCAATGGAAGAGGTGTTGTATCTTCTCACTGCTACACCCTGCAACACAAAATTATGCTACTGCAGCAATAACGCTGTTCTGGAGGAGGATGCTTGGCCTCAAGCCTAGATGTGAGAAAAATCAGTAAAACTCCTTCAAGAGGCTTCTCAAGAAAGGAGGAGGAAATCATAAATAGGTATTTTCCCAGCAACTCTTGCTAAACAACAAAGAATGCACAATTGTCTGAATAGACAATGAGATCAATAATCCATAACATGAGAAACAATGGTTGCCTTGCCCTCCTTTTAAACACATGAGAGCTCCTTCTCCATGGGCCCCACTCTATTAGGGTTTCCTCCTTCAAGGAATATTCCCTCTTCTATCTCTGCGCTGTCCCATGTACTCCTTTCCACCTTATACCCTACGCTGTTTGACTTGGTCAAACTTAACCAAGCCTCTTTGCAAAATGTCATCTTTCACACATGAGGGTGTCACATCTAGTTCCAAGGCTAATCCCCTTTCATGCTATAGGGATTTTATCCATGTTTTTATTATCATTGGGCCTCCTTACGCAATTATTCAACTTATAAGTGAAATTATCAAAATCTAATGTTCCAATTTATTGAAGGAAAAAATTGGAACATTACAATGAGCCAAGTGTTCACCAATCCAAGCCTCCATGAACTGTTCCTCCAAAATCATCATGAGATGTACAAAATCCATCCCATAAGGAGTCAAGAACTCAATAGAAACAAACATGGTTGGTCTGATACTCTCTCTAAAGCATGTAGCATAAGGTGCATAGAGAATTTCCATCCCATGTGGTACATACAAACTGGCCATCCTCTCTCCATACAATCCCATGAAAAGTAAAACTATATCATCCAAAAATGGAAGCATAATTACATACATACAAACATAAATTTGAGCATGAGGAGGTGGGTCAAAGTCCCACATAGGGTGCCAGTGCAGTGCATATCCTGCCTACATCAGATCAAGGTATGGTAAATGGTTTCCCCACCACTTGTTGCACAAGTTATCTCACCATGGCTGAAAGTGTGAGATATTTTTGGTGCCTTTGGGAAGCACCCATCCTAAAAAATAATCTCCCTTTACGTAGCAGGGGAGTGGCCAAGTTAAGAAATTGCAGTGGCCCAAAGTTTGCCATGAGATTCATATGATGCAACACTCCTCTTGGGAGCCATGGCCTACAACAACATGGTGAAAGAATACATCAAATTAGAAAATAAAGTTTGCATTACATGATCATATTTTTCACCATCAATGTTTCTTCTATACATGGAATTGTGCACAAATTTTCTTCCCTCTTCAAGAGAAGGAAGAAATAACTGAAATGACTCTTGCATAGAGTCCTTTGGCTGCCGCAACTCCACATAGCTTTTTCATTATAGAAAATGTTGATGTAGCTCTCCTCCAAATCCTTCCCATTCAAAACATCTCATGATAGTGTTGTAGATCTTGACAGAATAGGTAGGGCTGAAACAAAACTCCTTAAGGGCCCTTTGTAGCATCCTCTCCTTGATTTTGGAGGCTCTAGGCAAGAAGATCCTATCATGATGATATATGGCTCCCTCATGGATTATATAGCCCTCTTCATGCACCTGGTCATCAAGCATCATACAAGTGTAAAGGTCCTTGGAATAATCCACCAACAACGGGGATTTCCAATATAGATCTACACTTCCTAACAAGGACAGCGCTAATGATGCATCAATAGGATTTCTTGACATGTTTCTGATCTCTTCTTTGACATTTATTATGCTAAAGGTACATGTGAGAAGGACACACCTCCCCTTTTCGTCCTCCAACAGCGCAGAATCAGAAATGAAGGATGGTGAGGATGATGAGAGAGGAAAAGTTCCCTCCTTCTGGGGCTTGCTTAAGCCCTCCAACGCTGTAGCTCTGTCTCCTAATGCTCCCTTCCCTTCTGGATCTAATTTTGGAGCATAAAGTAGTGAAATATATCCCACTAAAACTGAATCCGGTGGCCTCCCTGGTGGTTTGTCACTAGATGAGAGTGTCCCTTGCAAGAATCTCATGAACATGAGAGAAGGGACAGTGATGTCCTTTCTTCCACTGTGAAATTCCATCTCTATTTTCTATGTGGAAGTGTTAAGTGAGGGGTAAGAATGCATGCCTCTAATCATTTGAGGTGTACCACTCTTCTTATCCACCCATTCCATTTGCAAAGCCTCCTAATCAGTGGTGACTTTACCCAATGTAATGAGCCATTGAACACCCAAAATAACATTGGTGTCTAGTATGTCAACTACAAAGAAGTGATCCACCAAAGTGTAGGATCCCATGGTGACTAAAAGTGATGGGACATAATGCATGCATTGCATTGTTCTATCTCTTGGGACTAGAATAGAAAATTCCTCAAGGGTATCAGTGGGTATGGCCCTCCTTTGCACAAGATGAGCATCAATAAATTTGTGGGTGGCCCCACTGTCAATAAGAATAGAAACCTTCCGATTCATGATTGAACCATGAACTCTTAGGGTCAAGTACTTAGGTACTCCCCTCAAGGATGCAAGAGTTCCTCCAATAGGAGTAAAATATTCACTCCCATCTCTCGATGGTGATGTATCTCCTTCATTATTTTTAGCATTGTGACCTCTCCTTGGTTCATCATCTTCTTCTTCCTCCTCAACATCTGAGAATACATCTATGTAGTGTGCTTTCCCAGTAGCACATCTATGTCTAGGTGCCCATGATTCTTGGCAAGTGAAACATAGCCTCTTCTTCCCTAGCTCCCTCCAGACTTCAATATCAAGAGGCTTCTTGAATGAGCTCTCCTTGGAAGGAGCAACTTTCTCTTCCTTTCCTTTAGAAAGGTAAGAGGGCTTGTTCTGAAAGGTTTTCTTTGCTTTTGGCAAGGCATCTTGAAGGTCTCTAGCCCTCTCAATGGCATCATGCAATGTAATGGGCTTGGTAGATTTAACCAACCCATGCAAATGTTCATCCAAGCCATCGATGAACATGTACACCCTCCTTGCTACAGATAGATCAGGAACCATAAGAGATAATCTGAGAAACTCAGAGATATAATATTTTGCATTACCTGACTTCTTCAACTTTTCAAGGCTCATGAAAGGTGCTTCTGGATCCTTTCTGTCAAACCTCTACACCATTCTTCTAGTAAATTTAGAATATGTAGTCACATTGGCATGGCCCAATGTAGACAACCCATGAAACCACCAGCTGTTTGCTTCACCTTCAAAGTGCAGCGCTACAATCTTGATAGCTTCCATCTCAGGGACTTTGTTCAACTGGAAATAGATATCCAAATTTCCTACCCATGCCTTGGTAGAACTAGTGGATGACCCATCAAACTTGGATAAAAAGAATCTACCCATGGAGTGATGTCGATCATGATTCTGAGTGAATCCATCATCTCTATACTGAGGCCTTGGTCTTCCTTTGTCCTTGAGGTGACAAAACTATTGAAAACTGAGGTGGTCCTTGAATATTTGATTCTAGGACTCATAATATTCAAAATAGTCTTCAAAGGATGCTTTCTCATGAGGTCCTTCATTATCCATAGCCAAGAAAGTAGGCATAGTAGAATGTTGTGGAGCTTGTGGTTGGTTCACTAGTTGATCATTCCAGTGGTGAGACATGCCAGAGCTTTCACTGAGATGAAAAATCCTAGGAGACTCCTTGAGCCTATATAGTCTCATCTCTTTGATCTCTCTAACAATATCTTGCATGGATACCAAAAGCGTTCTTGCAAACTCTTCTCCTTCTTTATCACTTCCAGTTTCAGGGGCTTTACCTTTGTCTTGATCATTATTGGTGTACTCAAATTTCGTCTGGCTTCTATTATGATACCTCTTTTCTCTCTTAGTAAGAGGATCATCTTCTTTTGAGTTCATATTGGATTTGGCTCTTCAATGAAAGCACAAGCTATGCCAAGAAAGGAGCTTTGATACCACTGTAATATCCCAAAATGGGAATACGTAGCAAAGCCTACTGAAATAATGCACTCATTAAAAATATGAGCACTAAAATGAGTTTGCAACTCCTGGATCCCTTAGATCAGTGGATCTAGTGTCTAGATCCAAAATGAGAGAAAAAAAAATCAAACTAGGTGAGGTAAATAGACCTTCCACCACCTAGTATAGCTGGAAAACGCCCAAAGAGAAGGGTTGCAGCTATGTGGAACAAAATGCTTCAGAACTAATGCATTTTTTAGAGTATGAGTAGGAGATCAATAATAGGGATCAAATTTTATATAAAAAATAGTAAATCAGATCTATAATGATGCCCTTACAGCATACAACAGAATGTAGAAGACAAAATAGAAGAAAATCCTCAAGAAAGAGGGCTGCAACACATGTATTGACTACAAAATAGCTTAACAACGTTTTTATAAGAGCTGCAATAGTTGTATATTACACTCCAGATCTAGAGTAGATATGTGTACAAAATATCAGATCCATTTTAGATATGTACACTAGAAAGGCTCCTTTACAAGATCCCCTTGGGGTTTTGATCAAATCATGCAATACAGATAGTAGATCTGAGATTAAAGTAGAAAATCTACAATATTATTCATAAATTTCTAAAGGTGTTTACAATAGAAGCAGATCATATATATATACAGAACATAGATCAGCAAGCTAATCCATGTATCACCAAAGTGAAGGGCAAAGCCCCAACACTAGAAATCTCTCCTCAAAAAGTGGGTCAAAAAACCCTGCAATTGCCTTCTTGAAAATAACGTAGTCCTGGAAGGGAGACTGTGATGTAGCTTGAAACACTAAGTTGGCCTGATTTCAAGATCTGAAATATCAGATCCAAAGGTTCAGAACTCTCTTGCCCATGGGATAGAAGACTTTCCCAGTGAAAAGAGGCCCTGAAATGGCCTAGATCTAAGTAGATCTAGCCTCAACTTGTTGTAGCTTGCAAGGAAAACGTAGAACCAAACCCTCAATAGGATCTGCGTTGTAGTTGGAAGATGAGCTTGGCCAAATGCCTAATAGTGGATGAGATCAGTAAGACACTTCCAAGAAATCTATTTAGTCTCAAAATAGTCCCTATTCTCACTCCATTATTCACCACATTACTTCCATATTACCTTCATGTCACCTTCATTCCACCTCCACATCATTACATTTACCTCATCATTAGGTTATAATTATGCTTTTCCAAAGTTTATTAATTCTTAACATTTTTAAGTGGATTTATGGTTAAAATTTAGAAAATAATATGCTTATACTTATACCTAACAATTAGAATGAGTTTGTTGACATGTGTAGGTACAAAGGAAGCTTCCAAGGCATCTTTATGTGGCACTCTATGATCAAATTCGAATTTGAGGAGATCATGGACCTCATGGAGGAGATCATGGAGGATAGGGTTATGTGTCACCATTGGTTGAGAAATATGTGGGTCAAAGGAGGGAATAGTGGATTTACATTTATGAGTGTGTTATCATAGTTTTGTATAAATAGGAGTGTTATCTCATTCATTTTTAATTTTGAATCTTAATCTTGATTTGTAATCTTAGTATCTTATAGGTTGGTAGTGAGAAGTTAGATTGGAGAATCAATGTAATGGTTGTAATTGTAATTTGCAATTGATGATAAATAATTCAGAGCTTCTTTGATCCTCTACATTTGACTTTTCTTTTTGTGTGCTTGTGAATCCCTAGAAGGATCCCCATTGCCTAGCAAGTACACTTTTATTTTAGTAAGCTTTTATTTTATGTTGTTTGTGAATTTCATTAGATTAAATTATTAGGTTCATATGTTTGAAATATTAATGAATGAATTTTCGTAAGAAAGTATTAATGTTTCCTTCAATGAATCTGATTCGTTATTTAATGTTTGATTTCATTAGTTTAAGTTTCTGATTTATATGCTTGAGATATAAATGAATAGTCTCTTATAAGAGAGCTTTAACATTTAATGCAATCAATCAGAATTATGTTTAAGTGCTTTAATTTCATTAGTTTAAATAGTTTGTTGATTAATATGATTAGAAATACTAATGAACAACCTCCTGTAAGGGAGCTTTGGTATTTCTTCACCTAGCTTCATTAGTTTGTCTCTAAGTCCATATATTTTGGATGATCCTCGAAGTTTACTTACCCGAATTGATAATAAATGAAACTCTAATTTGCATCCGCATTTTAGACCAAACAAAATCCTCAATGGAAGAGGTGGGATTCCTGCATAGGAACACCAAGTGCTAAGCAGCACTATTCTTAGCTAAACATCAGAGAATGATATATGTCTGAATAGACAATATATTTAGGAATATGTAAAATCAACAACCCTCTTCTGTTGTCCTCCTCTTCCTCTTATAGGATGAAAGTCTTGTCAAACCCTAAACCATCTCAATGATTTAGCTACATTCACATGAGAAGCCTCCAACTAAAAATATGTTGTACCTCTAGGAGATTCACTGTATCTAGACAATGTTGTTGATTTGGTCCTGGTTGACTTGGTCAAATTCCCCAGTCTCTTTCACACCTAAGTGTGCTTATATAAATAGCCCAGATTTGTCCATGTTCACATTTGGTATTGATTTATTTTGTATATTATGAGTTTTATTGATCCTCCTTTACAGTTTTATTCATGAAAAAAAAAAATATTGAGACAAAATTGTATATTCCCATTATCTTGGGCTAGTTGGGAATATTACAGACCAGATAGGGTTTTGAAATAATATGATTCAATACCAATAACGATTTATGGCCTCCATCCATGTGATGCGAAGAACTGAAAAAGAGGGATGTATATGATGAATTCATAGAAGAAAATGAGTCATGGAAACAAAACTGAGTCATAAATGGAGTAACCCCATTGAATTTGAGAGAGACATGGGGTTATATGATATAATTTATACTTACATCCCAAATATATTTGTGTTTTAATTAAAACCCCAAATACGAGTAAGGTATGAAGCTACATAGGGATGTAACTAGAATTACATTGAGGAAAACACAAGTATACAAACATGCTTGAAACAGAAAACATAAAAGAAATTAACGCTGAAAAATGCATGTGAATATGTAATCAACCATTAGTTAGATTACCTACAAGATGATGGAAGACTGGTGGAAGCATCAATGATATCCCATAGTCCAAGTCGAGGGTTCACCTTCATACTTTCAGTCGAAATTTTGTAACTATGATGACATCCAGAACAGTAAAATCCCCAAATGAACTGGAGCAGATTTTTTTGATTATGGAATGATAAAAAGCTTTGTAATGATAGTCACTGATTCAAAACAAACACATTATTGACCATTTACCAAATTAAGTATTGGTCCATTAAATTCACATGTAATTTTACTTCTTTCAAGGCGATGCATTTAAATCTAGGAGTTTCATTGAGCAGACCATATCAAATGGCTATCAAAATGCATGTATCCCATAGAAAAAATTCCTTTCAAGTGAGTGAATGATAGAATGTTACCTAAATTCCAAGGCATGGAACATAACATATGCCACAACATTACTACATATGAATGATGGGTCAATGACGAGACATTATAATCTAAATTTTTTAACAATCACACTCGATGCCAAATAAAATTTCGATCTTTGATAGCATAACCGTAAGGAGAATGAGATGAGAATAAAAATAAAGCATCCATTCAACCATATAACATATTTGAGTCACTCAATATAATAATATAGTGCCTGACATACATTTGATAATCTACGTTCTCCACATGTTTTATATTACCATGTCATGGTTCATAGCCATAATCAGAAGTTAAAATAAAATTCCAAGCCCATAAGAATTCAAAAATTTGACAATATAAACACACACCATGTACTGTTTCGGAAACACAAGTAGTGATGTATAATCCATTGACAAGAAAAATATACATATGGTTAGATTATTGCCACTCAGGTTTCAAATAATATGCCTACATTAATTAAAAGAAATTTATCCATACAAGAGTTGTATAGTTATCAACATTGGTATTATCAAGAAATCATGCATGGAGGTATTTAGTGAATTCATAGGGAAATATAGGTGACTATATTGAATCATGAATTTTTGCTTCATGGAATTGAAGAGAAATTACAACGAGGAAACCCATTACCTCCTCACCACATGTAGGAAAAGGAAAATACACTCCCCTATAGATTTTTTATCTTTATAAGAAAAGATTTGTATGATCTAAATTTATGCAGGAACACAATAAAATATAGAAATAAAAATAAATGTAGAGATGGAATATAAAATATACTTCATTTCATTAATATCAAGTAACTAAAGTAATCTTACAAACTGAATGCAAATAAACTAGCTCAGGCGATGGTATCTTATATCTAAGAAGAGATGTGGTAGCTACATGCCTCTGAACTATTTTACAGTGAGGCTAGGGGGAATTTTAATTATTGAACAACATGGGAAAACTTTAAAAAACCAAAACCCTAACCATAGGAGATGGAACACCAAGAGTTTGTGGGCCCTGTTGCGGTTAGTTGGGCAACCAACTTCCCAAGGTCATAACTTGGTCATATTTATTTTGTTTGGTGCATATGATATATTATTAGAAATATGTCACCGATTACTACATGTTTTCTCACAGGTCCCTGCCTATGACAACGAGCTTTTTGCGGACCTCAAAAAATTCTATTTAGGGGGGGGTAAAAATAATTCAAAAGTTTAGGACCCGAAAAGCTGCTAAAAATAGTAAATGTTGCTGTAAACAAGGAAAATAATGAAACTGACTAGAGGTCGAGGTGGAATAGTGATCAGGAGATCATGTCAAAGTTATAAAAAATTCTAAAAATAAAAGTGATTAGAAGTGGTTGTAATCTGAATTACTGGAAGGGTCTCGTTGCTGCAATTCTTGCGCTGCGAACGGTTCTGAAAACCGAGGTCATATGCAAAAGTTATTGAGGTATGCAATTGCCTAGTAAACTCCAAATTCAGTTGACCAAGTTTGACTTTTATAAATTTGGAAAAATAAAAAATAAAAATTTAAGGAATATTTTAGGAATATTCCTTAGAATATTCCCAAGAATATTCCATAGAGCCTAATCATATTCATACAAGTGCTAGGCCTTCATTCGAGGATGGATTGACTTTTTATGGTTGTGGCCAATCAGAGGCTACCATGTGGCAGGCTCGGAGGGCACCATGTAGCCCCAGGCTGTGGGGAATTTGGTTATGTAAAAAATTTTCAACTTACAAGGTTTGTAACCCGGACCTCCATTGCACAAGCCGCACGCAATACCATTGTGCCACACACATGAGTCTTAACAATAGTGGTGGAGAAAATGTATTTCATGTTCAAAATATGGTATGGCGGAAGACTTAAGGGGCTAGCCCGGCCCTTCACAAGACTTAGATGCAGGCGGCCAAGGGGCTATTGCTAACAGTTATAACTTCCGCCCATGAACCGTTAAATGTGATCACTAATCCAGGTTTAATGCTACGGTAAGGTGGATGTTTATCCGTGGTTAGTGCCAACGGTTCTAGCGGGGGGTGATGTGACCACCCCACCCTAACATTTATTTTTTCCTACTTACCATCCGCCATTTTGGAGTGGGTCCAAAAATTTCAGAGTTATACCCAAATTAGCGCTGCTAACTGCAGTTACTCCACATTTAGTGGGGTTTTTGGCAGACATTGGGTAGTTTTCTTGGAGAAGCCATAACTCCCTCATTATTGAACCAAATTGAGTGAAAAAATAGTGAATTTCAACTATCTCAAACCTTCTAAACTCAATGGAGTATGTTTAGAGCCATCAGAGAGCTTCTAAGCAAGTTCTTGTTTCAATGAAGTTCAGGGGACCACTAGGGCCACGAGGAGGCAAAATCAGTTTTAGGCCTAGCTAGGTGAGCTAGAGGCCTTATCCAGAGATCCAATAGTAAAAATTGGATATTTTAGATGTTCTGAATCTGATTATATGGTTTTCATATCCTATAGAGAACTTTTGAAGGCCGAAAATCTTCAGTAAAGTTCCTGGGGTCATTAGTGCTAGCTTTTGCCAGCAGCAGTGCAAGGCCTAGCTAGAGAAGTTAGAGACAATATCTAGTGAACCAGTAGTCATTCTTGACTGTAAAAATAATTTTGAATCTAATGACAGATTTTTTAGAATATTTAGAATACTTTTGGAGGTTGAAAACCCAACAAAGAAGTTTCCAGTGACCCTAGTGCGAGGGGGTGCCGACAGGTGTTGGAGGAGAAACCAGAGTAGCCAAAGACCATTTTTGATGAATGAATAGTATATATTGACAAATTCAGAAATTTTGGAACCAATGAAAGTTGTTTCAGAACATTTTAAGAACTTCTAGAGCTCGAGAAGTTGATGTGAAGTTTTGGGCAGCCCTGGACAAACTCTGGAGGATAGCCTAGTTTGGGGATGCAGTGCTCAATTTGAGCAATTTATCAGTAGATATTTGGTGTCTGATGTGTGATGGATACAATGGGAGTTTTTTTAGTGACAAAAACATAATTATGAAGGATTTTGTGCCATTTAGGAGCTGAGGGTACCTTAGAGCAACGATAGAAGGAATCATTTCAAAGGGAGCCTAAAGTTGTTTGCAGAGTTTGGACAGCCATACGAGGGATATAGATGGTATTCTCAGCCCTTTGGATCAGTTTAGTATCCATTGGAGTTAAGTGTGGAACTTGTAAAATAAACCTTACCATAATCCCAAAGAGTCGAGTCAAGATGACAAAGCTCAAAGGAGATGTAGCCCACGAGATTCGAGTGAACTCCTAGATTAATTTTTCTATTGTGTTTGAATGTTATTTGCTGCATTATGTCATAGTTATGCATATTAAATTTCAGCAAGAAAAAATGAACTTAAGACACATAAACAGTTAAAAATAATACACTACTTTCAAGCATAAATTCTGTAAATTGTCAAGTACAAGCTAGATCATTTAATTGTTAAAATGAGTGGGAGTTTCTTGAAATAAATAACAAGTTATCCATACCATTTTCAGATTAGGTTGGTATCAAAGCACTTTGTTGCTTGATTGGCAAGAGTAAGCTATTGTTTGTATTGAGTTTGTTGGAGGTGAAGGGATAGCTACTTATTAGCTAAGTCTTGGACAGGACAAAAAGGAAGAAAGGGCTAAAGGCATCTTCCTTACCCCAAAGGACCTCAAGGTCACCCTTGGAACAAAAAGCCTCTTGATGATTGTTTGTTAAGAAGCTCTGGGAGTTTGTTTGTTGTTTGGATGCTTGAATAAGAGTTTGTCTCTACAACCATTTGGTTTTAAAAATCTTTTTCATTTGTTTTGAAAGCTTTGAGAAATTTTTTGAAGTTAATATTTTCAATTTCATTATGACAACTTCTACAAGTGAGGTTTCTTCCTTCACAATATTCTTCGATGAAGATATTAAGCGTGACTTGATTATATTGAAGGACATGGTGCAGATTCTGATTGAGGATAGAAGAGAAAGCATTGAAATTTATGAGAAATTGTTTGCGATGAAGCAAGAGAAGGAAGAAATTCTTCAAATATTGCATGATATGGATATGCAACTCCATCAAGACTATTTTGTATCATCTGCATATCCTTTTATTTTTCAAATATTTGAAAAAATAATTAAAAATAATAATAAATGTGGGAAAATATGTTAAAGTATGGAAGTCTCATACTTTATCATAAAAAAGATTTATGTTCATTAAAGTTTAAGTTTAAATATTTGAACTTTATAACTATGGGTCCGTATTAAAGGTTAAAAATTGATTGGTTTGAATGGTAGAACCAGCAGGAAATTTGAACAGAGGCAGAGATATTTTAATTTTGGCACGGGAGGAAAGGTGGTTTTAGAAAATTGGGAGGTGGTTTTCACGCGATCGGGGAGGCAATAATGGTTTTAAGAGGGGGCATGCCATACCATACAGCAACTGCCACGTGGCAAGGGGAAATCTCCCATATCGCAATGTTTAAAGACATTAATCCCGACACTATTTTATTTGCAATATGTTGTGTGGGCCGTCAGACCTTGAGGGCAGAGATCGACGGTGGTCAAGAGAGGTGGAAGATCAGGTAGGTCAGAGGAAGTGAGGTATGGGGAATAGATGGCACGATCTTATTGGGGCGTGAGGTTCAACAGAGAGCAAGCCCGAGGTCAAGTCTAAAGCGGGGTGCTTTAGCTTATGGTAGGGTTACATGAGAGCAGGGTTTAGATGCATGCGAGCTAGGGCTTAAGGGGAAGGGGCTTAGGTTAAAACATAAAAAATCGGGTTTATACATTAAAAACAAAGTATAATATGTATAAAAACAAAAGGATATGACAGTCAAATTTTAGCCATAAACAATGTAAAAAGAAGTTTTTACATTGTTTTATTGTATATAAGAAAAAAATGATGAAGGGAGGGTTCTTTATGAAGGGTTTAGAAAGGAAAAATGGGTTTTTAGAGGGGAAAAGGATTGAATGAGAGTGTGTGTAGGGAGGGAGAGTGAAAATGAGATAAACAAGCCCAAAATGAATTATTTTAAGAGCAATAAGGTAAACTAAGAAGGCAGAGATGAAATATATAGTGAAATAGGTCCATTTAGGATAATGAAGGCAGTGAGATTTCTAAAGATAGCTAATAGGGAAATAATGTTATCTTTAGCTTCTTGTAGAAAATACATATTCATCTAGTGAACTCTGTAGAATACAGGAGGATAACAGAACCATAGGTATGAATGAACCATCAAGAATATTACCCAACCCAAAAAGTCACGATGATGGAGTGAAAGTATCATGTTCAAGAGCGACCTGCTACTGTAAAAGTGTTTTGTTCACTTTCCCAAATTTTCCCTGTTCATTTGTCGACCAGTACCTCTTTATTTTTTAGCAAGCTTGAGGAGGATAACATATGCTTGATCTATAATTCAACCCATCAAGAAAATATTCATCGTTATTTAATAATTTAATGAGACTAGTGATAAATGAAACTCGATTCTTGCCATGATCGACAAGCCCGTCGCTATTTTATGTTTTAATGAGCCTAATGACAATGAAAACCTGATCCTTTTTCATATTTAGAGAGTTTGAAGAAGAGGACAAAAGAAAACTCCATGAGTCCTTTTTCGTAAACTTATCGGTTAGATCCAAAAAAATGTAAAATGATATCTGAGAGAACCTCCTAGCCATGTTTGACTAAGGTTTTCCTTTTTCATAAATAATCTATCTCAGTCCGGAAAAGGGTTAAAATTATACTAAGTAGATGTAATTTCATTTAATTTTATGAGCTTGAAAATGTTGGGTATGTGTTATATTCTTTCCACGACTAATCACACATGGGGAAGCGATAGGGTGTCTTGTACGTTGCGCTGGGCGCAGCAGGGGGGGCGACAACCCCCTCAATTCAGGGTTCGGGGCAGCACCCTGGGAAAAAAATTTTGGACCATATTTTTCGATGGGCGGACCTGCCCATGGTTTTTTGCATGGGTTTGCACATGGTTTTGGGGCATGATGGTTTTCAGCCCCTGGTATTTTGTAGATCCAATCAAGGGAACTACGATTATGTTTTAATCCAGGGTTAATGGATTGGGATTTATGTATCCTTCGGCATGTATATATATGTGTTGTAACACTAAAAGGAGTATAATGAAAAATCAAGATGGTTGTCCCTATTTGGGATCTAGTGGAAAATCTCTGTGTATATATGTTTTATGTTTTATGCTCTCGCTATTGTTTATTTTTTATTTTTAAGATTCGTTTGCTGATAATTTTTTTACAGGGTTAAAACCTGACGAGTGCTCGACAATATTTTCACATTATCGAAGTATGAAAAGAGCTAAAAGAAGACTTCAGGGGTTCCTTTTTCTCCGTTATCAAAGCTCGAAAAAGAGATAAAAGTGCGCTTCAAGTCCGTTTTAATTTTGATCAAAGATCGAAAAATAAGGATAAAATTATGCTTTGTCCGACTTTCAATTTAATTTACGAGCAGGAAAAGACAGAAAGAACTCAACATTTTCATGTGTTTTACGAGCATGAAAAATTGCAAAATAAGCTCGCGATTTTCATGAGTTTAGCAAGTCTTTAAAATAATTACTGTAATGGACTTGAGATAAGTTTTGAATGCCCCCTACAAGAGCACATGCCCCCCAAGCTTCATTTCATTCACCTAAGTAGAATAGTGGTGACTAATATTTGGATGGAACAAAGGTTCATTTACGAGATTAGATGGAAGACTCGTATTAATTATGGGAGGATTTGTTTCATTTTTTAACGAGATTGATACATGAAAATAACTATGCTCAAGGGAACCTGTTTCATTTATCAAGTTTGACACAAGAAAAGAACTATCCTCATAACCTGATTCATTTTTTAACGAGGTTGAGACAGGAAAAGAACCATCCTCATAACCTGATTCATTTTTTAATGACGTTGACACAGGAAATGAACCATCCTCATAGTGCAATCAAAATAGTGAGTGTGTGCTAGAAAAGACGTAGTCTAATGGAGTCATCATTTAGGGAGTTGGATGAACACCATAAACGATGAGTCATAACATGTGTTGACGAGTATTCTCCAGGGTTTCCATTGAACTTAGTAATATCTAAGGGTAATTTATGTGGTATCATTGACCACCAAGGAGAATAATTGATGGGACCAACTTGATATCTCACTTAAAATGTGAATAAAGGATCAGGTCGTTCAGTACTCATAAGGGAGGAACGAGATAGGATTCAAGATGATGAAATGGGTGAAGTCCAAAGAAATACATCAAATATGAAGCAATAATAGATGTTGTCACAGTTGAAACATATGGTTTAGTCTGGGATGTTGTCTCAGCCATGGTCAAATGACCTAGTGTATACCCTATAGGATCTATGGGAACTGGAATAGACACAGGATCAAAGAAAGCAGCGTGAGCTGATCGAGGAAAATTCTTGTAAATATAAAGCTCCAATCTAAAATGGGTTGGAGTCGAAGGTGTTTCATCTTGTAGAATTTATTCAATCAAAATCAAACTAGATGGAAGGATTTCACCATCAGGCCCAACATATATTTCAGGTGTTTGACAGCGCGATATGGGAGACTCAATGGATATAATAGATTGTGGGGTGACTGATATAGGAACAAATTCTGGTTGTTCAACTTTGAGATTCATATGTTCTGGTAAAAGAATGACAAGATCCGGATCAACTTCTAGTTGAACAACGTCGAGTTCAGGAGGAACTGTCTCACTGATTAGATGGATCATGACCACAGGTAGCTGAGAGGAATCTTTCTCAACAACAGTAGATGAACCAAGATTGTAGAAACAACTCCAGATGACTCTGGTATATGTGAGGATGATGTTGCACCAGAGGTACTGATAGTACTAGTTTCGATAGAACGATGTCACCATCGCCGACCAGAAATGGCTTCTGGTGGTAAAGGGGGTTTCAGTGCTATTATATGCGAATGACGTGGAAAGGGATGTTATTCTTCCATGATGACTAATTTATTTTATGACCGAAAACAAATAAACAAAATGAAAGGGTAATTCTAGGCAAAAGTTTTACCAAGTAATTGTGAACTATAGAATACCTCCTGGTGAACCAAGAAGTATGGGTAGGAAATATCCTCAAATGATGTGTTTAGTGTATCAGAAGTTACAAGGTAGCCAAACTATGGATGGATAGCAACCTAAATTTGTCCTCCCAAATATACCCGAAGGTACGTGGAGGCCCAAGTTTGTATTAGCACTGTCTAATGTGAAACCGCACAGTGAGAGCACCCCCTTATACTTTTTGTATGAGAACACAGCCCTATATACCCGAAGGTATGTGGACGAGCTACGATATACTTATGTACGTGGAGTGAGGCATCACATTAGAAATTTCTCGCAGACAAGTTAACGATAGCTGCTATGTTTAACTATGTTGGAACATGTCCCTAGCCTAGACCTTCTAAATGTTATCGTTAATGTTCTAATTATTTCTTAGGTAAATTGATGTAAATTTTATGTTGATCTTGTTTAAATTTTGTCTTTGAGGTTCACCGCCTGATGTGATGGAAATTCCTAAAAATGCAAAATAAATGAGAAGAAAAATTTTCAATTTAGCTTTTTCAATGAAAATCCTAGCTACTAAGGAAAGAGAAATTAATTTTAGAGCAAACAACAAAGAGCACAAACTAAAATGCAAATTTCCTAACTTTTTCCATGCAACACACACAATTCACTATATGCACATGCATGTTTTTATTTTCAATCCTTTAATGTGAATGCATGAAAGGAAACTATATGCATCAGATCAATAAAACAAGTATTTTCTTATTTGAGAAACGAGGAATTTAACAACAATTTCTCTTTTAGGAAAAAATGAAGAATGGAACTACAATTTTTTCCTACAGGAAACTGTTGGACATCTAATCCTCAACGGGTAGGTGTGGAAGGCGAATGGACAAATGGAGTCCAAGAGACCACTTGGAATGGGAAAGCAAGGGTCACTTAATGTACTATAAAAGCACATCTATGGTTAATAGTAAAATAACTCACGCTTATCTTTCTCCTTGTGTGTTTACTTTCCTGTTTACCATGCGTGTGTTTAACAGAAACGAAGAATGAAACAAAATTTTCCTTTACGAAAACAAATGGATCTAATACAGAAATAAATTACTTTGAATTTGATTTTCCAATGATAAAGAAAAACAATAAAGAGACATTGAACAATTTTACTTTTCAAAGGAGGAAGAATCATGTAAGTTTACTGGTCTCTAAGAGGTATCATAAATTTGATAATACAACAAACAAATGGCTGAGAATGATAGAAATGAAAAATTTGAATGGAATTTGGTTGGCTAAGGGGGCAACGTAGTATCTAAAGGGAGATAGTGTGTTGCAGTGCACCCCTAAGTGGGAGACAGTGCACTGTGTCTTGACCAACAGTGTGTTTGGCGCAACAGGGATTGAAAAATCAAACTAAAGATCACAATTCTAATGCAATTCTTTCATTTAAATGTCTAATAACTGAAAGCAGATGCTACTGATGAGGATAAGCAGAGGAAAAACACTAGGAATCATAGGATACACCCCAACAGAGTCACCAATTTGTTATGCGGAATTGTGATCTATTGGTAAACCGAATTCCCTAAGTGTGGTGCTAGTCACTTAGAACAATAGAGGAAATAATTTTCTAACACTTTCTCTAAAATAAGCAGATATACAGAATGGTGAAATAACCTACTTGTGATCCAAGTGCTTCTCCTTCTCCTTCTGTCGTTGTTGTTGTCTCTCTCAATCCAACTCAGATCGCCGGATCGATTCCTGCAAACACAAAAAAAGAACAAAAAACAACATGCATATTTAAATATCTAATTATCTTACTCAATCAAATCGATTAGATGTGAAATATATATATCATTCAATAATCCATTACATAATAAATAAAGACATATAGAGACATATATATGGGAAAATGAACAACAATATTTATTAAAGAGTAGAAGGGGGAGGTTACGACCAATGATCGGTTTGTTTCCACCAGCTCTAGCTTCATCCTAGCCTCATCACATCTAACATCACAATAGCAGCATATCAGTACTTTCACTCTCTCAAATGAGAATCCAACAACATTTCTTTACCAAATTTCTTCCTTCCCTAGCAATAGGATTTGTGCTCAATTTATAGGGAAATTGATGGTAGTTTCTCAATGATTGACTTTCTAATAATTGGAAAAACATGTTCCCAAGTTCAGAGGTGTTATATGGACACTTGGATTCAAATTTTGACACATATGGACTCTTCTAGAAGGCACTGGTCATGTGGAGATTTCTGGAATAATAATAATTCCACTCACAGGTGACCAATGCACTCTTGAATGTCGGGCAGTGCATTGCAGTGCACCCTTGAATGGAGGATCTTGGATTGCAATGTAGTTAGTCCCTTCAGAGCCTGCATTGGTGAGTGAATAAGTGATATAACATATACTTTAAACCTTGGAAATCTCACAATAGAAGCCATGAATGAATTTTTCTTCTCTTAGGGCATATAGTAACTGAAATATAAGGGGATGATAGACCCTATTTCATTGTTCTTGGGGATGATGTCCAGTTTGGCCACATCATGGGGGATGATTCCCAAACTGACCTATAACATGTTCAATAATAAAAATGCCCTTGAGCCTCATTTTAATACAAATCAAAGGCATGTAGCCATCACATCTCTTCTAAGATATAACCTACCATCGCTTGAGCTAGTTTATTTTTATTATGTTTGTAAGAATATTTTAGTTCCTTGATATTAATGAAACGAAGTTTTATTTATCTTGCATCTCTGTATTTATGGTTATATCTGTATTATATTGTGTTTCAGTTTAATTTTTTTATCAATTATTTATCTAATAGAATTTTTTTCTTGCACATTTTGTAGAAACATGAGGAAAATAAGCATGGAAGAAGTGAAGGAATGAATGAAGTGTGGGAAATCAAGAGATAAAGTCTAATAGGAATAGAAGTGGAGTAGAGCCAATTGCGGTGATAGAAATCATGAATAGTCTAAAATGGAAGTGTAGAGCTAATGAGAGAATAATCAAATCCCAAGAGGAGGAAAATATCCTCAAACCATAGTTATAGTAGAGCTTAAAAAAATTAGAAAGGTAAGATAAAAGGGAATCAAGTTCAAGGCAAGCGGAAGAAGGTGGATTTTATGCTAGAAGGGAGGATCATAGAGTAACTAGACATTCAAGGAGTGTTAGCAAGACTTGCCTATAAACTGAGAATTTTTTCTAGGAATTTTATTGCCAATCCTCTATTTTTTGGACATTTCCTCAAAAAATCAATTGCCCATTTGGTTAAACATTCACCTATTTTTTACATATATAATTAAATTGATGATATTCCCCAAAATTTTACCATTTTTAATATTGTATTTTTAATATTCACCTATATTCTATATGTATTTTTTTTCAAACTAAAACAATCACTTTTAATACTATATAATATTTGAATCCTTTAAAAATACCCCACCATAAACCACACTACTCACTTGAAAAAAAAAATACATTCACCTCAAGAGTTGCAAAATACCCTAAAATTATCTCTTATCAAACTTCTATCTCCTATAAAACACCAAAGGAAAAGATATGAGTAAAAAAATAAGGAGTTCAAGCCATCCATATTTAATGGACATAAACAGAATAAGAAATGATAAGTTGTAGCTTGGTTTCTTGAGATGTACTTTCAGTTGCCTAAAATTCCTATTTATCAAGAAAAACTTCTGTATGGTGTGATCAATTGAACCAAATCAAACATGTGAATACGAAGAACAACATTGAGATGTAATTTTAGAAGAAGGATTTATCCAAATAATATGATAAGAAAATGAAAAATTTATTCAAAATTAAAGAAGAAAATGAACTTTAAAACATTATAATGAATGAGTATAAGATATCTTCGTAAGAGTAAGTATTTAGAATTGGTGAGATACCTCAAGGATATATAACAAAGTAAAGTCTCAAATATTTTTAAGTCGGTTTCCTACTTTCTAGAAAGAGAAATCACAATTTGATTAGCTAAAAACTTTCGAGGAAAGCATAACGAAGAAAATCATGACAAGAGTTTAGTTGGACGACGGAAGTACTGAAGAGATTGGTATGAATGCTTGGCAAAGGTTAATAGTGATCCATCAATCTATTCGAGGTTTAATTTATTTTGGTTTTCTGAGACTCTTGAGAATGATTATAGGGGATTGAATTTTTTTCTTGACAATGGAGATGTTAATCTTATATTTTTGGTCTGAGTGAGAGTGCGTATCCTAGTATGAATATATTTTTGAGTTGTATTTGAACAGGGGAAATACAAATTAATGTTGAGAGTTTATGGAGAATTGTGAATATTGTTGGTTGAGCCAGAAGTTTTTAGTGAACACTTTACCCATCTTTAGGGGTAGGAAATCAAAGCATAAAATGACTAATTTCTTGTTTCCTATAAAATCTTGGTCTAAATCTTTTTTCATCTTAGGTTTTGGCTTCTTGCCCCTAAACATGGGTGAAGTGTTCACTTGAAACGTGAAGATGAGTGAAGTGTTCACTTGAAAAGTCGATCTTAACGAGAAATATACACAGTTCTCCAAAACCTCTCAACATTATGTTTATGACTGTGGAAATGTCCATTTTATAGAAAAAATATCAACCCATAATATTGATATGTGTGATAAATTGAAAAAATTTGCAAAGTTGAAAGGTGGGTCTATTTTCGAAATAAGACCATCTATAAAATCTATCTTTTTCTATTATAAAAATTTTCAATTATATGATATGGTTAAGAAATTCTTATTTATACCTTCAGAGTAACGAAATAGTAAAAAAATTTACCCTCGATCGGGGTGCCCAACGTCGAATGATACGAGGCAAGTGGAGGGCGGTAGACATGCAGCGGCATGTTAAAACGGCTTGGGAATACATGGCAACATTTATGAGCCTGCAGAGAGAAGGGTATGCAGAATACAGGTTAATAATGAAAAGAATGGAATGCCAAATAACTGTGTCAGGACAACGTTGGAAAAAGCGGAGGAAGAGGTTAAGAAAACAAGCTCAGGGAAGAAAGAAAAACATTCGTTCTGGCAGGAGCAGCAAAGGAGGTTTTGAAGGATTTGTTGCAAAGCATGCCTTCCCCGGAGGTTTCAAAAGAAGTGTTGAAGAACACATCTCCCTAACAAGGTTTCATGCTCGAGTATAGTGGTATGTACTGGTTCTTCAATCCGCCCTTCTTCATTTAACCATCAGTCTCTGTATAGGTATGTGTAGAGGCAGAATGGGTAGGAATATTAATTTCTCTGTCTTCCAGATATTTCATGTAAATTTGGGTTTTTATTTCACCCGTAGCAAGTTTAGAAATTTGAATTTTCTCATCCCTCAGAAGACTATTCAACCCTGCTTTCGAACCCCTTGTAGAATTTCACTTTTGTGGCTCATTCAGAGGTTTTTAGCTTATATTCTGCATGGTCTAGTGTTCAGTCTAGAATGGGAGTCTAAAATTTATGAAATATTCTGTATGCAACACGAAGACAAGCCAAAAGGCCTCTGTCAAGGTTTTAAAACTTGTTATTCCTATAATTGGGTCTGTCATTTCCTTAGTTTTTCCTTCTAGGTAATTTCTATCGATGGTAAGCTAGATAGACTGCATTTTAATTTTAAAGGTAGCTTGGGTCAGTTACATTTGTCAAACCATCTCTGTTATGGGTTTTTATGTTTGTCAAATCATCTTCGTCCCTATCTCTATAAAGGGAATTTCTTTCAAAAATCCTTTCTTTACTACACAAAGGTAGAAATACCCCTGACAACTCATGGGTTCATAGTAACTAATTCAACACTTTCTACAAGCTTTCTGATAATCTATATAGGTTCAACTCAACAAAAGTTTCAACCCAGCTAGACTAGAGCAATGGTTAAAAGACAATCTGCAAGGCGTCAGCCGAAGCTCAGAGAAAAGGAAAGTAGTAGCTCACGAAAAACATAGCTGAGCCAAGTAACAGAGATATGCATACAAAGAAAGAGATAATGGAGAATCTCTTCGAATATTACTCTGCTGGTAACCCCCCACAAATTAGAAATGTAACCCAGGGATGGGAGGGAGAAAGCAATAGTAATGAAGAAGACATAGAGGGACAGGAGGAAAGTATGGACTTTGTAAATGATCCTGGAAATACTAGAGGTCACCTTTCTCTATTTCATCAAACTATCCATACATATTGGACTTTGAAATGGGTTTTGGCCAAAGCACTACAAAATTTATAGCCAATAGATGGAAGTCCTGAAGTAATCTTAATCCTTCAGGAAATAAAAACTAAACTCCAAGATATCAAGGTGTCACAGTACCATGCAACATCCCGAATTGGCAGAATCGAAAGGAAGATTCAACAGATGCAGCAAGTAGATATGCCCAGCTCCACAGCAAAAGATCCAGCACCGATTGACTCTTCAGATGGCTAGTAAATCAATGTTGAAGTCTTTATTATTTTTGCAGATAGCTTTTATGTTTTATGTTGTCAATTATACTTTGTTTTAAACAGTAAAATGGACATAGCGGCTAGTAGAAGAAAGAAACAATTTCAATTTTGGATGGCATTTAATGCTTTAAGGTGGCCAACAGACCTAGTTTCCTCCGAGCAGGTTGAGGTCACTGAATATGTATATGTTGCAACCTACCATTTTTTGATAAATAAAAACTAGTAAGGAACTACCAAATTTACAAAAAAAAAAAGAAATAGTAAAAAAATTTAGAAAGCTTTTATTCGAAGTTAGTATTGAAGAAGCGACTTGCAAACTCCATGCACATAAATTAACAGTAAGTCAATGTCAAGCATTTACATTAAATGTAAGAGCTCCAATCAAACAAGTTAATATTTATATATATAATGAGATGCATCCAACGAGTATTTATATTTATCAATATTCTTATAACATAATAAATGAATGTGACCCTGAACATGAAAAGGGAGCATAACTGCATGAGATTGTGTACTCATAGCGTTAGTGTAGAGTAGTGCAAGGGAGTGGTAGTGTGTCTAATATAACAGGGTGGTAGTAAGGGAAACAATACGGGTGATCAAGAATAGGAGAGTGGAGGTAGACCTATATACGTCGAATTTTAAGTCTCCAATGAATTTGTAGGGAAGGACACCACGTTAAGATGCCTTTTCCATATGACCGTGCCATGGTTTGGCTTTTAAATAATAACTTTTTCCTATTAAATAAAAGTGTACTTAAGAATATATATGTTTTTTTGTTTGCTTTAATGTGGGTCTTTACATTACTTCACTCCAAACTTATGGTCTGGGAAATGGTTATCGAGGGGCATTCTAAGTTGTCAAAATCATCCGGCGGGGATTGGAACTAGTGACCTTTTTCATCACGAGTGTCTTAACAATATGCTCTTCACTCTTCAAAAATATATATGTTATTAAAAAAAGAATATATATATATTTAGTAAGTTTTTAAACTATATTTTAAAATTGTTTTTGTTAAAAATCTAGGTTAATGGAGCTATAGATTCATTATAAATTGGACTTAGTTTTCTTGAATAATAATAAAAAATCAAATTCAACAACTAAATTATAATAAACGTTTTCATCGTTTATAATATATATGTTTATATTTAATTTATTTTATAATTTTACTTAACATATATTAAAAAATTTATTATATATATATATAAGTAATGGTATTGGAATGGGAATTTCTTAGAAGCTTTTTAAATTTGTTTGATTTAGTGTTACATTCCTAATAGAACTTTACAAATGAAAACACATTCTTTTTATTTTATTTATTTTAATATAGATATGACAGAAAAAACAACCACATATATATATATATATATATATATATATATATATATATATATATATATATATATATATATATATATATATGCCATTTTTAAATTTGTTTGGCTTGTATTTTATACTTTTATAGAAATTTGAAAAGTGTAAAAAGAGTGAGCTACAAATTTGGGAATGGGAATAAAACACTGAAAAATTAGAAATAGGAAACAAACATCGTTGAATAATATTTATATATTTATTTAACAATATTTATTATTTAATTAGCGATATTCATATTAAAAAATATATTAATAAATAATAATACAAATTATTTATTTATTACTATTATTAATTAATTAACTAATTATGAGTGAATTAATTATTAATAATAAATGAATTGATATAATATTTTTAGTAATATAAATAATTTTATGACTGTTAGTTATTTTTCTTTATAAGTTAAGATTTTGGAATAGGACAAGTTGGATGATCACATAACTGTTAGAAAAATTATTAATTTTGTTTTCTTTCAATCAAAAAAAGATGAGAGAAGTTTTTGAACTCCAGAAAAGGCCCTAAATAATTATAAATAACTTCCAGACATTTATGGCAGTTTAATATTTTTTGCTTCCTTGGAGATAAAGGATCTCAACGGGAAGGGTAAGGGGTTCTTTGGTCTTGCTTTTTGGAAAAATCATCAAAAGGAAGAGGAACACCAAGAGAGTAAGAAGAAGGATACACTTGCACAATACATTGTACAAGTTGGCAGGACACTACATATAGAGTATTCCTGAGCTAGACAAGAGCCAATCGAAACCCTGTTGTAGACGAAGGTTTGTGGGTCTTAGGCTAGGGAAACCTTGATTCCTAGAGATTGATCGAGTCAAGGATTGTTGCCGATATAAGCGGTCTGAGAAGATTAAGAGCTCACAGGGAGAACCATATATAATCATCATTTTCATTGGAAGAGAGGAGAGCTATTTCATGTGGAGAATCTGAGCAATTCGAATCTATTACAGATAATTAGTTCTTTGTATTCAGTGCACGGTTTTGGAATAAATTTGGAACCAACATGTCAAGAAGTACAACAGTAGAGTAGAAGGAACTGGTGTCAGTACAGTATATATATTTAAAACAGAAATGTAAAAAATAGTTTAATTTCCTATTGTAATATTTGGATGGTAATTGTTAAAAATGGTCCATTTACCTATTGTAATATTTAGGAAAATAACTGTCAGAATGGTCTATTTACTTATTGTGTTCCTTTTAAACAATGATATTTAAGAATATTCTACTTACTGTTTATTAATCAAATACTAGTGGCCAAGAACAAGTCCAACTCAATTAATATGAATGTCGTACACTAATAAAAATTGCATGACTTGGAAACAATGATTAAAAACTGTAATGGGTAGTTGAGTGCTTAAATGATACTGGGGTTGAGAGTTCTAAGTTATGTTTCCACCTCAACCCTAGGTTTTTGGTCATAATAGTCTTCAAGCTAGAGTTCTCTATTACACCTCATGGACAAAGGGTCGAGTTCCCTCTATCGAGGACCCCGACCTCTGTCGGGCGTTCGAGCCGTGAGGAAAAACATTAACATAATTTCCATAAAAAAATATTTATAACCCGTATACAACCACTAAAGTAGTCATGTGTTAATTTCCACAGATAAACATAAATTTACAATGTTGTTGCAAAACTAAACTTTCACAAAACTATCCAAAAAAAGAAAATTCAACTAAACCGTTAACCCTAAAACACAAGGATGCACATCTAACAGTAATTATATATATATATATATATATATATATATATATATATATATATATAGCAACTCTTAGATATTGCAAATTCCTTTGTAGAAGTAACCAATAATAATATACAACACCATAAGAGAAACTAGGGAAGTCTAAGGAAAATTTAAAAGATTATATATATAGATATATATAGACAATGAAGCTCATAATTATTCCTGTGCAGTTTGAATTAAAGGAGAAAGAAATACATTTAAAAAGAGTTCATGTCCAAAATATTAAATACCTAATCTTATGAACTATACAATCCCACTATTTTTATCGATCATTACATTTAATGTGACCATTGATATCAGCAAACCCTAATCCTAGTTCAAACATTGAATCCCTGGGTGTAACAGATGACAAGATGCATTGAGTCATTTATTATACGGGAAGATTCATGTAACAAAGTAGTAAGAAGGTCCACCTAGAGTAAGAAGGAAACTCAAATATGAGTGCGACTGAACATGACGAGTGAAATTAAGAAAAAATAAATAGTTGAGCAGTAACCCCTGATTACATGAAGAGCCACAAGGAAGGGTGAGTAGGGAGCAATGGAAATTAATGAAATATCCAAAATAAAAACCAGATAGGAAAGCTCCAGAATGAGGGAGGGGTTTTATCGTCAGATTACCTAGGTGGGGAGGCCATTCATGTAGTGATCTTCTCTTGTGCACACCTATAGGAAACAAAAAGAAGAAACATATTTCTAACCCTTGATAACACTTGCCGCTAAAATAAGAACATCTACCACATAATTATGGAAGGATATTAAGTGGTTAAGAATTTATATGGAGCTGAGAAACTATTCTTGCTGAGACATAAATACATAGGCACAGCTGAAACAAAAACCTCGCAAGGAACTATGTATGGAAGGTGAAAGTGGGTCATAAGAGGTTTAACCTCACCAAAAGCCACAATAGAATTGACCTGAAAAAAATATGGTGAGGGAAATGAACCGAAAAGAGGAAGGAAACCCTAGTTCCTGAACAAGTTGTAGATGAAAATTATGAAATGAAACATGATCGAATGGAAGTTAGAGTAGGGACCATGTCGAGTAGGTGGCCTAACTGCTTCCTGCTGGCTACACACTGTTCGATCAAACGGTGCAAAATCAACAGACTGGATGAGGGAAACTGTCCCGCAATACAACACGACCGAACATGTTTGATAACCATCCAAATGACCTTATGAAAATGGGATATTCTGTAATGAAAGAATTTACATTATGATTTAAACTTCAAATTTTATATTATCCTGATCCAAACCATAGTAGTTATAAACTCACCATAGGTGCCCAATAGTATTATAATTTCAAAGTGTGCATTAATACCGAAAACCTTTATACTTAGATCATAATAGATGTTTAGTAAGAACCTAAGGTAATATTTTTACAAAAAAAAAAAAAAACTGTGTTATTGTTTGTGAAGTTATTTCATGTTACAATTGGTATGAGAGCCCGAGTACAACACTATTATGGGGAATTCTAATCTACGAATAAACTAGTCTTCCCTTAGTGTGGTTTTCCTTTACTCAGAACAACAAAACAAAGGTGAATGTTATTTTCTCTAAAATAGGGAGAAAGATAGAAGGGATAAAGAACTACTTGTGATATTTCGCTCTTGTTCCTCTTCTATCGTCATTCCCATCGCTCTCGATCTAGCTAAAACCTGCTTGATCAATACCTGCAATCAAAGACAGAAGACAACAAATGACATACATATATACATTATGTCTACCTTAACCCAATTGAACCAATTAAATTTGAGAATACATACAGATTTGAGAATACATTCAGAAGATATAACTTCATATATGAGAGAAAGAACATATATCTTTATTGAAACAATAGGAGGAGTAGATTACAACCAGTGGATCAGTTTTCTGTCAACCTAATCCAACTTCATTTCATCCTCATCACACCAAGCATCATCTCAGCAACATAACAATACTCCATCTCTCATCAATTGAGAATCCTACAAGATAACACTACACAAATTTCTTCCTCCTTTGCACTTAGATGAGTGCTCAATTTAAAGGTAAATTGTAGGTATTTTCTCAATAAATGATATTGAATGGCTTTCTAATAATAGACGAGACATTTTTATAGGTTCAATGGTGATGGATGAACACATGTATTCTCAGTATGACACCTATGAGCTCTTATAGAAGGCACTTGACATGTGGAGATTCCCGAAACAATGATGATTTCACTCCCAGGGGACCAACACACCCTTAAGTGTCGAGAAGTGCTTTGCAGAGAATCCTTGAATGGGGGTAAGTGCTTTGAAACATACTTTGGCCCATTCAGAGGAGCATTGATGAGTCAATGGGTCATTTCAACTATCATTAAAATATTGGAGTTCTCATGAATTAAAGCCATTAGTGGAATGAATTCTATAGGGAATGTAGCAACTGAATTAGGGGATGATAGAACTTGTTTGTATTGAATTAGGGGATGATAGACCCTGTTCACACTGGTGTTAGGTATGATGCCCCAATTGACCTATAAAAAATACCCCCTAAAGCATGAAGTCAAAATAATGATAATATTTGGATGAGATGCTTTACGGTGCGATGAGTAGGATCTGAGGTAGACGATGACCTACATCAATTTTTAATACATTACATCATGATATCTTGTAGATCTTGGACATGAATTGTTGAGGGAGGCATACCCATGCTCAGAACATAAACTATCATAAAACGTACATAAATCAGACAATCATCTATAGATATAGACATGCCTATAGATATAGGCCCGTGATAGGATGACCTTCTTTATGTAAAGCCATTGTACAGATGATGTGGTACAATTCCTAAAATCGCAACCCATATGGATGAAACTAGATCCGGGGTCTTCTTATCTTGTTCACTCGATCATTCAAGTAAAATTCTAACCATGTGTATATGTGATCTAAAGTTGAACATGGGAAGACATCATCTAATTACTAGCAGTTGATGTAAGTCGTTAACAAATGCAAGAGAAACCACCGTTGATGTTAATGGCTCTCAAGGTATTGCAGTACAATTTTCATGGTGTGAATAAATAATTTGATGTCGAACGCCAAACAAAATATTTTGGTCGAAGGTCTATGATATCAACCTATCGCTGGAAGCGAGAAACCTGCCATTAATGTAAGCAAGTTCCAGGGCACTGGAAATATGTTTCTAAGTCAACTTCCCAGATGATGAGCTGATTTCGGTACGAAGCGACTCATTGCAGATATGACATGAAACGAGTGTAATGATTTTGGAGATAGAATGTGACTTGATGAAGTAATGTTCAGGGATGGCAGTCATGGGAATGAAGTTTTATGAGTATTGCAGAAGATGAGGAATTATTGGATGATTTCTCTTGAACATATCGGTGACACTGAAATGAGTTGGCAGAATTGACCTAAAATCAAAGTGATGGATGGTATGATAGACCATAGGTATTATAGACCATCAAGAAGATTATCCAAACTAAATCCATAGAGATGAAGTGAAAGTGTCATGTTCAAGAGAGTCCTACTACCATAAAGTGTTTTGTTCTTTTTCCCAAATTTTCCCTAGTCATTGCTGACCAATACCTCTTTATTTTTTAGCAAGCTTGAGGAGGGTAACATATGCTTGATCTATAATTTCACCCTTTGGGTGAATCCATCACTATTTGATGTTTTAACGAGTCTAGCGACAGTGAAACTCGATCTTGTCATGATCGGAAAACTCCGTTGCTATTTGATGTTTTAACGAGTCTAACGACAATGAAAAATCAGTCCTTTTTCATGTTTAGAGAGTTTGGAAAAGCAACGAAAAGTAAACTCCATAATTCCTTTTTTGTAAATTTGTCGCTCAGGTCCGAAAAGTGTAAAATAATACCTGATAAAACCTCTTAGCCATGTTCCACTACGGTGTTCCCTTTTAGTAAATAATCTATCTGAGTTCCGAAAATGGTTAAAATTATACTAAGTAGATGTTGTTTCATTTCCTTTTACGAGTTCGAAAATAAAGGTGCTTGGAAATATTTTCACATTAACAGAGTCTAAAAAGAGCTAAAAGAAGACTCCAGGGGGGTTTCTTTTTCGCATTTAACAAAGCTCGAAAAAGAGATAAAATTGCACTTTAAATTCATTTTTCATGTTTAACAAAGCTTGAAAGAAGAGGATAAAAGTATGCTTTGTGGTCAAATAATTTTTGGATAATTGTGCACTTCAAACTCACTGTATTAGATGTAAACCTATTCAGAGAACCATCAAACGGATTAAAAATACCTTTTTCATATTAAAAATGGACAAAAACTATAGTCAAATCATTAAATATGGTTAAAATAATCAAAATGACTAATAAAAAAAGTTTTTACCATCTCATTTTACCATTCCATAGTTACCATTTGAAATTTAGGAGCTCTGAACCTGTTTTTCCTCAAACTTCAGCGGTTGATTGTGACAGTTTCAATGGACGATTTCTTGCACTATTTGATCTAGGTTGGAGATCTAAACCTTCTCTTTGTTTTAGTGTAATTTTTGTTTCATTTCATGCTAAAATTTTAGGTTTTTGATCCCCCTAGGGTAAATCTATTGCATTCTGAGTGCAACGCACCCTTGCATGTTGAAAAGTGCATTGCATATCACTGAAATTGAAGTCCATATGCTTTGCAGCACTCTGTCCAGTAACCAGGGGTGTGTTGGGAACATTTAAATTTTTTTTTTCTTGCTGTGTGCTCAAAAACTTCCTAATTTTTTGCATGAAATGGATCCTAATAAAGCTTATGGTTGGCTTTAGGTATTGATTGGATCAAAATTACCATTAAATGATGAGAAAGAGGACGTGAAGAACAAGAAATGATTGCCCTAAATGATCCTGGCACTGTAAGAGCCCTAAAGGATTGTTCGTTACTTAAATATTTCATATTATCAAAGATGAGACAACATCTTGATCTATTAGAGTTCCTGGTTCATTCATGGGATCCGACATCTCAGGCATTTCACATTAGGGAAAAGGTTCTCCCAATACTAGTTGAGGATGTTTACTTTCTTACTGGATTATTGAGATGTGGTTCTCCTATTTCCCTTGTAGGATCTGCTCTTGGAGTTGAGACAGTGAAGGACTACATACGCGAACATTTTTAGCCAGGTAATGAACCTAACAAAGATGGGAAGATAAAATTTGCGATGTGCATGATTTGCCTCTGAGAACTATCCTTTTCACTATTACAAAACTTGTTGGTTCTGTGACACTACATGTTGCAAACCATTCATACATGTAGTATTCTCTTGAGTGTCTCGAACCGATAATGTTCAACTAGGCTAAAGAAATATATTTCAGATGAAAGAACAAATGACTAAAGAAAAGGGTGGAAGAAGAAATAATTACAGTTATGGCTCAATCTTGATTTCCTTTATTTTAGAGCGAGTTCTATTGATGCAGCCACAACATGTAACACTGAGCATTTCTGGTCTTAGAGATCCTCCGATGCAGAGATGGGTCGAATTGATGGCTAGGCATGTTGGTCAATTGACTATCATATTTTCTACTACATTCTTTGCCTAGCTCTGACAACAAATTATAGCCATAGAGGAGTATCCATATGCAGGTGTAGATTTCTTTGGAGATCCAGATTTTATTTTACCAGATGGCGCTCAATGGGGTGCAATGGGTAAAAATGTTTTGACCATATTTTTTATTTTAATTTTTTTACATGTTTTTTTTTTTGATGTGTTCCAAGAGTTTACTAAAGTTTTTATGTACACAAATGTGGGTCGGGTTCGACCAGTCAGTCAACTACAGCAGGATGTTGATGAACCAAAAGAGAGGAATATCGAGAGAGAAGTCCTTTGGGATTTAGATTTGACTGAGACTCTTGCTGAGTTGTAGTAGCATGTTGAGGGATTGACTCTTGGGATACCAGATGTCCAGATTGAAGAGTTACCTATGAGGCTGCAACGCCATACTATTGGTGTTCCTAGTCGTTGGATGAGGCTATTGCACAGGATAGCTAGAGAAGTTGCTTGTTATCATGAGCATCACTTGTTTTACTTTTGACATTTTTGTATACATTTTGAGGTGAGATGACCAATGTGTCTTGGGCACAAATTTTGTAAAAACCTAAAATATATATCTATTTTCTTTCATTGTTTTCCTATGTTTAATGCGGAATCCTATTCAATTGTGTGATCTGAATTGAAAATGTATCATTACATGTGTTGAAAATGTTTGTTTAAAACATAATTTACTAGAGAATCATTTAATGTGTTTAAATTTATGGAAATGTGTTGATGTTGAATGTAATCAAAATGTCTTTCCAAAATTCAAACTCTAAGGAACATACGATGAATTGTTGGATTTCAGACAATATAGACGCTAGTAAGTTGCAGTATGAAAAGCTGTGACTCTAACCTAATGATGATGCGGTTAATGCCAAGTGAAATGGCATCAAAGAGAAGTTCAATCAATGTGCTATAATCAACGATATTTTTTGGTGATTTACCGATACAAATCCCTTGAAAACTCAGTAACTCACCACCTGGAGCAGAAATGGCCCATGTTGCAGAGGATAGGTTCTGTGTACTACGACTAGCACCATCAGGGTACCCAACAAATGGTTCCAAATATTCAGTCATCTGCGATGAAATGTAAAGTGGAGTACTAACCTAAAGAAAACTATAAAAAAAAAGTTAAGAAAATTAATGCAATCAAAGCATATAGACAATATGATACAAAAGTTTACTACACTCATTTAAGCATAGTAACTTTTAAGATACAACCCATTTCGAGGTTGTGCCAATGGAATTCCATCATAATCAACTAACTCATAGGTGCCTTTAGCCATAACTATTTTTACAATGTAGGGGCCATGCCATAGTGGCTAAAATTTTCCTGTTCCTATCAAATCAACTTCTTGATCATAAAGGAAGACCAAGTCTCCCTCTGAGAAGATGCGCGGCTTGACATTGCGATCATATTTCGCCTTGATTCGTCTCTTATGCTCTTCATTGGCCAATGCAACTTCATGATGCATTTAATATAGATAGATGAGGTTTAAAAGACATGCTTCTTCATTAGAGGTGTCAGGTAACAAGTCAATAGCGAGTTTTAATGACGAAATTTCACATTGGATTGGTAAGATAGCTTCTAGACCATACACCAATTGAAAGGGAGTAAATCCGGTCACATTTCACATCGAGGTTTGATATGACCATAAAGCTGAGTATGGGATTAAATTCAAATTTCATTTATGAACCCCTATCATTCGTTGAAGCATTCGCTTAAGGATATTGTTAATGGCTTCAACGTGTCCATTAGATTGTGGATAATAAGGGGTAGAAATATCATGCGACAATCCTAATTTGGGAGTCAACTCATTCATCATGTTATTGCAACAATGCTTACCATGATTTGTAACTATAGCTTATGGTACACCAAACTGAGAAACGACATGATGGAAAAATAACAATGCAATTGTTTCGCCTATGTTATTGAATGTAGGCATCGCTTCGGTCCACTTGGTAAAGTAGTCAATTGTGACAATAATATAACAATGCCCCCCAGCCGAACAAGGGTTGCAGGTCATGAATTCAATGCCCCATTTTTCAAAGGTCCCATGAAGATGACATGATGCATTGGTGCTGGCGACATGCGGATTTTACAATCAAATATCTGGCATGCATGACAAATTCTGACCACAAGAATGCCATCACGAAATATGGTTATATAGAAGTAACTGCCATAGAGAATATTCTACATGGTAGCATAACCAAACAAATGTCCACCACAAGCACCAGCATGACAATCAGTCAAAACTTTCTCAACTTCCTCATGAGTGAGGCACCTCCTTAAAATCATATCGACACCATGACGATAAAGTGTATCGCTGATGATCAAATAATCTTTGGCTTGGTATTAGATACGTCGCTTCTGTGAGTGAGAGGTATCAGGCCGGAAAGTTTGGGTTTGGAGATAAATGATAAAATACCCATACCAAGGGTCAGATGACCCAATCAGAAACATAGACTCATCTGAAATTGATGGTTCTGATGTAGTTTCAATACTATCAAAGGGAAGGTTGCAGAGAAGCTCAGTGAAAACCAAAGACTTCTTTGAATTACATTTGATGAATTCGAAATTAAATTCTTGCAAAATGAAGGTCCATTTTCAATATCCCCCCCCAGCCATTGACGTGACAGAATGTATGTCATAGGGTTGCAATCTGAAATGACAATGGTCTTTCGGAGCGGGATATAATGGCGACATATTTGGACAACTTGAATGGCTTCCAAGGCGAGATTTTTGATGTATGAGTACTTAACTTCCATATCATTGAGATTATGACTCAAATAATATATCAGATGTTCTATCCCATCTTCTTCTTGGAATAAAACCATATTAATGGTTGTATCTCCAGTAGCGAGATATAGGAAATAATCACTTTGATAATTAGGAGGATACATTAATGACCCTTGGATCAGGGTATCTTTAAGAGCATCAAAAGAAGCTTGCGTAACCTTATCCCAACCATAAGGAATCCCATTTTTCAAGAGACAATTAAATCCTTTAGCCATTTCGACATAGTTGGGTATGACCCTTCTTATAAAGTTAGCCTTTCCTTAAAGTCTCTGTAGCTGAAGTAAGTTTGATGGCGCAGACAAATTGAGAATGGACCGGACCTTCAATGGGTCAATTAAAATTCCATATTTTAAGAGGAAGAATCCAAGAAAACAACCATAACTAGCACAAAACACAAATTTGTGTGGATTGAGGCATATCTTGTAGTGTCGGCAGCGTAGAAATATAGCTCTCAAATGTGCTGGGTGATTAGTCTATTTTCGTGAATAAGCAGGTAAATCGTCTAGATAAGGTTGAAAAATGTGCTTAATGTCATGGAAAGAATAATCCATTGCTCTCTAAAATGTTTCCCCAACATTATTTAAACCAAATGGGAGTTTACGGTAAGAAAATGTGCCCGAGGGACAAATGAATGTTTCCTTATATTGGTCCTCTTGGAAAATATTGATTTGATTGTATCTAGAGAATCCATCCATGAACAGAAAGATTTCACAACAAGCACAGTCATCAATAATTTGGTCGATAAACAGATTAGGATAATTATCTTTTGGACAAGCAAGATTGACATCCAAATAATCAACGCACACTCTGATTATCCCTTGTTTCTTCATGACAAGAACAATGCTGGAAACCCAATAAATAAGAGGAACAGGGTAATTCAAACCAGCATGCAATTTTTTTTCAATTTCTTCTTTAATTGAAGCATCCTTCTTCGGATGAACAGGACAAAGGCATTGATGTACCAGTTTGACATCAGGGTACATTTTAATTGTGTCTTCAACAGTGCTAGAATATATGCCTTGAATTCCCTCACAATGGATCAAGATACATCGCCTAATCCAAGAGAATTGATTGCTATGTGAGCTCAGATGGGCTTGGCAGCATAAATTCACCCTACGTATCAACTTCTGAATAATTGGAAATCTTCCTTAAGTCAGATGAAGTGGAAGATATCATGTTGCAGGTCTCTATTTTTGCAATTTATGGCGACGTCACATGTGACGGTAATGAAAAGGTGCCCATTAGGGAAGAATCCTTAAAGAGAACAACACCAATGTTTTGAAGTGCTAGCTGGGGTGTGTGAACTAACATAATTCTTCCAGATACCTGGGAACTAGGTGCAAAGAAGGAGATTTGATTAATGATTGTGATAGCACCTTTATGAGGGAAGTTGATCATTGAAAAGTAAGTAGAAACGATCGTAGTCATAGCGTAAACCCATGGCCTTCGAAGTAAAATGTTGTAGTCAAGGGGTCCGTCAACGACCTCAACTTCAACAGTTATAGTTTCCCCCCTATTTCAACATGCAAGTTATTGATAATACCACAAGGCTTATATGTACAGTCGTCAAAAGCTTTCAACGTCGTAGGTGATTGAGATAAGTGAGGCGAGCAAGTGACTTCCAGTAATTGAGAGAAATAATACAAGTAGATGCTCCCTCATCAATAATAGTGCGATGAATGAGGTGATTTAGAACATTTAATTATATTTAAAATGCTAATTCGGTTGGTAATTGTGGAACATAGCCCATGTGATTAAAGACTACAAGATTAGAATCTGTTGGCTCGATTCCACCAATTGATGACAACAAAGCTTGCTTCTGGGAGGGACAATTTTGAAGTACCTCAAGAATCAACATAGCTGAAGGTGACTGAGCTAGATCTTGAGCTTTGTGAGCTCGATGATTTAACATCGATTTGTCGACGACTTCGTTTGGTGGCTTTATTATTAACTCTGGAATAGCAGGTAGTAGAATTGATTCAATGGAAGGATTCATGGTCGAGGTAGTAGGTTTATCAGCAGCCTACCTAACGTAATATTTATTTCGCGTAGACACCAAAACATCAGTTTTTGGCTTTGTGAGAGATAGCGTAAGCACTTGGGAACTAGAAGTGGGATCCGTAGCAACCATGTTTGTGTCCAGATTCGGAAAAGCATCTATCAACACAACAGATGTCACTGAAATCTTAAGAAATTTTGAGACTTTAGAGTGGTGAGGAAAATCTCACGCAAAGTGATCCTCATTACATATAAAGAAAGGGTAATGAGGATTCTGAGAATTTCCAGATTGTTGATCAGATGATTCTTCCTGCTAGGGTGAATTTTTATTTTTCTTTGCTTTCCCCTTTTTCTTGCTTCTAGGTTGATTGTCACTTTTTCCTTTTTCAGATGAAACGACATGTATTTCAGAAGAAGGTGAAGGATTATATGCAATAGAGGTGTGAGTGTTTGTAGAACCAATCATACCATCATTGGCATGGGAGTCCTTACCAGATGGATGAGGAACAGTAAAAGTTGATCGCGACGTGTTTGTAATTTTCTCATAGAGTGTGCCAGACTGAGCATAAATCGAATCTAAGTACTAGGCATGAGAAATAACTTTATCTTTAATGAAGATTCTACCTTTAGCTACATCCTTGTTGATAGATGGTAGCAAGGAATTACTAAACCACTCAGCCAAAAGCTGATCAGGAACAAATGTTTTAACTAGTCGACGACGACGATGCCACTCATGAATATGATCAAAAATGTGAGTAACAGTTGTTTGTTTAAAGTTGGTCAGAAGTTCTATTCCAGTTTCATATCATGTGGGTAACTAGAAGTGGGTTAAAAAGGTAGTGGATAAGGGAGTGGAGTTACAAAATGAATCTCGTGCTAATTCAATATACTACTTCGCAGTGAGACCAGTAACCGTATGCTGGAAAAGACGTAGTCTAACGGAGTCATCATTTAAGGAGTTTGATGAGCACCACAAATGATAATTCATAACATGTGCTGAAGGTTATTCTCCAGGGTTTCCATTGAATTTAGGAATTTCATAGGGGAATTTGTGTGGAATCACTGGCCACCAAAAGGAATATTTGATGTGATCATTGGTAAGTCGATTTAAATCAGGTAATTATAATGTTGTGACAAAGGGAAAATGTTGATTCAAGTCAGGTTGAGCATAACCAGGATAGGATGGAATTTCTTGGGCAACATGCCTTTGTGCACCAACATAAGGCATTTTTTTTTAGTAACCTAAATAAGGGTTATTTTTATCACCAAACGCTTGAGGGATATGTTGACCAATACCTAGATACAATGGTTGTTGTTAGAATTTTCGTTGTGGCATTTGAGGTTATGGCTACCAAGGTGATTGCCCACCAATATTATAGCCCAAACCAAAATATATTGGACCCAATTTTGAATAGGTAAGGCCAGTAGGATCCCGTGACATCCCATAAAAGGGTAATCCAGCTTGTGGTTGTAAGATTCCAGATATAGGTGGTTGTTGTAAACCAACTGAAGGAGGTGGAGTCTAGAGGTCCAAGACTTGAGGATAATGGGTTGAAGGACCTGCCTGAGAAGGTTGAGGTACAACCAACTGAGCCTATAAATGGGATAATAAATTATTAACAAGTGGGGTAGATGTAGGCACAACAGGTTGAACTAGTTGGCATGAATTCACAATCGTTTGTGGTTGAACGGGAAGGATAGGCTACCACTGATAAATCGTCATTCCAACATTTGGATGACCATAAAATTATAGAGTAATATCAAAATGGGTGACCATAGGTTTCCTTCCAGCAAGAGGATTATAATAAGATGGAATATATTGATCTCAAAATGGTGGGAGTCCAATTGAGATTTCACTAGATGGAACATACCCAAATGGACCAACTTGATGCTGAACTAAAGATGTGTATAAAGGATCAAGATGTTAAGTACTCATTAGATATGTACTAGATAAGATAAAAGAAGATGACATGGGTGAAGTCCATGGATTTGAGGCGGCACCAGAGTCACATTCCATATAATGATTGGTAACCCAGTAGGACAGATAGACCACCATAAAGATGTGAGTCAGGTGATGTGGTAAACATCGATGGAGTAGAAACAATAGATGTTGTCACAACTATAACAGATGGTACAACCAGATATTTTGACTCAGCCATGGTCAAATGACCTAGTGAATACCCTATAGGATCTATGGGAACTTCAATAGAAACAGGATCAAATGAAGCAGTGTAAGTTAATCAAGGAATAAACTCCTAAAGATAAAGCCCCGACCAAAAATGAGTTGGAGTTGAGGGTGTTTCTTCTTGTTGAGGTTCTTCCTCAATCGAAGTCAAACCTGGTGAAAGAATTTCATCGTCAGGCCTGAGATATATTTAAGGTGGTTGACTGTGCGATAAAAGGGAAGAATCAGTGGCTATAGATGACTGAGGAGCGACCAATATATGAACAAATGCTTGTTTTTCAACTTCGGGATCTAGATGTTCTAGTAAAAGAACAATGGGATCTGGATCAACTTCCAGTTGAACAACATCAGGTTCTAGATGTATGGTCTCACTGATTGGAACTTCAGTGTCTATAGGTAGAAATGAGGACTCTATTTTGAGGACAGTAGATAAACCAGGATGTGTAGAAATGACTCGACATGATTCTGGTAGTTTTGATGAAGATGATGCACCAGAGGTATTGATGGTACTGGATTCGGTAGAATGGGATCGCCTTCGCCGACCATAAATTTATTCTAGAGGTAAAGGTTGTTTAAGCAATATTCTAAGCGAACGACGAGGAAAGGGTTGTTCTTCTTCCATGATGACTGATTGATTTTATTAAAAACACAAATAAATAAATAAAACGGTGATACTAGACAAAAGGCTTACCAAGTAATTGTGAACTGAAGAATACCTCCTGGCAAACCAAGAAGTACAGGCAGAAAATCTCCCCAAATGTTGTGTTCTGTGTATCAGAAATTACAAGGCGGGTGACACAGTTATCTATGTATGGTAAGCAACCTAAAGTTTTCCTCCCAAGTATACCCAAAGGTATGTGGAGGCCCAAGTTATTTTTAGCGTTGTCTAATGTGAAACCGCACAGTGAGAGAGCCCCCTTATACTTTTCATACTAGAACATCGCCCTATATACCCAAAGGTACATCGACAAGTTTCGATATACTTACGTATGTGGAGTGGGATTTCACACTCAGAATGTATCACAGACAAGTTAACGACACCTGCTATGTTTAACGATGTTAGAACACGTCTCTAAACTATACCTTCTAAGTGTTATCATTAATGTTACAATGCTTTCTTAGGTTAATTGAGGTAAATTTTATGTTGATCTTGCCTAAAAGTTTATCTTCCAGGTTCACCGCGAGATGTAATGGGAAATTCCTAAAAATGCAAATTAAATGAGAAGCAAACTTTTCAATTCAGTTTTTCAATGAAATCCTTAGCTAATAAAGGAATAGAGAAATCATATTTTTGAGCATAGATCAAAGATTACAAACTAAATGCAGATTTCCCTAATCTATTCCCATTCCTATGCAACACTCACAATCTCTAGATGCATATGCATGATTTTCTTTTCAGTTTCCTTTAATGTGAATGAGTAAAAAGAAACTAAATGCACAAATCAATCAAACAATGATTTCTTTTTTGAGAAATGAGGTCTGAAACAAAAATTTCTCTTAGGAAATCAAGACTGAAATGAAAATTTTCCTTTTTTAAAACAGAGAATTGATCTAATGAAAAATTCACAACTTTGTATTTAATTTGAGAATGATTAAGAAAACAACTAATGAAACATTGAACAAACAACTATCCAAAGGAGGAAGAACTGGTAATGTTTACTGGTCTCTAAGAGAAATGAGACATCTGAGAATACAATAATCAACTGGTTGAAACTGAATGCAAAGAAAAATTATGATAGAATTTGGTTAGCTGAGAGGGCATCACACCCCTTAAGGGTAGACATTGCGTTGCAGAGCACCTCTGAATGGGAGATAGTGCTATGCAGAGCACTGTACGCTGACCAACAATGTGTTGGGCGCAGTGAAGCTTGAAAATAAAGCAGGCTAACCACACTTCTAATGAAAAAATTACATTCAAATGATTTAATATATGAAGTAAAGTCTATTAATGCTAGTAAAAAAAGACAAAAAAACCATGAATGATGGATTTCTCCCCAGTGAAGTTGTCAATTTTTTAGGTGTAATTATAATCTATGGATAAACTAGTCTCCCCTGAGTGTGGTGTTCCCTCAGTCAGAACAACAAAATAAAGGTAAATGTTATTTTCTTTAAAATAAAAAGAAATATATAATGGATAAATACCTACTTCTGATCTTTCTCTCTCATTCCTCATCTATTGTTGTTCCCGTCGTTCTTGATCTAGCTGAAACCTACTTGATCAATACCTACAATCAAAGACAGAAGACAACAAACGACATACATATATACATTCTATCTACCTTAACCCAATTGAACCAATTAAATTTTAGAATACATACACATTTGAGAATACATTCAGAAGATATATGTGCATATATGAGATAAAGAACATGTCTTTTTATTGAAACAATAGGAGGAGTAGATTACAACCAGTGGATCAGTTCATCGTCAACCTGCTCCAACTTCATTCCATCCTCATCACACCAAGAATCATCTCAGCAGCATAACAATACTCCATCTCTCATCAATTGAGAATCCAATATCATAACACTACACAAATTTCTTCCTCCCTTGCACCTAGATGAGTGCTCAATTTATAGAGAAATTGCAGGTAGTTTCTCAATAAATGATATTGAATGGATTTCTAATAATAGATGATACATGTTTCCAGGTTCAATGGTGATGGGTGAACACATGTATTCGAAGTATGACACCTATGATCTCTTCTAGAAGGCACTGGACATGTGGATATTCCTTAAACAATGATGATTTCTCTCCCAGGAGACCAACGCACCCTTAAGTGTTGGGAAGTGCTTTGCAGAGCACCCTTGCATGGGGGTAAGTGCTTTTCAATGAAATTAGGCCCATTCAGAGGAGTGTTGATGAGTCAATGGGTCATTTAAACTATACTTAATATATTGGAATTTTCATGAATTAAAGCCATCAATGGAATGACTTCTCTAGGGCATGTAGCAACTGAATTAGGGGATGAAAGACCATGTTCATACTAGTCTTAGGGATGATGCCCAAATTGACCTATGACAAACAATGTGGCTTGTCTCAGTGAATATGTAATAACAAAACCATTCATGTGCATAGAGATAACATGAGAGGAGCAGGGGGAAAATGAGAAGAGGATTTGGAAATGTCCGATCTGGAAGTCACCCTTACACTGAGGAAACCCTAGAAATGTGGGTTCAATTAGAACATGAACCTCATAATACCAATTCGTTATTGTTGGAAACTATACAACAATTACGAGCTAAAATGAAAACTTTCGTGCTGATAATGAAAGATTAAGGTTGGAGCAAGAGAGAATTATGAAAATTCTCAATGATAGGCAGAGTGAGAGAAATCCAAACCCTGGTCCAAAATATGAGAATAGAGTTGAGAAATTGTGTTTGAGGGAATCTAACCCAGAGGCTGAAGGATGAATAATTGACCACAAGGAGGAATCTGGAAATGTCTGAGGTGATAGGGGAACAAAAGGGAAGAATGTTGAGCTTCAAGGAGAATTTAAGAAGATTAAACCTCCAACGTTTGATGGGGGAGTAGAGGAAGTAGTAGAGGCTTGGCTAATTAATATGAGAAAATATTTCTAGATCTATGACTACGATGATAATTTTAAATCCATACTGGAAATATACCAATTACAAGGGAATGCCACTTTGTGGTGGGAGGAGATTAAATAGTGTGAGGAGTTGACAAAAAATAGTTAACCTAGGAAAGCTTACATAAACATTTTAAAGACAAATATTTAACAAAACACTTCTATGATGAAAAAGCTAAGGAATGTCATCATTTAAGATTGGGGCAGCAAACGATGGATGAATTTGTAGCCAGATTTAATTCTCTTTTAATGTATGTACCTTATATTTGATAGAAAAAGGCTAATGTACAATAATTTATTGGTTATTTACTAGTCTTCATGAAAGAGAGATTTGACTTTGATAACCCAAAAAATATGGATGAAGTTGTTCAAAAATTCTAAATCAACTATCAGCAGATGAAGCAAAAAGGAGAAGGGAGAAAGAGTTGGCCCAAGAAAATGGGACATAATAATTTCCAAAATAATAAGAACCTCAGATCATCAGGGGTCAATGTTGCACATCAGAAGTAGTTAAATGGATTTATGGGACAAAACCAGCCAAAGAATAAGACACAGAATGAGACTCAGCAAGCCGAAGCATCCAGTAAACCAGATGTTGGGCAGTCCCAAAAGCCACCATTGCAATGTTGCGGTTTCGGGGAGCTACATTATTATAAGAATTTTCCCCACCATGCTAGAACTGAACAAGTTGTGAATTTGGAGGAAGCTTCTACAGTGGGGGAGGTAGCTAGAAGATGTTGGCATATGTTGTCCTTGATGGCAACCTACTTGATGAAGTTGATGGCCTACTTGATAGAGTTGATGACAACCTTCTTGATGAGTTAAAGAGGAGATTGTTGGCAATGTGACACAATGTGTTGACTTTGATGGAACCTGCCTGATGAAGTTGTCCTTGATGAAAATTGACTTGATGAGTTGTTAATAATGTAAATATGATGTAAAAGGAGAAAGGAATTTCAGTAAGTGCCAGAAAAATGATAAATATGATATGTCACAAGGCATACACGGGTTTTTTAAGGAGAAGTAGTGTATGCACGCGGAAAAGTACGTGCCAAGTCGCGTATGGTCATTTTCACTCTAAATTTAGGAAACCAGGGGACATTACCATGGTATTGACCCAAAGTATTGAGAGATTTATTATATATTTGATCCCGTCTAGGAATATCATCGGAAGTTGTGTGGTTTCGGCTCATGGTATTGACAAAAGATAAATCTATATAAGGAGAAGAAAATCATAGTGCAAGGGGTGCAAGGGTCTGGGCATTAATGAATACTTCACTTTGAAGTATATCTGCATGGTTGAATTATGTTCTTAATTAACAGATCTAAATCTATGATGCACCTATGAATATGATGAAGGTTCAAGATCTCTAGATCTAGAAATGATGAATCTCTAGGATGATCTGAAAAGAAGTAATGAAGACATGGCACAAATATGATGAAGAAATTGAAGAAATATGGGTAAGTTCATAGATCTGATCTGTTCTGCAAAGTTTATCTTTTATATATCTATACGCAGGTTCATTTCATGAAAAGCGCGTGTATACGCGGATCTGGTTCAATAATAGCGCATATGGGCAGTTAGGTTTTTCTTTGAAAAATGCAAAGATGTATACGTGGGTTAGTTTCATGAAAAGCACGTGTATACACGGTTCTGATTAAATAAAAGTGCGTATGGTATCTGAACTGATGATTGCTCAAGGTTGAATGTGTTTCTGCATATCTATTCTGAAGTCTGGGTTATCTCTGATATTCTGGTTACAGTGGTTTCACTGTTTTGTTTGAAGCATTGGGCGAAATATATTTTTTGATAAGTGAGGGTTGTGTTGAAGCTGTTTGATCCAGTTTGAAAATTGATGAAACATGGTCTGCAGTGGTACTAAGGGTTAAGCCTTCAGTGAGGGGGTAGTGGCTCCCTTCTAGTAGTAGCTGGTAAACGAGAGCAGGGGGTTGTAGCTCCCTTCCAGAAGAGGCTGGTAAATGAGAGGAGGTTGTGGCCTTCTGCAGGTGGGTGCCTGCGTGCTGGTATGAGTCTACGCCAATACATGGTTGTAAGAAGTTTTCTTTACATAATAAACATTGAAGACTGAGAAGACGGCAGCGGTTGTTTTCTCCCAAATTGGGTTTCCACCTTAAATCCTGGTGTTCATGTGTGATGCTTATGTGTGATGATTTATTATGTTCTTACTGCATCTATTTATAGCTTACTATACATCTGATGAATGAATGATACAATGATCCAAGTTAAGAATTAAAAGAAATATTTATATCTCTGGACATACGCGCATTGTCTAAAGGATATTCGGGTGTATACATGAGTTTTATTCAGTAAAGTAGTGTATGGTTTTTAGAGAAAGAAAGTTAAAAAGTTTTCGCTCCAGACTAAATACCGATTCACTTCTCTCAGTATCTTTCCAACAATTGGTATCAAAGCAGGTCCTTCTGAAAAAGCTTAGTCGCTAGAAGGAAGATTAAGAAAGATGAGCAATCAAGATGGAACAACATCTATCAAGCCTCCCCTCTTTAATGGAAGCAATTTAATCTTTTGGAAAACAAGGATGAGATCCTATCTTCAGTCTATGGGAACAGATGTATGGGCCATTGTTCAACAAGGATATCAATATCCAGCTACAATACCAACAGATCCGACTGAAAAGAAGAATTATGAATCAAATGCAAAGGCGGTCAATGATATAACGAGAAGTCTGACTGAATCTGAATTTGTCAAAGTTATGCAACTAAATACAACAAAGGAAATGTAGGACAAAATCATTCTAAGTTATGATGGTGATGCAAAGGTAAAAAATGCAAAACTCCAAACTCTCCGAATTGAATATGAAAATTTAAAGATGCATAGTGATGAGAGTATTGCCAGTTTATCTTTACATATTGATGATGTTGTAAACCGTATGAGAAATCTGGGAGAAACATTAACCGAATCTACTTTGGTTGAGAAAAATTTAATATCGCTAACAGCAAAATTTGAGTCAAAAGTTTATGCTCTTGAAGAAAAACAAGATCTTCAGACTCTTACTGTAGTACAAATTCATGGCATACTAACCGCATATGAAATGAGAAGAGGAGGACCATCTGAAGTCAAAGAAGCCATCTTTAGAGCTTCTACAAAAGGGAAAGAAGTGCAAGAAGCAGAAGGATCAGGATATATCTCAGAAGAAGATGAGGTAAATTTTGTAAAGAAGCTTCAACTTGGCACAGGACGGTTCAGAGGTAAGCTTCCTTTCAAATGTTTTGATTGTGGAAGAGTTGGTCATTATGCTGCTATGTGTCCTTATAAAGAAATATCTGCAAAAGGAAAAGAAGTAGCAAGAAGAAATAAGAACCAGTCTAGCACTAGAAAAAGTTACTATACTTATGAAGATAGTGATGGGTTATCTGATAGTGAGGAAGAATGTGAACAAGATCTTAGACTTCTCATGGCATTTGAATCTAGAGAAGAAAATGATACTTTTGTGGATGCTCTAGAGCACAATGATTTTCTTGAAGACAACAATCAAATCAAAATACACTTAGAAGAAAGTAAAATACTCTTAGAAGAAAGGAAAATAACCATAGAGGTTCTGAAAAGGTAGTTTGAAGAAGCAAAGAAACACATCCAGAAATTAGAATGTGAAGTGATAAGTCTAAGAAAATATTTTGAGAAAGAAAAGACTCTGAATCTCAGATTTGCTAAAGGATCTAAAACCCTAAATGAAATTATCAAGGTACAACGCTCTCCTCTTGTAAAGACAGGCCTTGGATATACCGGGGAATCTTCTCAGGCTTCAGCACTAAATTATCTAAAAGCAGCTACAGCTGGTTTACAAAAATCTACCACTCAGCAAGGGAATAAAAAGTCTTTACAGGTAAAGCATGATCATCTCAATTCAAAGAACACTAATAGCAATATCTTTCAAAGAAACACCAATCAACAGGTAAATTCAGGTAGAATATTTCATGATCACGGAAATTTCTTCTTCAATGGACAATGTTTCTCATGTCACAATTTTGGTCACAAAGCTGTTCAATGTGTTGCATATAAAACCATCATGACAAGAGAAGCGAGAAAGAAAAGGATTGATATTGAAACAAAGAAGAATACCTATAACAATTTTTATCCTCTTCTAAATGAAGTTGAATGTGCTTATTGCAATAACTTTGGGCATGAAGAATCTGAATGCAGGAGAAAAGTTCAGCCAAGAGAGCATTTTCCTTCAAACTCCAAAGTATGGAAAAAGAAGGAATTACAGGTTGAAAATTGTGGCATAGTGTTATTTGCAGAAGGTGAATAAAATCAATGGTACATTGATAGCGGATGCTCAAGACACATGACAAGTGACAAAACCAAACTTCACGCATATAGTACACTAGAAAAAGAAAATAAAGTTACTTTTGGAAATGATACTCCTACTGTAATTAAAGGAAAAGGGTCTATGTTTCTAAAAGAAAAGGTGAAGGCTAATGATGTCATGTATGTGGATGGATTAAGGCATAACCTGTTAAGTGTAAGTCAAATGTGTGATCAAGGAACTGAAGTTGTCTTTAGTTCAAAAGAATGTGTGGTTCGTGATCTTGATACAGGTAAAACAATTATAAAAGGAAAGAGAACTCCAAGCAACCTATATGTATTGAAGAACTGCAAAGAACAATGTTACTTGAGTAAATCTTCAGAAAACTGGCTATGGCATAGAAGGTTGGGGCATCTAAGATTCTCTCAAATCAACAAATCAAGCAGACTTAATGCTGTTCATGGTCTTCCCAATATTACTCTACCTGAAAGTATCATATGCAAATCGTGCCAATTCGGCAAGCAGACCAGAGTGCAATTTAATGCCAAGGAAGGATCTTCAAGTAGGCCTCTTGAACTCATTCATACTGACATATGTGGACCTATGAGGAAAAATTCACCTCGTGGTGAAAAATACTATATCTTATTTATTGATGATTTCTCTAGAATGTGTTGGATTGGGTTGCTAAAGCACAAAGATGAAGCATTTGAGAAATTTCAGATCTTCAAGGCTCTAGTTGAAAATGAAGTAGATCTAAAACTCAAATATCTTAGATCTGATCGAGGAGGAGAATATAATTCAAATGAATTCCTTGAATTTTGTGAACAACATGGCATAAAAAGACAATTTTCTGTAGCTGGAACTCCACAACAAAATGGCGTCGCAGAAAGAATGAATAGAATAGTTCAACAGATGGCTAGAGCTATGCTTGATGATTCTGGAACACCTAACACATTTTGGGGAGAAGCAACACATACAACGGTAAACATTCTCAACAAGGCACATGTTCGTGTAAATAGTGACAAAACTCCATATGAACTCTGGTATGGTAATTCTCCATCTGTGAAGAATTTTAGAGTTTTTGGAAGTAAATGCTTTATCAAAAATAATGATGAAAAACTTGGCAAGTTTGAACCTAGAGCAGATGAAGGAATACTTCTTGGTTACTCCTATACGAGTAGAGCATATAAATGTTACAATAAAAGACTTCGAAAGATTGTTGAATGTATTGATGTTGTTATTGATGAGTCTCCTGCAGCCCCAAAGGAAGAAAAACAAACAACAAATGAAGACGATGGTGACTTATGTCCTTCTACATCAAATAGCAATGATATAGACAATGAACCCAATGAAGAACCTGAAGATGATTTATCTGAAAAGGCTCCATCCAGATATGTTCAAAAGAATCATCCAGAATCTCAAATTTTGGGAGATAAGGGATCAAGTGTACAAACAAGAAGGACTCTTGTGGGATCTTCTAGCTATCTGGCATTTCTATCTACTATTTAACCTCACAATGTCAATCAAGCTAACAAAGATGAATGTTGGGTTCAAGCCATGAATGAAGAGCTTTATCAAATTGAAAAGAATCACACTTGGGAATTAGTACCAAGACCTCATAACAAAAATGTCATTGGAACTAAATGGATATTCAAAAACAAGTTAAATGAGAATGGGGATGTTGTAAGAAATAAAGCTAGACTTGTTTGCAAGGGGGATACTCAACAAGAAGGTATAGACTTTGAAGAAACTTTTGCTCCTGTAGCTAGACTTGAAGCCATAAGAATGTTTCTTGCTTTTTCAAGTTCTCAACAAATCAAAGTTTATCAAATGGATGTTAAATCTGCATTTCTCAATGGTGATCTAGAAGAAGAAGTGTATATAGAACAACCAGAAGGGTTCATTTTGGGAAATGATGAAAATCTTCTTTGTAGACTTAAAAAGGCTCTATATGGTCTCAAAAAAGCTCCAAGGGCATGGTATTATCGTCTTGACAAATATCTTCATCAACAAGGATTTTCAAAGGGATCTACTGATAGCAACTTGTACACAAAAATTGAAAATGAAAAACTATTGATTGTGGTTGTATATGTTGATGATATCATTTTTGGAAGTAATGAAGAATCTATGAATCAGAAATTTTCTTCTGTTATGCAGCAAGAATTTCAAATGTCTTTACTTGGGGAACTAACTTTCTTTCTTGGCTTGCAAGTGCCTCAAACTACAGATGGCATATTCTTATCACAGGCAAAATACCTTAAGCAAATTCTGAAGAAGTATGGCATGGAAGAGTGCAAACCTATAAGTACACCAATGATAACTGGATGTAATCTCAGTTCTCATGATGATTCTCCCACGGTGAATCAACCAGAATACAGATCTATGATAGGAAGTCTACTTTATCTCACTGGGACTAGACCAGACATTATGCATGCAGTTAGGATTGTTGGACGATTCCAAGCTAATCCAAAAGAGTCTCACCTTTAGGTTGTCAAAAGAATATTCAAATATCTACAAGGAACTCAAGACTTTGGACTATGGTATCCAAAGAATGCTGATCTTACTCTTCATGCTTACACTGATGCAGATTGGGATGGAAATGTTGATGATCGGAAAAGCACTAGTGGTGGTGCATTCTATATGGGGTCCCGGTTAGTATTTTGGTTCAGCAAGAAGCAAAACTCTATTGCCTTATCTACAGCAGAAGTAGAATATGTGGCTGCTACATCATGTTGTATGCAACTTCTTTGGATGATGCAAACCTTACAAGACTTTCAAATCAAGTGCTCACCTCCTATCTTGATTATGTGTGATAATACAAGTGCCATCAGTATTTCAAAGAATCCTGTTATGCATTCAAAGACCAAGCACATTCCCATCAAGTATCACTTCTTACATGAACAAGTGCTTGAACAAAACGTGAAGTTGGAGTACGTTCCCTCCAAAGAATAAGTGGCTGATATATTTACCAAACCTCTGCCCAGGGAAGCGTTCGAATATCTCAGACAGAAGCTGGGAGTAGTCTTTGCCATGCAGAAAATCAGAACTGCTTAAATTCAGAAGATTAAATTGGATACACGGGTTTCCTGAAAGATAGTCGCGTATATACGTGAGTTCATACAAAGAAAACAGCGTATGGTTAATTGCTGACAAATTTTACTTGGGGTCAGCATTCTTCAGCACATCTGCAATACTGTTTGGTATCTCTGATGCTGTTTGGAATCTTGGGGTCAACATTCTTCAACACAGCTGCAGTGCTATTTGGTATCTATGGTGGTGTTCCAGTTCTCATAATTCTGTCTCATTCTCTAATATTGCTGATGAAGATGCCTTGATGATTTTCTGTTGAAAGTATTCAGGATGCACAAGCTAAGGGGGAGCATTGGTCATGTGGAAAGGATGCATTGTTGGCATTCTCTTGATTTTTTGTGATCTGATCTCATGTTTGAGATTCCTTGGTCTTGATTATAAAAATTCATATTTGTAATTTGATGAAAAGGTCTATGATGTAAAAGTGTAATATTCAGTCATGTAAGGACTTGTTCAAATTTGTAAACCCACTTGGTTGGGTACTTGAGTCATATATGTAAATCCACTTGGCTGGATCTTTGATGTAAGTATGAGTCCTTGGTGATAGGAAAGGTCATAGAGTCATGTACTTCATTGAATAATATGTTTGAAAATTCAGCATGAACTCAGAGGGAGCAAGGTAACTTCAGTACACATTAGATATACAGAGTTCTTCTTTCTACATGAGAAGAAAAACTTTTTTTTTGTTTTCATCCGCCCTTTGCCCTTGATGTCAAAGGGGGAGAGTAACATGGTGTTTGAATAAGGGGAGAGCATCATGGTGTTTGCATAATGGTTATACTCAATGTATCTATCTGTTGTGATGATCAAACACCATCATGGTTTCCATCAAGTCCAAAGGGGGAGATTGTTAGCATATGTTGTCCTTGATGGCAACCTACTTTATGAAGTTGATGGTAACCTACTTGATAGAGTTGATGACAACCTTCTTGATGAGTTAAAAAGGAGATTGTTGGCAATGTGACACAATGTGTTGACTTTGATGGAACTTGCTTGATGAAGTTTTCCTTGATGAAAATTGACTTGATGAGTTGTTAATAATGTAAATCTGATGTAACAGGAGAAAGGAATTTTAGTAAGTGCCAGCAAAATGATAAATATGATATGTCACAAGGCATATGCGGGTTTGTTATGGAGAAGTAGTGCATGCATGTGTAAAAGTATGTGCCAAGTCGCGAATGGTCATTTGCGCTCTAAATTTAGGAAACCAGGGGACATTACCATGGTATTGACCCAAATTATTGAGCGATTGATTATATATTTGATCCCGTCCAGGAATACCATCGGAAGTTGTGTGGTTTTGGCTCATGGTATTGACAAAATATAAATCTATATAAGGAGAAGAAAATCATAGTGCAAGGTGTGCAAGTGTCTGGGCATTAATGAATACTTCACTCTGAAGTATATCTGCATGGTTGAATTATGTTCTTAATTAACAGATCTGAATCTATGATGCACCTATGAATATGAAGAAGGTGATGATCTGAAAAGAAGTAATGAAGACCTGGCACAAATCTGATGAAGAAATTGAAGAAATATGGGTAAGTTCATAGATCTGATTTGTTCTGCAAAGTTTATCTTTTATAAATCTATACGCAAGTTCATTTCATGAAAAGCGCATGTATACGCGGATCTGGTTCAATAAAAGCGCGTATGGGCAGTTAGGTTTTTCTTTGAAAAATGCACAGATGTATACGCGGGTTAGTTTCATGAAAAGCGCATGTATACGCGGGTCTGATTAAATAAAAGCGCGTATGGTATCTGAATTGATGATTGCTCAAGGTTGAATGTGTTTTTGCATATCTATTCTAAAGTCTGGGTTATCTCTGATATTCTGGTTACAGTGGTTTCACTGTTCTGTTTGAAGCATTGGGCGAAATATATTTGTTGATAAGTGAGGGTTGTGTTGAAGCTGTTTGATCCAGTTTTAAAATTGATGAAACGTGGTCTGCAGTGGTACTGAGGGTCAAGCCTTCAGTGAGGGGGTAGTGGCTCCCTTCCAGTAGTAGCTGGTAAACGAGAGCAGGGGTAGTAGCTCCCTTTCAGGAGAGGCTGGTAAACGAGAGAGGGTTGTGGCCTTCTGTAGGTGGGTGTGTGTGTGCTGGTATGAGTCTGCACCATTACATGGTTGTACGATGTTTTCTTTATAATAAAATATTGAAGACTGAGACGACGACAGCGGTGGTTTTCTCCCGAATTGGGTTTCCACCTTAAATCCTCGTGTTCATGTGTGTTGCTTATGTGTGATGATTTATTTTGTTCTTACTGCACATGTTTACTGCTTACTAAACATCTAATAAATGAATGATACAATGATCCAAGTTAAGAATTAAAAGCAATATTTATATCTCTGGACATACGTGCATTGTCTAAAGGATATCCGCGTGTAAACGCGAGTTTTATTCAGTAAAGTAGCGTATGGTTTGTAGAGAAAGAAAAAATTAAAAAGTTTTCAGTCTGCACTAAATACTAATTCACACCCCCCCCACCCTCTCAGTATTTTTCCCAACAGAAGCATGGAAATAATTAATGTTGCATTAGAATACCATCAGGACAAATATAACTTGCCATGCTGGAAGTCGAAGGTACTTTGACTAACCATTTTTTCTCTATTTTAGTAGACCCAAGTTGATGTTTAAGTTATTTTAGTCCAAAAGTAGTTGAACTGGGTCATTTACAAAGTGTTAAGTTTAAAAATTCATGGTTAGTTCAATTAGCCAGTGGAGCAAAAAGGAAGGTAACCGCCAAGGTGGAAGACTGTCATATTTATGTAGGAGGGAAAATGATCAAGTTAAAATTGAATATATTACCCTTGGGATCCTATGATATACTTATAGGAATGGATTGGTTGGAGGGACATTGATCCCTAATAAATTGAAAAGATAAGACCATTAGTTTCCTCACTGATGAAGGCATAATATAGGAAATTCAGGGGATCCTAAGGGCCACTAAACTGTGACCTATTACTGCTAACCAGCTAAATAAATGCATTTGAAAGGCTTGTTAGGCATATGTAGTAAAAATAGGCTTTACCAGTCCTAAGGATAAGATAACCACCTTGGAAGGAATACCAATGCTTAATGATTTTTTGGGTCTTTTCACTGAAAAAATTCCAGGATTACCACATAAAAGTGAAATATACTTTACCATAGATCTAATTCCAGGGGCAGCTATTGTGTCCAAAAATCCTTACCAAATGAGTATACGCAAATTGACCGAACTTAAAATTCAGCTTCAGGAGATGTTGGAGAAAGGATACATCCTACCAAGTGTGTCACCTTGGGAGGCCTCAATATTATTCGTAAATAAGAAGGATGGAACAATGCGTTTGCATCTATTATCAATCATTGAAAAAGCTAACGATAAGAAACATGTAACCATCACTAAAAATCAATGATTTATTTGATCAAGTCAAGAGCACAACAATATTTTCTAAAATTGACTTAAGGTTAGAATATCATTAAACCAGAATATAAGAATAAGATATTTGTAATATAGTGTTAAGGACTCGATACAGTCACTATGAATTTATAGTGTTTCCATATGGGCTTACTAATGCCCCAACAACCTTTATGAGCCTAATGAACGGTATCTTCCATCCTTATTTGGAAAAGTTTGTCCTAATTTCTATTGATGACATCCTTATATATTCAAAAAGCATGAAGGAGAATAAGGAGTACCTCAAGGTGGTATTACAAACTTTAAGAGAGAATCAACTCTATGCTAAATTTAGCAAGTGTGATTTTTACCACGAACAAATTAGAATTTGGGTCATGTCTCATCTGAGGGTATTGTGGTCGACCCAGAAAAAATAGAACTGTTATGGAATGGCTAGTCCCTAAAGACATGGCGGACATTCAATCCTTTATGGGATTTGCTAGATACTATCTTCGTTTCATAAAAGGGTTTTCAAAAATATCTTACTCCATGAACTCATCATTACAAAAGAAAGGAAAAGTATTTAAATGGATAGCAGAGTGTCAACATAGTTTTGAACAACAAAAATAATTGTTATGAAAAACTCTTGTGTTGAAGATAGCACACCCAGAAAAATAATTTATGGTTTGTACCAATGCATGTAAGGAATGTATTGGGGGAGTATTAAGAAGACAAGGTAATTGCATTTGAATATTGTAATTTAAAGGAGCATGAGAATAGATATTCTTCTTATGATCTAGAACTAATTGTGGTTGTTCAAACCTTAAAAATGTGGTGACATTAATTTCCAGGTAATAGATTCCTCTTGTTGACAAATCATAGCAGTGTAACTAGTTATGTCAAACAACGTGTTTAAAAGCTTTCCAAGCTATATGGACAAAATTTTTAAGTGAGTTTGATTTGGAAATAATATGCTTGAAAGGAAAAGAGAACCAGGTGGCTGATGAATTAATTTTAAAGGTGCATTATTTATATGAAATTTCCTACAACGAAGTGGATGTTAAACTATCCATTCATATTAAGCAAATTTCTTTCAAAGATCTAGAATAAAAATTTTTGTGGCAAGAAATAAAATAGCCAAAAGGTTTAGGAAGAATCTCTGAGTACGATATAAACTATGATAATATGCTGACATTTAAAGGAAGAATATATATTCCTAATTAGCTAGCTTTTAAACAATTATTATTAGACGAATTCCATCAAAATACCTATACATCCCATCCCAGATATTAGAAATCATTTTCTTCTATTAAAAAAGATTATTTCTAGCCAAACATGAGGAAGGATATTGTTGAACATTTAACCAAAAGTTTGGAGTATTGGAAGGTTAAGGTGGAGCACCAATATCTTGGCGGTCTCCTCCATCCGCTTCCTATTCTTGAGTGGAAATGGGATACAATTACCTTTGACTTTATCATGGGCTTGCCTAGGACCAGAAAGCAAAATGACTCCATTATGGTAGTAGTGGATAAATTAAGTAAAAAAACCCATTTCATTCCTGTCAAATCCACATATAAAACTGTGGAAATCACATAAATATTTATGAAATATATTTTTCAGTTCCATGGGATTTCCAAGGTGTTAATGATCTGAAAATGAATGGTATTTATTTCTGTGCTAGTTTCATATCAGATATAAACTTTTCTTTTCTTTGTTTTACTTATCCTTCATAGGTTTTTTTATGAGCATGTGATTGTCAAACAATGTACTTAGTGAAATTATGAGTTTTTCATAAGCTTAGAAAACATAATTTAAATGACAGAATAGAAGCAATATAAAACACAGAAAAAACACATAATAGAGATTAACGCATAGAATTTTGAAAAAGGAGTTCACCCCTCCTGCGCTACATCTCCTTGGTCCAGCTTCATAGTCTGGGCCTTTGTATTATCTTCAACTATGCTCAAATTGCTGTTACAAGCTTCAGAACATCTTGAAACCTATTGCAATGAGTTTAAAACATTATAAGCTCCCAAAAATGACTATTTTTTTGCTATATTTGAACTCTGGATGCTCTGGAAATAATCCCAGCACCTGGTGGCCCTGGCCTTGAAAAATATTCAAATGTACTAAAACACATGTAGATGACCTTTTCTACCTCTGCAACCTGCTTCATTAAGTTCCCAACATGCTAATTAGCCTAGAATTCCTCTTTTCTGAGCTCTTTTTGGGCGAAAATTTCTTGAGTTATGACCAAAACTGCTTTTGCCCCAGTTTCTCCTCTAAAACTAGAGGAATTGCCAATTAAATTTCTAAAATTAGAAGTTCCGCCACAATTGGGTGCCCTCCTAAAAACCCGCCAACATATTTTGGGTTTATCTTAGTGGATAAGTGTGTTTAATTATGGGATAAGCGTTGTTTAATGTGATAAGAGAATTTAGCGCTAATCACACTTTAATGTGGTTAATCCACGTTTAAACTTTAATTAATCACAATTAAAATTCCCACCAGTTCAACCCTATTGGCTTTCAGTTCTGGGATTGTGGTCACATGGGGAGGGGGCTGGCCCCCTCCAACCCCCAACTGTCAGACCACTCTAATTCAAATATACGCTACTAAAGGGTAAAATGCTTGGGTGGTGGTTGATGAATATCCCTCTCAGGGATTTCCGGTGCCCAAGGAAAACTATAAGATTAGCTCTAAAGTTCCAAAGATACTGCATACATGTTCTACTAATATATAATTGAAAAAGCAAGATTTGGAATAATTACCTATTTTTGGATAGCCGATCCTATGGAGAACGTTAAGTAGTGTGGTAGAATTCCTTCCTCGCCAACTCCAAATCCAGTTCCTGCAACCAATCAAAGAACCCATGTAATCTTCTCAACAATAAAGCTTTCTAACAATTAAACTAGTATATAATCAACATTAAACTATGTATACCTAATCCATTCATATCATGCTACATAGACAAATGAAAAAAAATGCGACACTGAAACATCAAATGGACAAAACAGATATAATTCTATTGATTTATAAAAAGGAGGATTACAACTGTTGGCTATACCAAGCCCTCCTCTATCTCCCAATTCCTCTCTCTCTTTATCTATCTCCGTGTGTGATGATTCTTGAGCCAAGAGTCCTTAATGAACCTTGCTGATCTTCAAGCCTCACACTTCAACAATGAAATTCTGCTTTACATATGATCAAACCTTTGACCTTTGACCAAGAGCCCAAACCTCCAATTTATAGGAAATGAAGAGGACAAACCTTCAAAATCCTATCAACCAGTTCAAATTGGGAAAGATCTAGATGTTTCCTAGCTTTTATTTACTTTTTCCTTCCATATGAGTTCAGTTGTGTTTGACAATATCTAATAAAAGTTTTGTGCCATAAGTTTCTATTTTTGAATTGACTTCTTTTGAGAAAATGCTGGAAATGCTAGTAATTTTCCACGAGATATTTCCATTTTCACATTCAAACATAGATAATGCTGCCCCTTAGGAGATACATAGCATTACCCTAGGCATAGGGTGTGTTATAACTTAGCCTAGCTATCTCTGGGGGTGTGTTACCATGGCAAAATGTGTCTCGTCTAGGTAATTTTCTTCCTTCCATGTTACCTTCTCCTCTGAGCTGATGAGAAGGTAATTTTCCCTGTAACAGATTCCCCCTAAAGTGTGAGGTCAGAGGTGAAGATGATGGCCAAAATAATTTATAATATATAGTAGAGAAAGAGGGATTGGAATATTAAGGAAAACATGAAATAACAACAACATATGTCAGAAATATAAATATATATCCCGAGTCGGGCATTCCCATGCTTAGTAGCTATATCAAAATGATTTCTCTAAAAAAGAGATATGACCTATGTGTCCACTGATAAGCACAATGTGAAAGCTTCTTCCATAACAGGATCGATCTGATAAGCTATCTCCGAAAACAATATCGTAACTTGGGAGAGGAAACACAACAAAAATGATGTAAGCCTCAACCAAAGGTCTTGGTCGCCGCTTCACTAAAATGCACATTTATGCACATGTGAATGAAGGATTTTTAGTCAAACATGTGGGAAATCATTTGATTACCAGTCAATAATGAAAATTGTTAACAAACGCGAGGGTGGCCACTGATAAGGATGATGGTCCCAAAGATGCACTGTACAATCTAGAGAGTGTGAATAAAAGGAGTTGATGTTGAACACTCGTAGAATCATTCGACTAGGATCCAATAATGAGAACCCTAAATCAAACACAAGGTAACCTGCCACTGATGTCTGCAAGCACCTGGGTACTGATGTGTTTCTGGATCAAATTCCTAGATAAGATGTTGAATTCGATAGGAAGAGATCTATCAAAAGGTAGGCATTGAGGCGTCCTACATCAATCGACACGAAACGGGAAAAGATGATTTTGTTTTTGAAGATAGTCAAGAGAAAATGGGAGTAACTGATGAAAAATAATTTCTGGTATATGATACAGGAAGTAGTAGATAGTGGGATCCTCTTGAACAATAGAAGGCACAGTATTAGGGTACCAGGCAGCTTAGGCTTAATGAACACCAAAGAGTGTTAGGATTCACCAATGCAGGGGCATCGACATACAAAGGCTAAAATCATATATGGCAGGGTTCGGCTAATTGTGAGTGAATTTTATGGGATGTGCCATGTTCAAGATTTTGTGCTACCGAATCAGCCTTCAGAGTATAATAGAATAAGTATCCACCTTGTCCAAAATTTTCCCCGTCTGATTAAGTTTAACGAGTCTAGACGAGTAAACTCGATGAAATTTTCATATTTAGAGAGTCTGAAAAACATCGTAAAAGATAACTCCAGGGGGTAGCTTTGACATTTTTGATAACCGGGCACAACGAAGGGAGAATAGTAAGCCTGACACAATTCATTTTCCATTAATAGTCCATTGAATCCAGATAAAGAGATAAACCTATGTTCAATGGAAATTTGCCTCATTTTGTTATGAGTACAAGGAGACAGAGTAAACTCAATATTCTTTGTGAAGTTTTAACGAGTTTGACGAAGAAAAACTTGATGCTCTCCGTGAAATTTTAGCTAGTCCAACGAAGAAAAACTCGGTTACTTTTTCGGTTTTTTACCGAGCTAGAAGAAGATGGAAAATAATGGCTTATATTTCTTCATCGTAGTAGTTTAATGAGCTCGACGAAGGCAACTCGGGGTTTTTTCAGTTTTATGAGCCAGAAAAAGTCCCTAAAAGAAAAGCTCATTACTTCACATAAGTTTAATGAGCCCGAAGAAGAGAACTTGAGGTTTTTTGGTTTAACAAGTGAGAAAAGTACCATAAAAAGAATGCTCAGAGCTTCTTCACGTAAGTTTAACAAGCTCGAAGAAGTGAACTCAAGGTTTTTCTGTTTAATGAGCCAGAAAAATACCATAAAAAGAATGCTCGTAATTTTTTGATCTCGTTCTTATCAAAAAAAGGATCTATGGCTGGAATTTTTTCATAAGACCAAGTAAAGACATTGCGAAACTCCTTAAAAATGGATATGCAGTGTGCAATTTCCTCGGGATTGCAATCATGTCCAATCTGTATATTTTCCACGATACCCATTTTGATCGAGATGTCGATGAGCATAGTCTTGGAAATATTTCCCATGTTCCCTTCCACATTGATAGTTTGAATAGTCGTGTAAGCAAAGGGAATGATCTCAGGTGGGTCAAAAGACGGGATTTGAGTAGTGGTCGCATTCGAATCGAACATTGAAGCGCGATGGTGAAACTCTCCCTAAGGTAATTCCTCTAGAGACATGATCTCTCAAATAGCTTCGTCCATAGGAAGGAATTTATCGAGGAGATCCTTAGAAGGAACTGTGACGGGCGAGAGGGTGGTACCATTGGTCGAAACCAAAGTAGAGGAGGGTTTAGATGCTAATTGGATGGCTTGATAAGCCAACTCAGCCGGTGATAGTGACATCTGATCTCTGTAGGAATCAATGTTTGAAGGCGCCGGTAGGATCCATGGATCGATAAAGCCATCTGAAATGGTGGATATCATTGCAATCATGTGTGGAACCTTAGGCGGTGGGAGAGGAAAACAACCCATCAGGGAAGATGCCTTCAGAAGACCAACACCAATACTAACGTAAGAGTCAGTAATGCCTCCTACTAGGGGTACAATGCTACTTGGTAACGTAGAATAATTTGGGGTGAAAAAGGATAATTGATCCACTGTGACTATCGTCCCATCCAATGGAAAAAGGATGAATTGAAAAACGAAAGAGACAATGGCAGTCATTGTGTAATACCAACTACAACCCAGCAACAAATTATAGTCGAGATGACGATCTACGACTTCTATGTCCACCATTATCATTTTCCCACTGAGTGAAATGGGAAAGCTAGAAAGGTAGCCTTTTGGGAGGAAACTGTGGCCATCGAAAGCTTTGAGGGAATTTGATGGCGGAGGCAAAGTGGGAGAACCCAAAGCGAGCTAGCACGTAGTTGATATAATGCAGGTTGAAGCACCTTCATCTATGAAAATGTGATGGATTGGTCTCCCTTTCGACACAACTTGTACCTGGAAAGAAAGCTGGTGTTAAAGGCGAGGTTTGGATTTTTCCATGTCAAAGATGGCTAGCGTAGAATCCCGGGGTTCAATTCCACCAATGGCCGAAAGCAGAGCTTTCCTATGCACTAGGCAGGTTTGCAATACTTCGAGTGTAGACATGGATGACGGTGCTTGTGCAAAATCTTCTACAATGTTGTAGTTTTGGGTAGCACGTGCAAAGGTTTTATGAGTCGTGTGTTGAAGTGTTCATTTGGGGGGACTAATTGCGGGGTCAGCAGCAGGCCTTTTGATATGAAAATCATTGGGCGGCAGTGGATTCGAACTTGTACTAGGTTCTTGAGCCTCAATGACTGGATTTCCATAGAGTTTAGCTCGGGTTTGGAGTTCAACACTCTCTACGCCATAAATGTTGGATGATCCTTCACCGGAAAGATGAGTACCACCATTGCCCCTTTGGGGGGGTTGTGGCGGCATTACAACCATGTGTTGTTGTTGCTACTGTGGATTATGGAAGGGATTGTGAAGGACGACAAGTGTCCTTCCAGAGTCCTTGTTTGTGGTAAAATATGTGCATACCTGCAGCTGAAGACATTTGTATGTCAAGTTGTCCTCCGCACAAATTATGCAGGGGAATCTTATTGGTTTCTCCTTTTCATTGTCGTTCTTAGCAACATTTTTCTGATTGGGTTTATTCTGAGTACTGGACTGCTCTTTAGAAGGGGAGGTATTTTTATTATTCTTCTTGTTCTCGCTGCTATGTTTTTGTGTAGACTGCACAGAGTTTACCTCAATGGTGGGAAGATTAGTCGATTGGTTATGGGCAGTCACAGCCGAAGATGGCTGGGAAGTTTGCCCACTAAGATGCTTTATGGCTACGTCGAAGGTTGCACCAACGAGTCCATTGGCATGCACTCCAGGTAATTGAGTAGCATGCGGATTCAGATTGCCAAGGGCATGGGTGAGTAAGTCATATAGAGTGCGAGATTGTGAATAGATGAGATCTATATGTTGTGCACGACAGATGGATTGGTCTTTCGTGACTGCCCAGACAAGCAAATGTCCTTAGCTAAGGGTGGTAAGAGTGACTTACAAAACCAGTTTGATAAGAGATGATCCGGGATTGGCACTTTGAATTGCTTCCGCCTACGTCTCCATTCATGAATGTGATCGAAGATGTGGGTGGTGATGTCTTGATGCAAAAAGGTTAAGAGTTCCATGTCGGTTTTGTATCAAATAGGTAATTGGAAGTTCTTAAGAAATTCCATAGCTAAGGGGCCAAAATTATTGACGACCCCATGTGGTAACTCAATTTACCATTTGGTAGCATTTCTTGTGAGAGTGTAGGGGAAAAGTCTGAGAGGGATACTGTCATCCACCATGGAGTTAGAAAAAGACCATAGACGAAAGGTGGTGATGTGTGTAGCCGGATCATCCCCTTTTTTTACCTTATAATTTAGGGATGTCGAAAAAAATATTTTGCGATACTGGAGGCCAGAGTGGGTTATGGTTGATGGGATCATTGGTCAATTTATAGAGGTCGTGGATGTATAGAGTTGCCAGTAATGATAATTGTGTTTTTTCCCCTGGATCTAGCCAAGGAAGTGTTGGATGACCATTCAGACCATAAGGTCTGCTAAAAAATGTGTTACCAATTGGATAAATATAACTTTTTTGATAAAATTTCCCAGTGAGTGAGGGTATAGGGGTGTATGGTTGTCGTCCGCAGGGTACGTTGTACTGGGGGGAAAACTGTTGGTTTCCCCTAGTGTAATAGTTTGCCCCTTGCCCAAATTTTCTTTGGGGTTGGTTCACCCATATGGATGCAATAGAGTGTTGGGGAAAATTGATTTCCTGTCATTTAATTTTTCAACCCGGGGGTTTCATAAAATTGTGAAGCATGCGTGCACTATATGTGCTAGAAATTGTCTTTAATTTTATATCAATCTAACTAAAAAATAATGAAAATCAATTCGTCTAATCTATGAAATCAAATAATGAAAATGAAATTCAACTAACCTGTGAAATCAAGTAACGAAAAGAAAGAAAAAAAATTCAAAAGAAAATATAGCGCGCACAATCACACTTGCAGGAATTGAAATTTTAATCTAAGAAATCATTTCAAAGCATGTAAAAAAAACAACTAAGGTATGTTCAATCACTCCAACATCCAATATGGAAGTATGATAGAATCACCCTCTTGAGATAATAAGCAACCAATTATAATTTAGTCTTTAAATCTAGGAAAGCAATTGAAAAATGCAAAGGGAAAACTCAATAATTGCATAGGTTAGATATTTGAGCATTTAAAAATATGATAAAATCACCTTCTTGAAATGATCTTCAAGAATACCAAATTATAAAATTGAATGAGGATCTAAAAAGCAATGTAAGAGCATGTAAAAGTAAAGCTCAATGATTGTGTAGGTTGAACATTCAATCACCCAATTCGGAAGTATGACAAGTCACCTTCTTGGCTTGATCTTTTATTCAATTGTACAATGAATTGATAGTTTGATCTAAGAAAGTAAATAACAGAACATGAAAGGAAACTAAATAATTGTGAGCTTTATTGCCTCAAACTTAATCCAATTGGAAAATAGATAAATCTAACCTTTTGAAATATTTTTAGAAAAGCAAAGATTACACAATTATTCTAAAAATAATACTAAGAAAAAAAATAAACTTTAATCTATAAAAGTAATTAAATCTCACACATTTTAGGTAGTTGATCTAAAAGTATGAAAAATGGTAAATTGAGATGCTTCATATGTAAGCAAAACCAAATCAAAATGAAAGAACATTCATGAGTAAGGTGCCACAATCTAATTCTATATTCAAAGCTTGAGCATAACTGCAATTTTACACATGATTTGATAGGAGAAAGCTTCCCCTATTTATACAAAAACATGAGAAGCTATCTCATTAATGAGAGTCTTGAATATCTCCCTATACCTCTAGAGTTACAATCCAAATAGGAAGTGATAAGGCACATGTCTTCTTAGAGTTAAAATACAAATAAGAAATGAGACACATATCCTTATGATCCCATGATCTTCTCCATCCAAATTTGCATTTGGCCTTATGAGGCCACATAAGAGTCTTTTGGAAGCTTCTTTTTTACCTACACATGGAAACAAAATCATTCCACGTATTAGGTATAAGTATGTGCATATTATTTTCTAATTTTTAACCACAAATTCACTTAAAAATACTAAGAATTAATAAAGTTTGGAAAAACATAAATGTAACCCAATAGTGGTAATGGTAAGGTAAATGTAATGAAATGGAGGTGGAGTGAAGGTGATAATATGGAAATGTAAGTGAAAATGTAATGGAAGTAAATGAAAATTTCAAGGCCCAACATACCCCCCAACTGAAGCTATTGCATGTCCTCATGCAATCTATTACATTAATTCTTTTTTATCCTTTGAGCTTTGGCTTAACTTTGCATGATATCATTTGATAACTTCATACTTCTGCAAAGTCTTTTAGTTGAATTGCAACATGGTTGGTTCTTGTGTTTCAACCATATTTTGTTGTGCATTCAATTTTGATCTTTGAACTTTGCATAATGACAATTTGATTATTGTTGCAAAGTATATTTCTATTGGAATGCATCATGGTTAGTTCTTGTGTGACAACCATGATTGTGTTTGTATCCAATTATCTTTTTGAGTACTTTTGAAAAGCCATTGTATGATCATACTAATAATGTAATAGTTAATATATTTTGAAAGTATGTGGACTTTTGAATGTGGTATGAATATGTATCCCCCCCCCCCCAACCTGATGGTATCGGAAATTTTATGAAATGAGGAAAAGAAGTGTTTTTTCCAAAAATTATCATTATAGATTTTCAAGGAATTTTATGGTAAAAATTTAGAAAATGACATACCTTAACTTACCCTTTGGAAATGGATGAGCTGCATGTGTGGAGGCTACAAAATTATGATCGTAATCTTCTTCATGTGGTTGTACAAGTTATGTATAAAAGATTCAAGATGACTTTTTATTGCTTCTACTAAAATTGCTGAAATTGCTGCAAAAAGGTGCTAATATGTTGTAAAGTTTGCATATTTTCTTCATTTGCTTCAAAATGCTGAAAATGATAGTCTTCATGTCTTCAAAACTCGTTGGCATAATTCCTACTATGTGAATAGATGTTCTGATGTCGAACATAGCATGAAATTGTTGACTTAGTGGCCATTAATCCATGCCACTAGTCAACACATGAACTCTCACCATTGATGACAATGAGAGTCAAGATGCCCAAACACATCTTGCTAGGTACGAATAATTTTGTTGTTGTCGAGTACCTAGAAGATCCGATAAACAACGGACATTAATGTATTCCCATTGTTCATCAGCAAGAAGAATTTCCATTAAGGCATGAAAGGCTCAAGGTGTTTTTGTAAGGATTTTAGACTCGAAGGACTATGGACTCTGTTAGCACTCAAATCTACCTCAGGCTGAAATGAAGTAAAACTCAAGGCTACATCAAACCACGCTCAGCCTCGTAGCTAGCCCTACGAGGACAGGAGAGGGCTCTCTCCGTCAATCTCGAGAAAATAAGCAATAGAATGAGAGATGACTTGTAATAAGAACTGATTTTAGGCTAGTAAAGAGATAGGTATGTTTGATTTTTGGTTTTTTGGGTTTTCGCTGGAGTAATGGGAAAACAAATTTTGGGTCCGGGGATAAGGTCAGACCTTTGTAGAGTTCAAGCTGGGGCGAGGTAGGTGATGATCTTGATGCTTTAAATTGGATTTATGGATATATTAGACCGACGAGGAGCTGAAGAGGGCAAAGAAGAACTTGGGTCCTCTCCAAACAGCTGAAAACATATAGAACTAACTGAATTCAAAGGCCAAGCACTGTAAACAATGGATTTAACCTTAATCACTCATTCAACTTAGTTCAGAAGCATAATGAAAGGATGGCATACATTAAACATGAAGAAACTTACAGTAAACAAAGAAGAAACACCATCAAGAACAGAACACCACAAGAATCCCAACAAGTGCCGCAAAACCCCTGATCTTTCCTTAGCCAAAAAATGAAAAGTATGTACAATGGTATCAAAAGTATCCCAAGAGTCCAACCTCTCCCCCCCTGAAAATGATTGAGAAATTACAATATATAGAGCATCCTAACCCCTTCCCCACCTCTAGGGGTCGAATTCCCTCTTCAGGGATCAGTTTCAACCAATTCTATTCATGGAACTACAATCTAGGCAGCTAACAACTTGCCTCTAAAAAAGTGGAAACTGATCCATTACATGATTTTTTACTCATTTGAGAGTGAATCTTCTAGAAGAGATAAAAACAAGCCAAAGTTACCTATCAAACATGAATTTACATCATAAAAACCCAAGAATTCTATCCATAAGAAAAACTGGTCCATAATAGGCGAAATACTGAGCTGGCAGCTGAAAATTCAGAAAAATTTCTAGGTGGGTCGCTCCTGAACTGCGTGGGTCGCTCATGTTCCAGGCTGATTTTGAGGTAGCTCACGGAATCCAAATTGAGCTCATGATAGCTCGTTGGAAAGCCCTGGATGTCGACTTTCCAACCCAAGTGGAATTTCTGAATTTGGAGTTGATTTGACCCTCCAAAACCTCATTCTCCCAGAGGTACTTCCTGCTGGTGCAAAAGGTGGCAACAAGGTGGTTTTCATGGTGTTTTTGAGCTGTTTGACCATCCAGATTTTGTTGAAATGCTAAGTTGACTTCAGAGGATGCATAATTAACCATGAAAAATCTAAAAATGTAAAAATCTCCTCCAGCAAGTGTCTCAAAAAAAAGCGAGCGCATGAGCGCGCGACCCACGTAGCTGCAAAACCTGTTTTTTAGACCAAAAATTTGAAAATGACAAAATTTTCTCCAAATTTGCCCAAATTCGGAGCGGAGGTCCTCCATCATGTGTCTTGCTCAGTCAATGAAGCCTCGGCCAAAATCCGGAGTGGATCAGGCCTTTTCCGCCATTTTAGTGCTCTCCTGGTGCATGCAGCAGCTCCTGTGGTGAAAACACTGTCTCGGTTGTATGTGTTGGTCTCTATCATGATCCTGTGAATGTACCTGCGCTGATGAAGAAGGCGAGACCCCTTCCACGCCATGTGGAGATAGTACTCGCGTTGCTGATGAAGTCAACGAGACCCCTTCCACACCGGGTGAAGATAGTACTCGTCGTGATGTTGAAACAAAGCTCTGTGGCTTCTCTGATATGTTACCACTACTGGTGCACTGGTATGCTCCATCTCAGTGCATCAACCTCAACGATTAGGTCACTGTTCGACTCCTGCTCCTACACTGACTCTGTCTCTGACATGGCTCTGAACAAGCTATTGGCACTATGTATACTGATATAAATGCAGTGAAAACAAAGTTATGATGTGCGTTTTAACACCCAACAGATATTCTCCACCGTCAAAGCATCATAAGGAAACAAGCAATGATAATATCTCTGTTTAATTACAAGTGAAACTTGACCAAAGGAAGTGGGCAGCCTTTAGAATATTGGGCAAATCTTGTCAAAGGAAGCAATGCATCATATGAACGTGTTTGTCAATGGGCCATAACAACAGAGTTATAAGTGTAAATGGGCAGTGAAAACAGAGTTATGAGAATGTTTTAATCATTGGGAAGTGAGACACAACACGACCATAATCACCATGGAACACAAGCCTTGACAATGGTAAAGCAATAACGATGGCCACGATGGTATAATGGGTATGAAAACAATGGGGTTTTAACACATATGCCAAGGTGGATATATATCAATGATACAAGGTGGTAAAATGCTCATAAAACCATCCATATACATTTTAAACCCTGAAGAAACAAAGCTGCCATGACTGTAGGGTTTACTCTTCCATTTCAAATGTTTTGAAATCATCAATGATGCCCCCAACACATTAAAAACCATTGAGCAATTGTTAAAAACATGTTTGAAGGCCGTTGGAGGCAATCCAAAATGAAACTGGGCGCTCAAAATGAAATTTCGGACCTCTGTTGATGCGTGGGTCGCGCAGCCTCTGCGTGGGTCGCTCAGCCCAGGTGGGTCGCGCCCCTTGCAAACTTACACTGCTGAACTGACCTACGTGGGTCGCTCTGCCCAGGTGGGTCGCTCACCTTCTGCATGGGTCGCTCTGCCTAGGAAATTGCCAAGTTTTGGCTAGAAACTAGGGTTTGTGCAAAAATGAGGAATTTGGGGGATCTCAGTGATGGGAAGTGTTTAATTAGGTGAATTAATGATAGGGGAAGGTGTATGAACATCAGGATACAAGTTTTTCGATGATTTGACCATCCAAGAGAAATTACCTCCAAAACCCTAGGAGAGGGAAATGGACCTTACCTAGGCACAACTGAAGCATGAACGAGGTGTAAAATGACCCAATGGAACTTGACATGATGATGAAAACCCTCTGAATGATGGTACACTCAGCTGAATGGTGACATGGACTGACATTTGGACAAATTTGAAAAGAGTGAAAACCAACCCTAGACCTAATGCCTAGTGATCAAATTTTGCTTGAAGACTCTTTGAAATGACAAAATTTGACTTTGACACTTTAAAATCACTTTGAAAGAGCATGTTTGATCACTGGAGGAAGGCTGCAAAAGCTGACTCTAATAGACTCAATAATTTTCATTGAAGCAATATTTATTTGCGAAATGAAAATGATAGGAGAAGGAAAATGGAAATGGAAGATCAAAATGGAAAATGACAATGGGAAATGAGCATGTAAGTGAGCTTCTTTCTTTTATTTGTCGGTTAGGAGTAGAAAAAGAGTAACGGAAAGTGTATGTGAATAAAAATGAACAACTAACTCTTGTTGGGAAAATAACTGTGGCTTGCTTTAAATTGCTTGGTTGGATTTATAATTCAAAAGTGAGGAAAGGTAATGGTCTGGATGGATATGAAAATGGACTTGTCTTTATGTTTATCATGAAATCTGTCCTTTGAAGATCAATTGTTCCAAAAATTTGGTTTTCTTCAATGATCATTCGATCATCCCAAACTTGCAAAAAAAAAAAAAACTTGACAAAAAGAACGTAAGTGTGTTAAAAAAGAAATGGCTAATTCCTCTCTGATTCTTACGCAAAAATTTGAATGTCAAATGAAATAGATTAAGGAAAATCAAAAGTGTTATATTCAGTCCAATTCATGATATTGATAACAATCCATTTTTAAGAAATAACCATGAAAAATAAATCAACTCCTTGTTGTCGAATGATTTCTTGCAATGTGCTCAGTAATATGATTGTCATCACAAATATTCATTGTGTCATGCAAGTTAAAGCTTCACAACAAAAATATTATAATTTTTAATGCCAAATATTCAGAAATCATCTAAATATTCTTCCAATTGTTTTGCAATTCACTATCAAATTGAATCGTCATCTGTGCTACAAAAGTTAAAAATATTTGAAGCAGTAAAAAAAATAAGTACTTGCACAAAAAAAATTATTTCAATCAAATTTTGCAAGTATTTTTTGCCTTGTAAATTGCTTCAATAAATCGATTGTATATGCAATTTTTTTTTATTTCTCATTTTTTATTTTATTATATATATATATATATATATTATTTTTAATGATGAGACACATGTGTGTAAAATCAAATTTATTAAATCAAATTGGACTCATAGACCACATTCCATGTGGAGCAGAGTTTGTTATTCACTTAGATTCTTCTGTTTTCAACTTGTCATATTTAAACAGTTCAAAAAAAATCATTTTTTGCTCACACAATTTGCAAAATGGAGCTCTGAAGAACCATGAATTTCTCCCAAATGGTTGTGAATTCTAGCAAATCAGTCATGCATTACTTAATTCACCCCATTCTCGAAAAAACCCATGTTTTAGTTTTTGCTAATTCACCCTGGTTTGCTCAGAAAATTTACGCATTTCTGGTAATTTCATTTTTTGGCAATTACTTCTGCAACAAAATAAAATTGTTGTGGTTTGATTTTTTTATTTGCAGGTTTTGATGTGTAATGGCTTGTCTCTCACAGAGAATTTTAGATCAATCTCCCTCATTCCAATTACTTGCAATGGAATCAACAATCTTCTCTTCATCTGCACTTTGCAATCTTCTCTTCATCAACAGTTTCTTCATGTCATACACTTTCATTGTATGTTTCTGCAATTGAATTTGAAATCTTCTCTTCATCAAAAATTTCTTCATTCGATACACCTTCATTTTCTATTTCTGCAACTTTTAAACTCGATTTCTAATAACTGCTTCTTGAGGAAGATCGAATATGGAAAAGAGAAGTTTCTTTTTTTCTATTGCAGTGGATGGGTCTTTGTGTGGATTGACGGCCTGCACATATGCGTAAGGCCAAGCCAATGGCTAGCCTCACGCATATGCATGGGCCTCCTTTCCATGGGCCAATTTTTATTTTATTTTATTATGTTTTTTTATTTTTTATTTTTTTTTAAAGAAAAATTGTGCACATGCAATTCAATAAATTAGAAAACAATTGAGAGGATGAAAAACATTAAAATTTGTAGTACTAATAAAAAAAAAGGAGCATTACTCAAACAACGATTTTCAATAGAATTGTAGTTCAATTTCCAGCAAAAATTTTAATGAATTTTTGAATTTTAATTTTTAAATTGACTGATCTAATTTTCTAATCTTCCAGGTCGCAATGAGGCACAGGAAGAGAGCATACTAGTCAGCCTCATCAAATACATTCATATTTTCACACAAAAAATTTATTTCTGATGGTGATAAAAAAATGAAGTGATTCTTACCGCATCACTGAAATTTATCCAAAATGAATTAATCAACGTTGATTATTATTTTTTTGAAAACAAAATAAAAAATTTCTAAAATTCTAAATTTTTTATTTTTATTTTTCCTATCTATCTAAAAAAACTATATTTTTATTTTCTTTTTACGTATATTCATACTTCCAATGAAGCCATTTACGCATTAGAATTTTCGAAATGCTCATATCCCAACTTGAAAAATGTACGTCATTGTTTGTAAGGATATGCGAAATCGACTTGATCTTTCGATTTACCGTAAGGATATCTTGAAGAATTGATTAATGTTGTGGTGCAATCGCTTTTTGATACCATTACTCAATGTAGTCTTGGGTTGCATTCTATATCCTTTGTCCATAAATGGTTAGTAAAAGCTAAAAATAAATAAATAAAATACACTCTAGACTGAAAGATAGTTCCTATGGACGCTTCCCTGGAAACGACGCCAAAATGTTGGAGAAAAGTGATTGTGTGTCATTTAATTTTTCAACCCGGGAGTTTTGTAAACTTGTGAAGCATGCATGCACTATATGTGCTAGTAATTTTCTTTCACTTTAGATCAATCTAACTGCAAAATAACGAAAACCAATTCATATAATCTATGAAATCAAATAATGAAAATGAAATTCAACTAACCTGTGAAATCAAGTAACAAAAAAAAAGAAAACAAATTCAAAAGAAAATATAGCGCACGCAATCACACTTACAGGAATTGAAATTTTAATCTAAGAAATCATTTCAAAGCATGTAAAAAAAAAAACTAAGGTATGGTCAATCACTCCAACATCCAATATGGAAGTATGATAGAATCACCCTCTTGAGATGATAAGAAATTGATTATCCTTTAGTCTTTAAATCTAGGAAAGAAATTGAAGCATGCAAAGGGAAAAATCAATAACTACATAGGTTAAATATTAGAGCATTTAGAAATATGATAAAATCACCTTCTTGAAATTATCTTCAAGAATACTCAATTATAAAATTGAATGAGGATCTTAAAAGCAGTGTAAAATCATGTAAAAGTAAAGCTCAATGATTATATAGGTTGAACATTCAATCACCAAATTTGGAAGTATGACAAGTCACCTTTTTGGCTTGATCTTTTATGCAATTATACAATGAATTGATAGTTTGATTTAAGAAATTAAATAACAGAACATTAAAGGAAACTAAATAAATGTGAGATTTACTGCCTCAAACTTAATCAAATTGGAAAATAGATAAATCTAACCTTTTGAAATGTTTTTATAAAATCAAAGATTACATAGTTATTCTAAAACTAATACTAAGAAAGGAAATAAAATTTAATCTATAAAAGCAAGTAAATATCACTCATTTTAGGAGGTTGATTTAAAAGTATGAGAGATGGTAAATCGAGATGCTCCATATGTAAGCAAAACCAAATCAAAATGAAGGAACATTCATGAGTAAGGTGCCACAATATAATTCCGTATTCAAAGCTTGAGCATAACTCCAATTTTACACATGATTTGATGGAAGAAAGATTCCCCATTTATACAAAAAGATAAGAAGCTATCTCATTAATGAGAGTCCATGAATCTCTCCCTATATCTCTAGAGTTACAATCCAAATAGGAAGTGATAAGACACATGTCTTCTTAGAGTTACAATACAAATAATAAATGAGACACATATCCTTATGATCCTATGATCTTCTCCATCCAAATTCGAATTTGGCCTTAGGAGGCCACATAAGAGTCTTTTGGAAGATTTTTTTTGACCTACACATGGAAAAAAACTCATTCCACTTATTAGGTATAAGTATGTGCATATTATTTTCTAATTTTTAACCACAAATTCACTTAAAAATACTAAGAATTAATAAAGTTTGGAAAAACATAAATGTAACCCAATAGTGGTAATGGTAAGGTAAATGTAATGAAATGGAGGAGGAGTGAAGGTGATAATATGGAAATGTAAGTGAAAATGTAATGAAAGTAAATGAAAATTTCAAGGCCCAACATAGAGTTAGCCAGTGGCATACTGCTATTTGAATAGTTAACCATTGAAATAGACCCTACACCAGAAATTTGACCACTCAAAGGAACAATGTTAACAATTGGATGCCTTGTTTGTCCTAGTGAATGTAGGGGTACTAAAACGCCCCCTAGCATAATAGAAAAGGATTTTTAACTCAACAATGGGTTCTAACTGAAAGGGTTGCTAAAAGGAACCGAAGTATCCCCGCTAGTGGGAGCAGAAACCATGGGTCCCGACGTAGTCACAATAGGATAAAATCTCGAAGGGTTCAGAGGTCTGCTTAGAGTTACAGTGACCAGATTTCTGGGACCAGGTATAGCCTCGGTACTAGGGTTTCCAATCATTAGTGTAGACCTGACAACTGGCGAGGAAGATGGTGGTGGACTAGAGTTGGTCACCAATGGCATCGACCCCATGGGTGTCAATTGTGAAATGGATGTAGATGCAGCCAAAGACATAACTTGGCCTAGTGTAGCCTGAACTAACAATGGCCCCAATAGGTTAGTGAGAGGAGGATTGTAAGTAGGTACGACTACTTCCATTAACGGATCCTCTGGAAACTCCATATGATATGGATCTATATGAAAATCAAGGGTTGTCACTAGAGACTACTCTTCTGGAGAAGGCACTGGCTCACCAAGACTCGACTACTCCCCCGATGTTAACAAAGGGAGACCTTGCTGCCATCTGGAAATATGACTAGGGTTGAAGGACACCACAGTGACCTATTTACATTTATCAAATTTTTATTATTTTGATGTATTATAAATTCTTAGTGATAGTAACCACACACCTGAAAATAAAAAAGAAAAAATGACTTCTAAAATCAATCAAGCGAGCAACCAAAATGGGTATGACCCTATATGAGTCCTATATTTTGCTGGGGATGAAACCTAGTATCACAAAAGCATACAAAGGGAGTTGGTCAAATATATAGTTACAGTTACTCTAGAGCTTCGCCTGAACCTCAGAAAATAGGTGTAAGCACTCTCATGAATACGAGTACCCTCCCAAAGACCGAAGCAGAGTAGGTCCGTCTATTTTAGGTACCAGGGAAGCCCACCTCAGTCACCTTGTGTAAGTCCCTAAAAAGTCTAGCAATTAAAGATACCTCAAATTACAGACACTGTCACAGGGGTTAGGGTTGTAGACAACATGCTATATCGGCAGAACACCTAGAACCCCAATCTAGTTTCGACATCCCCAAGGGGAACCATAATATATATCATGTCCACTAAATGCACTCAAAGGTGGGCTACCTTTTTATTCACCCCGGTGTTGCCTCGTGCTTAACTCCAATGGTAGTGGAGTGGTCTTGACAATATGAGTGCAGTAGGATTTCACTTTTTAATGACTCTAGTTTCAAGTTTTGAGATCTTAGGTTATTTTCTCACTTCTCCTACCCCAAGATCCTAGCCTGAACTAGTGTTGGTTTAAGCTCAGAAAAAGTTATATGATTAATTTTATTATCAATTTATTCTTAGCGTACTTGATTATTAGTCTTGCAGAGGGGGAGTGGATGTATGAAATGCAATGAGACTCTAACTCAAAACCATGCAGAAAAAATTCTCTAAATATTCAATTTCAATGAAGAGTATTCTATACGGACGGATCTTTCAAACATCCATGCACCAAACATTCAAATAACGCAGTTCAACCTTAAAATATTCAGGCATCTATCTATCATCTCGAACAACTTCTTAACCAAAAATTTTAGAATGAATTTAGCTATGTTCACAAAACTTTAAAAAAAAATCCTTCTTAAAAAAGTAGATGCGACTAACACTAACTTTTTAAACAAGAAAACTAAACATGATAGCTAGTAATCAAGCACAAAGATCCAAGAAAAGAAGCTAATGTGGTAGCCAATAACTCCACAACCAAAGGGAAACAAAACATGGGTGTAAACAACCGATTTTGGTTGGGTAAAGCTAGCAAGAAGAGGCTACATAGCATTAATGATGGGACTAACGCACTGTATATGAGCATAAGCAGCATTATAGCACACTGAAACACTCTCAGGGGGAGCGTTACTCAGGGTAAAGTTGTAGAAATGGCTAGGCAGGGTCTATTCTGGACTCTGTGAGCTACTGAGATGGTTACTGAGCATGTAGATTGATTAGAAGGGTATGTGAGCAGAGGGAAAGAGGTAAAGTCTTAGGAATAATCTAGAAACTTGTGTTTAACACCCTAGTGGAGTCGCCATTTCTGCTAAAGGGTAAAATTCTTGGGTGGTGGTTTATGAATATCCCTCTCAGGGCTTTCTAGTGCCCGAGGAAGATTGCAAGATTAGATGTAAAGTTCCAAAGGTACTGCATACATGTTCATTCTGATATATAATTGAAAAATCAAGATTTGGAATGATTACCTCTTTGTGGATAGCTGATCCTATGGAGAACGTTAAGCAGTGTGGTAGAAGTCCTTCCTCATCGGCTCCAAATCCAAATCTTGTAACCAATCAAAGCACCCATGTAATATTCTCAATAGTATATCTTTCTAACAATTAAACCAATATATAATCGACATTAAAATATGTATACCTAAGCCATTCATATCATGCTACATAGAAAAATGAACAACAAATGTGACACTGAAATAGAGAATGGACAAAACAGATATAGTTCTATTGATTTATAAAAAGGAGGATTACAACAGTTGGCTATACCAAGGCCTCCTCTCTCTCTTTCTCTATCTCTGAGTGTGATGATGCTTGAGCCAAAATTTCTCAATGAACCTCATTGATCTTCAAGCCTCACACTTCAACAATGAAATTCTACTCTACATATGATCAAACCTTCGACCTTTGACCAAGATCCCAAACCTCCAATTTATAGGAAATGGAGAGGACAAACCTTGAAAATCCTTTCAACCAATTAAAATTGGGAGGAAATGGAGAGGACAAACCTTGAAAATCCTTTCAACCAATTAAAATTGGGAAAAATCTAGATGTTTCCTAGCATTTCTTTTCTTTTTCCTTCCATAGGAGTTCAGTAGTGTTGGGAAATATCTAATAAAATGTTTGTGCCATAAGTTTATATTTTTGAACTGACTCTTTCTGAGAAAAATCTGGAAATTCCAGTCAGTTTTCGCGAGATATTTTCCTTTTCACATTCAAACATGGATAATGTTGCACCTTAGGCAAGACAGAGCGTTACCCTAGGCACTAACGCTCCCTTTGCATGGCTAGGGTGTGTTATAACTCGGCCTAGTTGTCTCTACGGGTGCTTTACCTTGGAAAAATGGGTCTTGTGTAGGTCATTTTCTTCCTTCCATGTTACCTTCTCCTTTGAGCTGATGAGGAGGTCATTTGCCTTGTAACATACACATAGATCATAGTGGGTAAGAAACACTGGGCATAAGAGATGGTAAGATGTGCGACTAGTGGGAGGAAGGTCGTGGGTTCAACCCCCACTCCGCCATATAGTTTTACATGGATTTATAATAAAACTCCTCTGCCAGATTTGTCAACTCTACCAAGTTTCGGCCTCCGTCAGTTTAGTTGAAGGCATCCTCCAGATTTGTTTTACTTCGCCGATGTGGATTTAAAACTATATAACTATATATATATATATATATATATATATATTATTCCACCATATAAATTATAATGTCCAACATTAATGTGATAAATAATTCGACCCCAAAGGTTAGGATATGGCCCACCAAAGAGGACATGTGGTGCCCTCTGGTTGGGTTGTACTCTGACCTTAAAAAAATTTCAAATTCCAACTTAGAAAGAATATTGGAGGTCATTGGACAATTTCTCTCTTCACAAACCCATCTGACGAATCTGAAGACGACACTTGTCAGAGTGCCACTAGTTGAAATCTAGAGAATATTCCCTACAATGCTAACTGTACTTGCCAAATCATCATTGTACTTGTTTTTCTCCTTTTTTACCTGTTTTGGAAAATGAACATCAGATGATAACTCAGTCATACAAACTCGGATTTTGATGAAACGAGTTGCGCCAAAATCCTGGCGACGAACTATATCCGATCGTTCAGGTTCAAATAAATTTTGAGCACTTTCAATTTTTAGCTAAAGCTTGAGCCTTAGATCATTCCTCCCCACTAGAAGCCTTTTGGACCCCAAAAGATACTATAAATTGTTCAATAAGTGAGGGTACAACTCCCTCACTTTTACAATCTACAACCATTTTTCCTTTGAAGGATTCTGACCTTTGAGTCCAACTCTAACGTATTCAACATTCCCTCTTCTTGAAGTTCTGATTCTTCTATCAAGTATGGGATCTTGCTAAAGTTCATCTAGATATTTTGGTGATAGATCATCTATTGATGGCAGCTGAACATGATCTCCTTGGTCATCAATCAAAGGAGGCTCAAACAATCTCAAATTCTCAACATTAATGACAAAATAAATTTGTATATAAGGAGGAAAATCTAGCTTGAATGCATTTGTACCAATCTTTTCCAGAATTTTAAATGGACCATAATGGATTGGTTTGAGCTTTTTACCTTCCCCTTGCAATATTTCCTTTCTCATGTACAGCCAAACCTCATCACCAAATTTGAATTTGTGATCAACCCAATCTTTGTCATGCCTTGCCTTGTAGCTTCTTTGAATCTTTTCAAGTTTCTCTTGCATTGTGTGTTGTATCAACTGAATTTTCTCAATGAAATTTCTTGCTTTATCTATGTCACTATGTCTGTCTATAGCAACATATTTCTCAAATATAAATTCCAATGGCGATCTTGGAAAGTAACCAAAACATGCCTCAAATGGCGATGTATTTGTGGAATAATGTTTTGCCCGATTGTATGCATGTTGTATGTAGTGTAACTGTTCGTCCCACAACTTGGGATGCTTGCTGCAATAGCCTCTTATAAGATTAATAACAGTTCTATTTACCCCCTCTATTTTACCATCTGTTTGTGGATGAAATGATGTACCTTTCTTCAAATTTGTATCCATCATGTCCCATAATTTTGACCAAAAATTCCCAACAAATCGAGAATCTCGATCACTTACAATAGAAGTAGGAAGACCAAAATGGATCCATACATTTTGAAAGAAAAGATAAGCAGTTTGTTCAGCTATAATAGTTTTCTTACATGCCATCAAAATACACATTTTATTGAACCTATTTACCACAACATACAAATAATCATGACCTTTCCTTGACATAGGAAGGCCTCCTACAAAACCCATTGAGATTCTCTCCCAAGGATGAGAAGGAACTGGAAGTGGTGTGTACAAACCAAGATTGCTATTGCTAGGCTTACTTGTTGCACATAAATAAAATCCTCTAATAAAATGAGAAACACTTCCATTCATGTGTGGCCAATAACAATACCTTTGGAAATGAGCTACTGTCTTGCCTACACCAAAATATCCCGCAATAAATGATGTGTGCACCTCCCTTATGATATTGTTTCTTTCTCCCTATGGTATACATAACTTTCCCAAGTGATACAACAAACTGTTATGCACATGATAATCTAACTCTTCACTTTGGTTTCCCTTACTCAAGTTATCATACACATCTTGAAAATCACTATCATGCACATACTGTTCAATATAATTTTCATACATAATAGAATTGTGCTTGAGAATAATAGCTGAATTTACAATAGGCCTAGAGAGCTGCATATCAGCTACCTTATTGTAGATTCCTTTTTTGTACCTGATAACCAAGTGAAATTTTTGTAGAAAACCCATCCACCTGAAATTTATTGATTGTTGTAACTTTGAATGTGATTGTAAGTACTGCAAGGATAATGGTCTCTTCCCCAATCAATTAATGCTTCCATTTCTTTACACTTTGTACCAATTCATATAACTCTTTATCATATATAGGATATTTAGTCACAACTCCATTAAAATTTTCATAATGAAATGAGATAGGCTTAGCATGCTACATGAGCACTGCTCCCATAGCATAATCACTTGCATCTGTTTGCATCTCAAATGGCTATCTAAGATCTAGAATTGCTAGAACTAGTGCTGAACTTATCTTTTGCTTTAAAGCATAAAATGATTTCTACTACAAATATCCCCAATGGAAGACTTTCTTTGTGCTTTTCAATTCATGTAACAGAGATGCAATGGAAGAAAAATTAATAAATTTCCTCCAATATTGTGCTTCCCCTAAAAACCTTCTTACCTCGGTAACTGTATTGGGCTTGGGCCAATTCAAAATGATCTCAAATTTGGAAGTATCAATCTTCAATCACCTCCTCCATCAATGTGTCCTAAATATACCAATGAAGTCTTACTAAATTCACACTTTGACATCTTAAGAAATAGTTTCTCTTTTCTCAAAACATCAAGTACCTTGTTCACATGCATGACATGTTCTTCTCTTGATTTACTGAATATGAGTATGTCATCTAAGAAAAAAATGACAGTCATATAGAAATGGTCTAAGTACATCATTCATTACTCTCATGAAAGTAGCTGGTGAATTTGTTAAGCCAAATGGCATAACTAACCACTCATACAATCCTTGTCTAGTCTTGAAAGTAGTTTTCCAAATGTCTTCTTCAGCTATCCTAACTTGATGGTAACCACTTCTCAAGTCTAACTTAGTGAAATTATTTGCATGCTTTAATTGATCAAGAAAATCATCAATGCGTGGTAGTGGGTAGCGATTCTTTACAGTGATTTTTTTCAGTGCATGGAAATCGATACACATGCGCCAAGTCCCATCCTTCTTTGGAACCAAAACTGTTGGAGAAACACATGGAGAAGTAGATGGGCGTATGATACCTTTATTAAGAAACTATTGGATTTGCTTCTTGATTTCCAAACTTTCCACAATTGACATGCAATACATACCAATATTTGGAAGTGGAACATCTTGCTGCAGCTGAATCTCATGCTGAATTCCCCTCTTGGGTGGTAATCCCTTTGGTTCTTGAAACATCTCACCATGCTAGCTTAACCCATCAAACAAATCAGATTTCAATTTGTCATGACATCCATCAAAATATTCATAGTCAACATCTTCCTTTTTATTGATATTAAGAAGCAAAATTTTTTTACTTGCATTTACTAGCCTCTTCATTTTCCCTACATTAACTAAAGAGATATTCAATTTCTTGCGATGAAATCTCACAATATAATCCACTAATTCTTTTATCAAATGATATTTTTTCTCATGACGGTTAAATATTTCTTTCCTGTCATACAAATATGAACTACCCAAGGTAATCTCTGAAATATCAAGTGGAACCACATCTAACTCAACTTCATCAACAAAGTTTGCAATAATAGAAAATTTGAAAATACATTTCTATTGGGAAAAATACTGAGAGGGGGGGGGGGGGTGAATCAATATTTATCGTATATCAACCATTATATTCCTTAAAACCCATACGCTACTTTCCTTTAGTAAACTCGCGTATACACGCGGATATCTTTCATGCAACTCGCGTATACACAGAGATCTAATTATGTCATTAGTTATTTGCTTATATCATTCCATTATTCATTCATCAGATGTTCAATAAACAGTAAACATGTGCAGTAAGAACAGAATAAACCATCACACAAAGCATCACACATGAACACCAGGATTTTTAGGTGGAAACCTAAGTCGGGAGAAAACCACCGCTGCAGTTGCTCAGCCTTCAATATTTTATTATAGAGAAAACATCTTACAACATATGTGCTGGTGCAGACTCCTACCAGCACGCAGGCACCCACCTGCGCTCGTTTACCAGCCTCTCCTCGAAGGGAGCTACGACCCCCTGCTCTCGTTTACCAGCCTCTCCTGGAAGGGATGAATAACCTCTGATCGAAGGCCTCCAACCCCCAGTGACCACCTTGACCACGTTTCATCAATTTTTCACACTGATCCAACAATCCTAAAAGAGTACAACTTGCGTACACAAGCTATCATATTTTCAAACCTGACCCTCTCCCATACATTTAAGCATAGTCAAACATCAATACATATAACTTCCACCGACATATATCAAGAAACCAAATAACAGACTTATTACTTCAACATGACTTCAAACCCTAGTTTTCATACGCGCTTTCCTTTCACTGATACCGCGTATACACGTGCTTCCGTTAACATAAACCTGCGTATACATCTGCACATAAACTTCACTGCGCATACACGCTTTTTCTTCAGCGAAGCCGCATATATACGCGCTTACTCTGCGGTGAACTAGCGTATGGATCTTCAACCATTACAGAGCTGCATACTTCTTCAAATCAGATATTCAGTTCAGATTCAACCCTTTACTTCAGACAGATGTTCGCCTCATCACAGATCTAATCACTCCATAAACAGATCTAGTAGATACAAATACATTTCAGATCTAGATATCCTGCTTCATCATTTCTTCATAGGTGCATCATAGTTTCAGATCTATCGTCAAACCTTTACCCTTTCCATACAGATATACTTCACAGAGAAGTATTCATTCAAGCTTAGACATCTTGCACCCACACCCATGATTTGCATAATGAATTTCATCTCTTTATATAGGTTTATCCTTTTTCAATACCATGAGCCAAAACAATACCATGAGCCCAAAACCACATTACTTCCGATGGTATTCCTGGACGGGGTCATTTAGACGAATCATTACCCAATACAATGGGTCAATACCATGGTGGTTACCCCTGGTTTTGCACTTTTTGAGTGCTTTTTCCCATACGCGACTTGGAACATTCCTTTCCGCGTGCATACACGACTTCCCTTAGATATATCCGCGTATGCATAGAGACATACTCTTTCATCATACTTTGAGCACATTCTTAATTCCTTTCTTCATTGCCTTCTGTGCACACTGTAGATACATCATATTTTCTTCATCAAGACATATTCACAAGCACAACTTCATCGATGAAGTTGCCATTATCTTCATCAAGAGGGTTGCCTTTCAAGAACAACATTCATCATCATATTGCTAACAAAACATCATTTACCAAGTCTATCAAGTCAAGAATAACTTCATCAGGTGGATTTCCATTAAGGACAACATATGTCAACAGTCGCATGTCTTCATCTTCATTCATTGGGTTGCCATCAAGGACAACACTCTGCATCATATTGCCAACAATCTCCCCCTTTGGACTTGATGGCAACCACGATGGTGTTTGGTTACCACAACAGATAGGTACATTAAGAATACAATGACACCATGTCACACTCTCCATTTTTGACACCATTGAAACACCATGTCACTCTCCCCCTTTGTCATCAAGGGCAAAGGGCGGGTCAAAAAGGCAACATACTCTCCCCCTTTTTTCCTCATGTGGAAGAAGCAATCTGCAGATCTGATACATACTGAAGTGACCAAGCTCCCCCTGAGTTCATGCTGAAAACATATTTTCTAATGAAGAACATGACTCTATGACTTTCCTATCACCAAAGACTCATACTTACATCAAATATCCAACCAAGTGGATTTACATATAAGACTCAAGTACCCAACCAAGTGGGTTTACATATTTCAACTCAGCTACCCAACCAAGTGGGTTTACAAATTTTGACAAGTCCTTACATGACTGAAAATTACAATTTTACATCATGGGTCTCAACATGACCTTTTTATCAAGATACAAATATGACTTTTCATAACCAACACCAGAAGGTCCTCAAGAAAGAGAACATATTTCATAACCATCATAATGCCAACAATGCATTAGACTCAGCAATGTCACTGCTCCCCCTGAATCTGTGCATCCAAGCAACCTTTCCATATGACTAAGGCTCCCCCTTAGTTTGTGCATCCTGAACACTTTTACCAACAAAACATCAAATCATCTTCATCAAATCATTAGAAATAGAATTACGAGAACTGGAACACCACCAGAGACCAAACAGTATCAGAGATACCAAACAGCACTGCAGCTGTGCTGAAGAGAGCTGACTCCAAACAGAAAAATGTCAGCAATCATACATACACGGTTTTCTGTGCATGAACTCGCGTATATACGTGACTGTGTTTCAGAAAACCCACGTATCCAATACCATCTTCTAAATTTATGCAGATTTGTTCTTTTGACTGGTAGAGAACACTCCCAGCTTCTATCTTAGATACTCAAATGCTTCCCTGGGCAGAGATTTGGTAAAGATATTAGCAACTTGTTCTTTGGAGGGAACATACTCCAACTTCACCTTTTTCTCAAGAACTTGTTCAAGTAGGAAGTGATACTTGATGGGAATGTGCTTGGTATTTGAATGCATAACAGGATTCTTTGAAATACTGATGGCACTTGTATTGTCACACTTAATGGGGACAGGAGGTGTACATTTGATTTGAAAATCTTGTAAGGTTTGCATCATCCAAAGGAGTTGAGTGCAACAAGATGCGGCAGCCACGTATTCTGCTTCTGCTGTATATAAGGCAATAGAATTTTGCTTCTTGCTGAACCAAGATACTAACCAAGGTCCCATATAGAATGCACCACCACTAGTTCTTTTCCAATCATCAACACTTCCAGCCCAATCTGCATCAGTGTAAGCATGAAGAGTAAGATCAGCATTCTTTGGATACCATAGACCAAAGTCTTGAGTTCCTTGTAGATATTTGAATATTCTTTTAACAACCTGAAGATGAGATTCTTTTGGATTAGCTTGGAATCGTCCAACAATCCCCCTGAGACTACGTCTATCTAGTCCCAAGGGATAAAGGAGACTCATCTGACTAGGTTCAATCATAACATCATTATTTTTGATATTTATCAAAAACTTTAAAATGCTTCACAAAGGGGAGATTCAGGCACTGATTATATATTGTCACTATTTACCCTAACATGAGCCTTGTTGAGAATGTTAGCTATCATACGTGTCACTACCTAACATCACTCTGAATACTAACGCTAAAAGGCATAGTTTCAGTCATTTGGAACAATTATTGTTTCATTCTTTCTACTATGCCATTTTGTTGTGGAGTGCGAGCTACAGAAAACTGTCTTTTTATGCCATGTTGTTCACAAAATTCAAGGAATTCATCTGAGGTATATTATCCTCCTCCATCACATCTAAGACACTTGATTTTTAGATCTAATTCATTTTCAACCAGTGCTTTGAAGATCTGAAATTTATCAAATGCTTCATCTTTGTGTTTAATCAACCCAATCCAACACATTCTAGAGAAATCATCAATAAATAAGATATATTATTGTTCACCACGTGGTGAATTTTTCCTCACAGGTCTACATATGTCAGTATGAATGAGTTCAAGAGGCTTACTTGATGATCCTTCTTAGCATTAAATCGTACTGTCTCAATACTAAATTGATAAGACTTGCATGATACTTTCAGAAGATTGACTTTGGGAAGATCACAAAGAATGAAGTCTCGTTTGTTTGAAGATTGCTGATTTAGAGAGAAATCAGATCATGTCCTACCTTCTATGCCATAGCCAATTTTCTGAAGACTTGCTCAAGTAACATTGGTCTATGTTGTTCAGTACATACAGGTTGCTTGGATTTCTTTTTCCTTTAATAATGATTTTACCTGTATCAAGATCACGAACCACACATTCTTTTGAACTAAAGACCACTTCTGTTCCTTGATCACACATTTGACTTACACTTAACAGGTTATGCCTTAATCCATCCACATACATGACATTTTTAGCCTTTACCTTTTCTTTCAGAAATACTGACCATTTTCCTTTAATTATAGTAGGAGTATCATTTCCAAAAGTAACTTTCTTTTCCTTTTCTAGAGCATCATATGCGAGAAGTTTGCTTTTGTCACCTGTCATGTGTCTTGAGCACCCACTGTCAATGTACCATTGATTTTCTTCACCTTCTGCAAATAACGCTATCCCACAATTTTCAACCAGTATTTCTTTCTCTTTCCAAACTTTAGAACTTGAGGGAACATGCTCTTTTGGCTGGACCTTGCTCCTGCATTCAGATTCTTCATGACCAAAGTTATTGCAATAAGTACATTCAACTTCATTTTGAAGAAGAGAAAAGTTGTTATAGGTGTTCTTCTTTGGTTCAATATTCATCTTTCTTGCTTCTCTTGTCATGATGGTTTTATATGCAACACATTGAAGCTTTATGACAAAAATTGTGACATGAGAAACATTGTTCATTGAAGTAGAAATTTATGTGATCATGAAATCTTCTATTAGAAGTTACCTGTTGGTTGTAGCTTCTTTGAAAAATCTCCCTGTTAGTGTTCCTTGAATTGGAATGATCATGCTTTACCTGTAAAGACCCTTTGTTCCCTTGCTGAGTGGCTAAAGGTAGTGAACCAGCTGTGGCTGCTTTTAGAAAATTTGGTGCTGAAGTCTCGGAAGATTCCCCTGTATATCCAAGACCTGTTTTTATAAGAGGAGACCGTTGTACCTTGATAATCTCATCTAAGGTTTCTGAACCTTTAGCAAATCTAAGATTGAGAGATTTCACTTTCTCATTATCTTTCCTTAGACTTACTACTTCACACTCCAATTCCTCAATGCGTTTTTCTCTTGCTTCATGCTGATTTTCAAGAGTCTCTATGATTATGTTCTTTTCTTCTAGGCTTACTTTGAGTTGAGTGTTTTCTTCAAGAAGATTATTGTCTTCTAGAGAATCCACAAAAGTACCCTTTTCTTTTCTAGATTCTTGTTCACATTCTTTCACGATTCCCCATACTTTTGCACCAAGATTTTGCAGAAAAACTTTTGTTTGTACACTTCCCATTGCGACGGATCTCCTTCAAGCGATCAAGCTTCTGCAGAAGGACCTGCTCTGATACCAATTGTTGGGAAAAATACTGAGAGGGGGGGGTGAATCAGTATTTACTGCATACTCAAAACTTTTCACTTTTTCATTCCTTAAAACCCATACGCTACTTTCCTTTAGTAAACTCGCGTATATACGCGAATATCTTTCATGCAACTAGCGTATACATAGAGATCTAATTATGTCATTAGTTCTTTGCTTATATCATTCCATTATTCATTCATCAGATGTTCAATAAACAGTAAACATGTGCAGTAAGAACAGAATAAACCATCACACAAAGCATCACACATGAACACCAGGATTTTTAGGTGGAAACCCAAGTCGAGAGAAAACCACCGCTGCAGTTTCTTAGCCTTCAATATTTTATTATAGAGAAAACATCTTATAACATATGCGCTGGTGCAGACTCCTACCAGCACACAGGCACCCACCTGCGCTCGTTTACCAGCCTCTCCTGGAAGGGAGCTACGACCCCCTGATCTCGTTTACCAGCCTCACCTGGAAGGGAGCTACGACCCCCTGACTAAAGGCTCCAACCCTCAGCACCACCTTGGACCACGTTTCATCAATTTTCACATTGGATCCAACAACTTCAAAAGAGCACAACTTGCAGGCCACGTTTCATCATATTTTCAAACTGGACCCTCTCCATACATTTAAGCACAGTCAAACATCAACAGATACATATAACTCACTGACATATATCAGTAAACCAGCAGAACAGATCAGAAATTTCTTACCACAGACTTCAGCAAACCCTAGTTTGCATACGCGCTTTCCTTTCACTGATGTCACGTATATATGCGCTTCCGTTTACATAAACCAGCGTATACTTCAGTAAAAATCACAGAGTTAATTTTATTGCGCATACGCGCTTTCTCTTCAGCGAAGCCGCGTATATACGCGCTTCCTCTGCGGCGAACTAGCGTATGGATCTTCAACCATTACAGAGCTGCATACTTCTTCAGATTAGATATTCAGTACAGATTCAACCCTTTACTTCAGACAGATGTTCCCCTCATCATAGATCTAATCACTCCATAAACAGATCTAGTAGATACAAATACATTTCAGATCTAGATCCCCTTCTTCATCATTTTCTTCATTGGTGCATCATAGATTCAGATCTATCATCAAGCCTTTACCCTTTCCATACAGATATACTTCACATAGAAGTATTCATTCAAGCTCAGACATCTTGCACCCACACTCATGATTTGCACAATGAATTTCTTCTCCTTATATAGGTTTACCCTTTTTCAATACCATGAGCCAAAACCACATTACTTCCGATGGTATTCCTGGACGGGGTCATTTAGACGAATCATTACCCAATACAATGGGTCAATACCATGGTGGTTACCCCTGGTTTTGCACTTTATGAGCGCTTTTTCCCATACGCGACTTGGCACGTACTTTCCCGCGTGCATACGCGACTTCTCCTAGGCAAACCCGCGTATGCCTAGAGACATACTCTTTTCATCATATATTTGGCACATGCTGAGTTCCTTTCTTCATTGCCTTCTGTACTCACTGTAGATACATCAGTTTTAGTTCATCAAGACATATTCTGTCAAGCACAACTTCATCCAGTAAGTTTCCATTATCTTCATCAAGAGGGTTTCCTTTCAAGAACAACACTTCATCATCATATTGCTAACAAACATCATTTACCAAGTCCATTAGTTCAAGAATAGCTTCATCAGGTGGATTGCCATTAAGGACAACACAAGTCAACAGTCGCATGTCTTCAACTTCATTCAGTGGGTTGCCATCAAGGACAACACTCTGCATCATATTGCCAACAATTTCCTTGTCACCTGTAAACTGGCATTGTTAACTATCCAACCCAAAGGGCATGGCTTATGGTGAGGTACAATTTCAAGGTTTATTTTTTTAAATAAGTCTTCTAAAATCAAGTTTGCTTGTGACCTTGTATCGAATAATGCATCAATCTTTGTATGGTTAGAAATTACTCTAACGTGGAATAATTCTATCCTTGTATCTTCATTTGGAGTGTTGTTGTGACTATTTTAGGAACTAGAACTTGCTATAGATTCCTTTCCTTTGTTAACCATGGCAACTACCTTGGTTTCATCTCCTGAATCGAATCCAAGATATTTTTGTGTAGTGGCAGTTGTCTTTTGTTTCCCTTTGTTATTTGGTTTCTTTGGCCTTAGTTCAGGATGTAGTTTCCAATAGTGGGCTTCATCATGCCCCTCTTTGGAACAATTTTTACATGTAATTTTCTCCCCTTATTTCTTAACACTTGCATTCTTCTATCTCTTCCATTTTCCTTATTTCTCTTTTCCCTTACCCTTGAATGCCTTCTTCTTACTACCTTCTTCAAAAATGTTTTTACCCCTTGCTTCAAGATGCGTGGCTATCACACATACTTCATCTAAGTTATTTGGGTTAAACATAAGGATAATGTGTTTTAAGTAGGAATGTAGACCTCCTATATACTTCAAGAGTGTATCTTGTCAATTTAAGTCTACTCCAAGTAATAAAGCCCGTTTCTTAAACTCTTGTGTATACTCTTGGATACTTTGACCTTTGAGCTGTCAAAATTTTTGCCAACTCATTATTGATTTCTGCATATAGGGTAATGGATAAAATAATGGAAGAAATGAATTCAACCAAAGAAATGGAAATCTTACTATGGATTCACATTTCCTCTTGTGTCTTTGCCTCCCACAAACTAATGTCACTCCTTCTAGCCTTAAAGAAGCCAATTGGATTTTGATATCGTCTTCTTATAGATTCTGAATTCTACAGTAAACTTCCAACTGATGAATCCAATTGTCTAGTCTTTCAGCATTAACTTCTCCATTATATTTAGAAAGTTCAAATCTGATGTCCAACTTGAGTAACATAATCTTGTCCAACTTGAGTAACATAATCTTACCTTTTAGGATCTTGGAATGAGTATGGGTATGCGTTTTTGTAGTGGATGTGGAAGATGAAGATGCAGATGAGGATGATGATGATGGTGGTGGTGGAGAGGGAGGTGGTTTTCCTCCACTAGATTTTGAGCTCCTCTCTTCCTCATTTTTACTGTTTTAAGACTCTTATCTATGAGGGTGTTTTGAACCTTCTCCAATTTCCTTTGCCATAAAATCTTCATACATAACTTTCAGAATCCTTCGCATTTCTTTGAATTCCCTCTTGAGATCCTCTTCTTTCAAATGTTCATGAGTTCCTTCATGGCCTGAAATTTTGGCTATAGATTCAAGCTCAATATTTGCAACTTATATCTCTTCAATCACCTCAGCCTCTTATGCAACTAATTTATCTTGTATCTCAACTACTGGAAATGGAATTTGAGGTTCTTCAATTTTTGCCTTGAATGGTCCTTTAGGAGAGGATGATGCCTTCTCAATATTCTTCCTTCTTTTCCTAACTTCTGGACTAGCTATAAGTAGCTTCCCTTCTCCTCTCTGCAATCTCAACTTTGTAAGCATCAGTAAATTTGGACTGTTAAAAACCCTTCAAGTAAAACAAGCAAGAAACCTTGTGCTCTGATACCAACTTGATCTGAAAATGAATGCTAGTTATTTATGTGCTAGTTTCATGTCAGATATAAACTTTTATTTTCTTTGTTTTAGTTATCCTTCATAGGTTTGTTTATGAGCATGTGGTTGTGAAAAAATGTACTTGGTGAAATTATGAGTTTGTCATAAGCTTAGAAAGAAAAAATTAAATGACAGAACAGAAGAAATATAAAACACAATAAACACACATAACATAGCTTAACACACATAATTTTGATAAAGGAGTTCACCCCTCATGGGCTACATCTCCTTGGTCTAGCTTCATAATGTGGGCCTTTGTATTAGCTTCAAGTGTGCTCAAATTTCTGTTACAAGCTTCAGAACCTCTTGGAATCTATTCCAATGAGTTTAAAACATCGTAATCTCCTAAAAATGATTTTTTTTTGCTGAATTTAGACTCTAGATGCTATGGAAATGACCCCAACACTTGGTAGCCCTAGCCTTCAAAAATCTTCAAATGTACTAAAACACCTATAGATGAACTTTTTTGCCTCTACAACCTATTTCATTGAATTCCCAGCATGCCAATTAGCCTATAATACCTCTTTCTAAGCTCTGTTTAGGCGAAAATTTCTTGAGTTATGACCAAAATTGATTTTGCCCCAATTTCTCCTCTAGAACAGGAGGAATTGCGAGTTAAATTTTTAACATTAGAAATTCTGCCACAATTGGCGCGACCTCCTAAAATCCCGCCAACATAATCTAGTTTTATTTTAGTGGATAAGAATGTTTAATTATGGGATAAGTGTTGTTTAATGTGATAAGCACATTTAGCACTAATCACACTTTAACATTGTTAATCCACATTTAAACTTTAATTAATCGCAATTAATTTTCCCGTCGGTTCAACTCTATTGGCTCTCGATTCTAGGATTGCGGCCACATGGGGAGGGGGCTACCCACGGGGCTATCCCCCTCTAACCCCCAACCATTGGACCATTCTAATTCAGATATATGCGAAGATCATAGTGGGTAAGAAACATTATTGGGCAGAAGAGATGGTAAGACATGTGACTAGCGGGCGAAAGGACGTGGGTTCAACCCCCACTCCACCATATAATTTTACACGGATTTATAATAAAAATCCTCCCCCAGATTTGTCAACTCTGCTAGGTTTAGGCCTCTATCAGCTTAGTTGGAGGCATCTTCAAGATTTGGTTAACTCCACTGATGTGGATTTAAAACTATATATATATATATATATATATATATCTTTTCCACCATATAAATTCTAATGTCCAAAATTATTGTGACAAATAATGTTGGACATTATTTGTCCAACATTATTTGTCACAATAATGTTGGAGATGGCCCACCAGAGAGGACACGTGGCACCCTTTGGTTGGGTTATACTCCAACCTTAAAAAAAATTCAAATTCCAACTTAGGAAGAATATTGGAGGTCATTAGACAATTTCTCTCTTCACAAACCCATCTGACGTATCTGAAGATGACACTTGTCATAGTGTCACTAGCTAAAATCTCGAGAATATTCCCTACAATTCTTATTATACCTTCCACATCATCACTGTACCTATTTTGCTCCTTTTTTGCCTATTTTTGAAAATGAACAACAGGCAATAACTCAATCATACAAACTCAGATTTTGATGAAATGAGTTGTGTCGGAATCTTGGTGACGAACTCTATCTAGTTGTTCAGGTTCAAAGCAATTTTGATCACTTTCAACATTTAGCTAAAAATTGAGCCTTAGTTCAGTTAATTTCAGACAAAGATGTTAAATTTACCTATGCATTTTGGAAAGCCCTTTTTACTGGGTTGGGTACACATATCCAGTTTAGTACAACCTACCATCCACAAATAGATGGGCAGATCGAATTAGTGATAGAGGTCCTGGAAGATATGTTAAGGATGTATGTAATGCAACAACCAACCAAGTGGGAGGAGTACCTCCACCTAGTGGAATTTTCCTATAATAAAAAATATCATGAATCCCTAAAAATGAACCCTTATGAAGTATTGTATGGAAAGAGATGTAGGGCACCACTGGAGCAACCCCGAGGATAATTAATCTTAGGATATGACATGTTAGGGGAGATGGAACAAATAATAAAGAGAGTACAAAAAAAATTAAAAAGTGTGTAGGATCATTAAAAAGTATACACATATAAGAAAAGGACTTATAGAGAATTAAAATTAGGAGAGCATGTCTATGTGTAAATTGAACCCAAGAAAATCACTCTAAGGTGGGGTGATTGTGCTAAATTGGCACCCTGATAATGTGGACCTTTCCAAATATTGGAAAGAGTGGGACCTGTAACATATCAACTTGCGTTAACAAGTTATATACGGGTCCACAATGTGTTTCATGTTTTGTTATTAAGGAAATGTATCTATGATTCCAAACATGTAATTAATTGGAAGGATGTGCAGGTAAGATTAAAAGGGAGTTAAAAAAAATTATTTATTTTTTCTGTTAATAAAACATTGTATATTAAATTAGTTAAACAAAAATTTATTATGGAGTTGTGTTGTGTGATAGGTTCGAACCGGATGGATAATTCCTGGTATATCCCCTGCATATTCTCGATCGGAGAGAAATAATGTTATGAAGGTAGGTTAACCCCCAGGTTGAAGTGTAGTGGAGGAATTTTAGCTTAGAATAGGAAACTTGGAAATATGAATATTTTATGAAACAAGCATACCCTGACCTATTCCATCAGGCAAACATGAACACTAGGGATGTGTTTTGCATAAGGGGGGAGATATGAAACATTTCCAGTAATGTAAATAATTTTATTACTGTCAGTGATTTTTCTTTAAAAGCTAACATTTTGGAATAGGACAAGTCATATGATCAAATAACGGTTAGCAACATTATTAATTTTGTTTTCTCTCAATAATAAAAAATGAGATAAGTTTTGTAACTCCTGGAAATACCCTAACGAATTCTAAATAACTTCCAGATAGTTATGGAAGTTTAATCTCTCTTTCTTCCTTATCGATAAAGCATCTTAGAAGGAAGGGTAAGAGGTTATTTGGTCATTATTTTTGTAAAAATCACCTAAAGGAAGAGGAACATTGAGAGAGTAAGAAGAGGGATACACCTGCATAGGAAATTGTAGAGGTTGGGAGGACACTCCCTATTGAGTATTCCTAAGTTGGACAAGATCCAATGGAAACTCTGTTGTAGAAAAAATTTTGTGGTTCTTTGGATGAGGAAACATTGATTCACATAGATTTATACAGTCAAGGATCGCTATCGATATAACTGGTATAAGAACATTAAGATATCGGTGGGAGAACTAGATGTAATTTTCATTCTTATTCTGGTTGGAAGGGAGGAGAGGTATTTCCAATGGAGAATATGAAGAAGTTGAATCTATTACAGATAAGTAGTTCTTTGTATTCTTGGCATGGTCTTGGAATAAGTTTGGAACCAACATGTCAAGAAGTATAGCTGTAGAGTAGAAGGAACTAGTGTTAGTACGGTATAATTACTTAAAACATAATTGTGGAGAATGGTTTAATTTTCTATTGTAATAATTTGATTGGTAATTGTTAAAAATGGTTCATTTACCTATTGTAATATTTGGAACAGTATTTGTTACAAGGGTCTATTTACTTACTTTGTTCCTTTTAAACAACGATATCCAAGAATAGTATACTTACTCTATATTAATTAAATAATAGTGGCCAAGAATAGGTCCAACTTAGTTAATAGGAACTCACTACATTAATAAAAATTTCATGACTTGGAAACAATGTTGAAAAACCATAACGACTAACTGGGTTCTCAACCACAGTGGAATTGAGTGTTCCGAGTTAGGTTTCCACCTCAAGCTTGGGGTTTTGGTCAGAATAGTCTATGGAACAAGCTAAAGTTCTCTATTACACCTCATGGGCAGAGGGTCGGGTTCCATGTGTCAAGGACCCCAAACTACGTGGGGTGTTCGAATCGTGAGAAAAAACAGTAACCAAATTTCCAAAAACACAGTATTTATAACCCGTATACAACTACTAAAGTAGTCATGTGTTAATTTCCACATATAAACATAAATTTATAGTGCTACAAAAAAACTAAACTTTCACAAAAATGTGCAAAAGAAACAAATTCTACTAAACCAGTAACTATAAACCAGAAGGACGCACATTAAATAGTGAGTATAGATATAGCAACTCTTAGAGATTGTAAATTCTTTTGTAGTAGTAACCGGAATAATATACAACACCATAACAGAAACCAGGGAAGCTAATAAAATTTAACAAAATTATATATATAGACCATGAAGCTCACAATTCTTCTTGTGAAATTCGAATTAAAGGAGAAAGAAATACATTCTGAAATTGTTCAGGTCCAAAATATTAAAGCCATAAACCTATAAATTATAGAGCCTCACTATTTTTATCATCCATTACATTTAATGTGACCATTCGTATCTTCAAGCCCTAATCCTTGTTCAAACATTGAAGCCTTGGTTGTAATAAACAACTAGATGCATCGAGCCATTTATTATAAGGGAAGATTCTCGTAATAGAGTAACAAAAGTTGCATCTAGAGTAAGAAGGAAACTCAAATATGAGAACAACTGACCACGACATGTGAAATTAAGAAAAATTATATAGTCGAGTGGTAACCTTTGATTACCTGCAGAGCCACGAGGAAGGGTCGGTAGGGAGCAATAGAAATCAACTAAATATCCCAAAGAAAAACTGGAAAAGAAATATCTATGAGGGAGGGGTTTCACCCTTGAATTTCCTAGGTGGGGAGGACATTCCTGTAGCGAGCCACTCTTGTGCACACCTGCTGGGATAAAAAAAAAAAAAAACATATTTCTATCCTTGAATAACACTTGCAGCGAAAAAAAAACAACTGACATAATTATGGAAGGTTAGTAAGTCGCTAAGAATTTATTGAGAGCAGAGAAACTATTCTTGCCGAGACAGAAATCCATAGTCGTTGTGGAAACCAAACCCTCATAAATAGTGTATGGAAGGTGAAACTATGTTATAAGAATTGACTTGAAGGAGATAAGGTGAGCAGAGAGAGGAAGGAAACCCTGGTTCATGAACGAGTTTCAAACGGAATGAACGAAAGGAAACATGACCGAATGGAAGCTAGACTAGGGAATGAGCTAGGTAGGTGCCCTTACTGCTTCCTCCTACCTACACACCATTCGATCAAGAAGTGCATAATCAACTAACCAAATGAGGACAATTTTACTATAGTACAATTTGACTGCTAAGTTTACGAAGGCATACATACTCTACCTCCTCCTGGTTTTGAACCTGTGACCTCTGAAGAGGAAACACATGCTCTTAACCATTAGGCCCACTCAAGCTATAAAATTACAAACTTTAATAAGAATTTAAAGTAAGATTTAAAAAATATATATATATATATGTGTTATTCTTTGTGAAATTATTACATGTTACAATTAGTTACTTAACTAATAATAATAATAATAATAATAATTTATTAATATAATTATTCTAGTTTAAATTTATTTTATTTTATCTAATTAGTGTTTATATTTTCATATAAATTTAAAAATCAGTAACAAATATCTTTGCAAAATTGGGAATGGGGATGAAATAGTGAAAATTTAAAAATGGGAAGAAAGCATCATAATAAAAATAAATGATTTTGCTTAATTTTTATCATAATTGTATAAAAATGGTTGTAGATCATTTGTAAACTTGTTTCAATTGAGCCAAAGTTAAAGCAAAAAATCTGAGGGAAATTTTGGGAATCTGAATAAAACATAAGAGTGAAAATTTAGAAATGGAAACAAAACATTTTAAGGAAACGACTATAGATTTTACTTCATATAGAGATTGTAGTGGTATGGTAATTTTGTGGACATTTTTAAAATTTGTTTCAATTATTTATATGAAAATGAGCTTATAATATCGAGTATTTAAAAGAATTATTAAATTAAAATGTAAATACATTTTGTGTTATAAATAAATTTTATTTAAAATTTATTTAAAGAAAAAATTTAATAATATTTATTTTATAATTGGGTAGGTTAATGTTCAAGTGGTGTAGAGAGCTGGAAGAGTGGTTTCTATATGAAAATTTTGATAGTTCAGGGATTTAATCTGAAAGAAAATGGAATGTGCTATTCTTGCGAGGAGCATGGATTCTTGCAAGGTTTTTAGCACTATGTTCTGCAAAGAATTCGGTAAGTGCTCATGCTAGCTCAACCCTATAACATTCTCATGTTTGTTTAAAGGTAGGGTTATAGTTCATTAGGTTTGGTCATGCTGGTCTTTTTTTGGTCTACCTTTTATGAATCTTACTGTATAGTATTGGGTATGGCGAGACTCGCCCATTAGGTTCATCTGTTTTAAAACGTTTAAGATTTGATGGCATATCGGGGTGACATGCAGTCAGACCCTTCTAGTTTTTGGACTCTTTATTAGTGGACGTGCATAACCCTTACCTAGATAGGAATATAGCTTGCTTTAGGGTGGTCATTATAATGTCTCCATGAACACATGTGCACTATGGTTCTCGAGATATATGGGGTTATAATCAAAATAGGGATATTGACCATATTTGCGATTATCATTCTCTCCGCAATTTACAGAATGCATATGTAGTTCTCCCATAAAAGAGCCAATGAAAAAATGTTGGAATAGGCTCCTTGTTCATGAGACACCCAAGGTTTTCAAGTCTTCCATTATGTTGTATCAGTCTATATGGACTCTGTTGTGGAATAAGTTGATTGACTCCATAATATCTAGAACCTACAAAGATTTCAGCTTCTAATTGTGTTTTTATTGGTGGCATTGTGCTGGGTGCTACTGCTGTTGTTGCTGACATGTTTGAGGGTGTTCTGAGAATACTAGTTTTTCTGTCATACACTCATATCACCACCTTTTTTTTCTGATGCACCATTAATTTTTTGGCTGAGCCTTGAACTATTCTCCACCTTTCTGACCATGGTATCCGATATCCTTGACAATCCATTTTGCATCTGTACCACGTCAGGGTCATACGCATCGATCTCTGGAATGATACATGACTGACATGGTTGGTGGGACATTCGAGAGGTTTATTTAATCTACCTCATATAATCTAGGTAGCATATTCGGGAGGGTGGTGTAGTGCTTAACTTAGTGTTCCTAAATTGAGGTCATAAATTGTCAACCAGGGCTAGTAAATTGTTGAAGTGAGGTGCACTATATGTGCCTAGGTATCTGTTTCTCACTATGTTGTGTTTAGTGTTTTTCTGATGTTTTTGATTTTGTGGTTTTTGTGTCAAGAAGTAAAAGAGCTAAATGTTGATGAAGAACAGTTGTTGGTCACACTAAAAACAGAGCAAAACCTATTCTAAACTATGTATGGCACTAAAGAACAGAAAATGCAAAGCTTGTTAATGACTCATAGCAAGGACATAAATCACAACATGAACTCAATAACTGATAACATGAACTCATCCAATTCATTCATTAGAAATATGTTGGAATAGCTTGAGAAAAGGACAAATTTAGTGCAAATGAGGTTCTCCTAAGTAAACAAACATCTTACAATATTACAAAGTATATTATCCATGGCTAGAAGTTTATTGGAACACACAATTGGAAAAGATTATTTGTAGCACAATAAGATTTCTACTCTGAATTAACTTGTAATGCTAAGATTAATCTATTATACATCTGAGCTTGTCACTACTAAGCCTCATTCGAAAGTTTAGAGATTTTCTAGAATAGTCTTTTGGGAAAAAGGCTTGTTTGTGATATTGCAAAGGATTGCAGAACAATCAAGGCCTTAAACTGATATCACTAATTCCTGTCCATGTGATGATGCATTAATAGAAAGTCAGAACAAGAGTAGCTTGTAAACAATGAAGGTCATGAAGTCTAATTTTGACAGTCAACACAACTTAAAGAACAATGGATAACACTGAACTAGAGTGCAATTGATCAAACTTGAAATACAATGATCACAACTAAACTAGAATGCCATTTACCTAACTTGAAATACAGTGAACTAGAATTGAACTAGAATGCCACTAATCTTAACTGGAAATACAGTGAATAGAGTTGAACTAGAGTGCCATTATCAAACTTGAAATATAGTGACAGAATTAAACTAGAGTGACATCTACCTCCAGAGTACTACAACTAGACTAAAGATGCAACTAATCACTGAAATGTTTCAGCTCTATCTCATTCGGAGTTAGAGGTATTTTGGAATAATTTATAGAAAAGGACTAGCTGCAACATGTTATGTAAATGAGCATGAAAGCATAAAATTCAACAAAGCACAACAAAGCTCTAAAACACCACAGCTATGTCTCATCCAGAGTTAGTGATATTTTGGAAGAGTTCATAAGATCACGACTAGCTGTAACAACTGATGTAATTGAGCACAAAATCATAAAGTTCAGAGAAATGAAACTAACTCCTAAATACTATAGTTATATCTCATTCAATATTAGTGATATCTTGGAATAATTCGTAAGAACAAGACTAGTCTGTAGCATCCAATGCAAATGAATATAAAAACACAAAGTTCAGAAAATTGATTAAACTAGGAATGAAACAAGGCTAAGTTACTTATCTAAACCATATGAACAAATCTTCTCAGGTAGCAGGGGCCCTCTACCACCAAATTAGCACGCAAATCTACTCAATATTGACTCATCTCTTGCAATAAAGTGATGCTTCTTTCATTAAAGGAGAAATTCTTCAAAAAACAGAGTATTATGGTCTTCTGAGATCTAGCAACAAAACAAAATCTAGCTAGTTGTTTCTCGGTCTCCTGAGTCATACCTATAAAAAAATTACATAACTGTCTTTGAGATAAAACAGGAATAAATTTATTTCCCAACTAAAATCAAACTAGAACTCTGGTGGTGGTCTCGTACTATGATTAAGGACATTTGTATAGTCCTTGTCCTATTAGAAGTCTATCTCCTAGTTTTGGTTCCCCACGTGCATAACCACCTGTAGAATTTCGCTCAGACTTTGTAGGGAGCAAGGAACGATGTGGATGAAGTCTGGATTTTACCCATATGCCTTTTTCTTTGAGGTGACACCTGGAACCTGTGAAAACATGAAGACAGCTGTGGAATCAGCAACTAGCTACAGAATGGTTGCATTCTGTAGCTAAGTCTAGTCAAAAATTACTACAACAACAAAATCATGAAAACATAGAAAGTTAGTCATTATATACATTATTAAAGTAATCCTAATCAATCCTATTGATCATTTAAGCCTATAATTGATGAGGGACAAAGGAAATGAAGTGAAATGTGGTGGAAAAGAAGGACATCTTTGGGGCTCAACAGGTGGCAACACATATTTAAGAAATCATCTACCCCATCTGCTAGTTTGATTGCTCATGTTATTAGTGGTACATGCATTGGACATGGGTCGAGGTCTTATATGATCAAGATGATATAATTTAGGTGGTTCATTGGAGAGTTGGTGGCACATTTTTAAGGATCTATCTACCCTTTCTGAAAAACCTTGTGCCTTGCCAAAATCATATATTATACTGGGATGAGGTGGAATTTTAATATGGTGGGGGTCATATTGAATGGATTCGAGTAAAGGTGTCGTTTATCCTAGGAGGAGCCCATTTTTTATTCAAAATTCAAAAAATTATGATTTCTATATATGGATGACAACTCCCATTTATAGTGGCTCTGACACACATTCTATATCTGACCGCATTTGGGATCTAAGGAGTGCGGATCTTCTGATTTAGGTGGGTGGAGCCATAAAGGCAGTGACAATGCAATAAAAGTTTTTGATATTTATTGGGTGAATGATAGGATGGCATAGGTCTACAACATCCTATCTTCTGATACCTTGGGTCAGGAGGTCCTTATTCCTGCCACGTTGGCTTCTAAACGGGTTCGCATCACTGACATGGAGATGGAAATGTGGCCTTTCATGCCATCACAAGAGGCTCCATCTCGTGCCAAGTCAGAACATGGTGATAGGACATAAAAGATGCCACATGATGGCTATAGGCGAGATGGAATTTCCTTATGCAGCCAAATTTAAAAGAGTGGCAAAAATAAAAACTGACATAAACCTTCCTCAGAAATTAAATAGGTGGTTCTGGAGTATGAGGATCTATGGGGGTGGGTGGCTAGTCTTCAAAAGAGAGCACTGATCAGTCGATGGATGTTCTCAGATATGAATACATGTTTTAGTGTCCATTTCATGCATGAAGACGACTGTGCCAAAATACTTTGATGCACATGGGTTCAAGGATGAAGCCTTGTGCAGTTATTTCCATGGCATTTGGGGTTTAATCTGGTTGTGGAGGCTCCCAAGAACAAGCTTGTTTGGGTCAAGCTACTGGGGTTGTCACTTGAATTTTTGATGCTTAAGGCACTATCAGCTATTGGTGACTCCATTGGGAATACAAAGCATGTGGATACGAGAATATTGAGAACAAGTGATAAGAGCATCGCCTGGATGTTGGTGGAAGTTAGTTTTGCGGGGGATCTACCGAGTGATGTGGGCTTGATATGGGGGCAACGTCGACATATAAAATGTGTGAATGACTGGGGGGTTCCCTTCTGATGTTTGATATGTCATAAAATGGGACATATAATGAACCGACGACCTTTTAGATTCTGGCAGAGGGGACGCTACAAAAAATCATGGAGGGGCTCACAAAGGGGAAATCCATCCCTCGGTTCACGTGACCATTGTCACTTGGGTAAGTAAATTGTGCCATCATCTGAATGTGATTTATATGAAACATCTACATCTCTCCAAGAAATGAATCCTTCATATAAAAAATTTCCAGGACACTTGGAAACCATGAACACTACTATTGGCCAGGTCATACTCGTCACACTGTCGCTCCCTCCACCCCTTTTCTCTGCTCATTCACCCGCTCATAAGAAAGCTGAATTTTTTCCTTTTGACTCAATGGAGACACCTCCTTTGGATCCAATTTCAGTGGAAAAATTGAGTGTCTCTCCTATGCCCTCATTGGAATGGGCCTCAACCCCATCCGCTCCTGACCCGGAACTGGGTGCTCCATTAGACTCCCCTAGGAACATGGTGGGGAGCGATATAGAGTCATTATTGGGCAACTCGGTTCTTTAATTGGATGCTCTTACTATTTTTGATAAGGTGCCTTAGGACCCTCCCATATCCATCTCCCCTACTTCGGGTTCTAATATCACAGTGAGGAAAAAATCTAAATCTGGGTCTCGAAATTTTAAAGGGCGGCTTAAGACAAAATATTTATTCCATGAGGAGCTAAATGACTTCCTTGACATCCATATTTATTCTATTGATAACATTCGGTCACTTAGAGCTGGTGTCTTTGATCCAATTTCCAAATGAACTCTATCGTATCTCTCAATGTTAGGGGGAGAGACGACCCCTCAAAAATACTTCACCTCAGAGATATTTTTTCTGATTTGAAGCCATGCATGGATATTTTTCAAGAGACCATGTGTTCTAGGACTAAAGCTATTGGTTCTTTACTTAACATATGACCAGGTTGGCACGCAGTTGGGAGTGATTTAGTTGGCAAGGCAGGGGGCATGTTGGTTATGTGGAATCCAAATTTGGCTAATTTTCAGGAATATAGTTTTTTTGGGGGTATTATCTTGTACGGAACTCTTAGGGGATACGTGAAGAAAGTGCATGTCCAAAATTTTGGGATTTCCTTGAGTCCTCCAATATTTTGCTTATGACAAATTTAATTGTTATTGGAGACTTCAATGAAAATTTCTTGGTGTTCGAATCATGGGGACATAGATTGTGGCCATACCAAGTGGCTAATTTTATTGGGTGGATCTTCAGTGATAATCATCTTTTGGACATTGGTCCTGATCCTATGGCTCCGACTTGGACCAATAGGATAGTGGGCGATGAGTTTATTGGGAAGCAGCTAGATAGAGCTACGGTGTATGAGGATTTAATGCACGACATGGGGAATTTTTGATCAAAGGTGTCTGCTGATACCATATCTAATCACATGATGATAATTTTATCATGGCGTAAGGAGCTGGCTACTCGTGGTGTCCCCTTTAAGCTAAATATAATATGTCTCTATGATCTATAGTATAATCAAATGGTGATGGATTTCTGGAAGGAGGATCAAGTGGGTATGGAAGGATGGAGGAAATTTTCGGGTAAGCTCCGTAGGCTAAAACAGAGAACAAAAATTTGGGAGAGGAAAAAATGAAAGAGTTGCGCAAGGAGCTCATTTCCATTTCTGCAGTAGTTGAAAATATATTTGAAGGGATGAAAGATGTACCCCTAGACCAACAAACTTACAATAAGTTGAATTAGATGGAGATAATAAAGATGGATATTCTTAAGATCCAAGGGGTGACCTAGAAACTCAAGAGCAGGGTCCAATGGCTCAAGGAGGGGGATCTAAACACAAAATATTTTCACAAAATGGAAAATGGATGCAGGAACACTAACTTGATTTGGAAACTTGAGTTGGAGGATGGTACAAATATCTGTGCTACCAAGGATATATAGGAGGCTGCTTTTAAATATTTCTCTGATTTTTACAAATCCAAGGAAGGTATTGATTTTAGAAGAAAGAAATGGGTTTTGGATCATATGTCTTTTATGTTTGATGGAGTTGAAAATGAGGTATTAGGGAAAATCATCACCAAGACAGAGATTGAGGTGATCCTAAAGTCATTTTCTCAGGATAAGAGCCTTGGCCCATATGGATGGCTTGCTCAATTTTTTGTCCATTTTTTTGAATTGATGGCTAATGAGCTATTGATGGTTACTAAGAAGATAAGAATTCGGGCCATGTACCTGGCGACATGAATTATACGTTCATTGCATTGAGTCTGAAATCATCTGCTCCTCGTTCATTCTCTGAATATCAGTCGATTGCTCTATGTAGCACCATTTATAAGCTTACATCGAAAATCATAGCACAAAGGCTTAAAGGTTTTCTGTCCGGGTGCATATCTATGGAGCAGCAAGGTTTCTTACAAGGACGATCCATCCATGATGTTGTGGCATCGACCCAAGAAGTGATTCATTTGATCCACTCATGCAATATGGAGGCTCTAATTATGAAAGTTGATCTGTTCAAGCGTATGACTTAGTGGATTGGTCGTACATCAGACTGGTGCTATTAAAGGTTGGAATATCACTGCTAAATATAAGATGGATTATGGCATGTATCTCATCGGTCAGGTATGCAGTCATCATCAATGGTACCCTTTTGACTTCTTTATTGCTGGCCAGGAGCTCCGACAAGGATGTGCATTATCTCCATTGATCTTCTTCCTTATTATGGATGGATTTAGTAAACTTCTATCGATGGCTAAACATGATGGTTACTTTTTAGGTTTATTCTTTTTGCCTACTGTTTCTATATCAAATTCCTTGTTTGTAGATGACTTAATCATTTTTTACAGCCTTGTTCGGAACCAATGGTTCCCTTTACATTATATACTCCTTCAGTTTGGTGTTGCTACTGGCTTGCATATCAACAAAGGAAAGTCTCTTTTGATATATGCATCCTGCGATATGAATGAGATCAATTTTATTGCAGAGTTCCTGGGGGTTCAAGACAAATTGTTATCAGATGGTTTCTCATACCTGGGTTTTAAGCTAAAGCCATGTGGTTACAAGAAGGAGGACTAGTTGAGGCTAGTGGAAAAATTTAAATGAATAATTCTCAAATGGTCACACAGATGGTTGTCATTTAGGGGGACGATATATTCTTATAGAAGTTGTGTTATTACACTTTGTGGTTTACTAGGGCCACTTGTTGTATTTTCCAGTTCACATGGTGGCTCAGATCAATGAGGTGGTATCACATTTCCTATGGCCCGGTGCCTCCAAGACCAAGAAGCTGCACTTATGCAAACTCCATATAATATCAATGTCGAAGGAGGTTGGAAGGTGGGGTCTCTTGGATGTGTGCTCATTTTCAAATTCCCTTCTAATTAAATCATTCTAGAGAGCTATCACCACAAAGGGAAATTCTTCTGATATAATCCATTACAAATATGTACATGGGAAACCACTACTACAGATATACAAGGGGTCGATTGTCATAGTGAATAAGTAATCCATCATATGGAAGAGTTTCAAGAAGGTGATACATTTGGTAGTTGAAATATTAGTTTGGAAATTTTGAAATGGTCACAATATCATCCTGGGTTTTGATCGTATTCTGGGTATCAGTGAAGGAAGGTTGTTGGATGATAGGACAATCCAGAGATTTGCACAGAGGGGTATTTTCAATTTATCGCAATTTATTTTGTGTTGGCAATAGGGGGTTCTGAAGTGGAAGAATACAACACATATTAGGTTTGTAGATGAGGATGCACGCGTATGGAATTAGTAAACCAAAGCCCTACAGGAAGGGGGGTTATGTCATAATCAAGAAGGTGATAAAATAATTTGGGAAGGGGGTATGAAGGGGGGAGGTCTGATAGTGAAGGAAGTGTACTTAAGCATCATTTTAAACCAATTACTGGAGAGAACCTCGTACCCATTCAGGAAGTACTGGAGTTGGAAAATTCCCCTCAAGATTCTCTTGTTTGGCTGCCTGGAGTGGAAAGGCCGGATCTTGACATGGGACAAGTTTATGAAACGTGGTTTCCATGGGCAGATATGGTGTTCTTTTTTTCATGCTCAGGAGGAATCATCATCACATATATTTTTATCCTGTCTATTCACACACAATATGTTGTCTCTTTTATCTCATTACATCATTGGACCGGGATGGTGCCCGAACAATTTCATAAACACCTTCGAGGTATGGGGAGCATCTAAAAATAATTATAATTATTTTCCTTTCTATTTGATGTGGGAAGTATGGCTTCCACACAACAGTTTTATTTTCAAAGGGAAACCAGCTATCATCGGTCACATTCTTTGAGCCATCATGGTTTGGTTGGCTGCCCAGCCTCATCATGCCGCATCTACAAAGGATATGTCTATCTGTATCCGGCCACATCCTATCACCTTGCTGGCAATGTATTTTGATGGGGCACAACAAGAGGGATGCTATGGATGTGGGGCGTGGATTAAAATGGGAAATTTGGATCGTCATCAGATATTTTGGAATGGAGGGGAAGGCACTAACATTAAGGAAAAGCTTCTGGATTTATGGAGCGAATTGTGGGTGGCCTATAATTTAGGATTGCAATCTGTTAACATTTATGGGGATGCAAAGGTTGTCATTGATGGTATTGGTGATAAGATAATTTTTCAGCCAAGAGGTTTACATGGGTGGATCTCTCGGGTGAATAATCTTCTCCACAAGATCAATGATCCACCAATATTGCATATATATAGGGAGTTCAACTCTCCAGTAGACAACCTATCAAAATAGGGCCTCTCTGATCCTATGGTCAGTATCAACATATCTTATATTCGGGGGGATCAATTGCTAAAAAAATATGTGGTTTCTCTTCCCTGACTTCTACAATTGCTATCGGGCCTCCGTTTTTTTATTGGTATTTTTCCCACAAGTACATTCACATAATTGCCACTACAGGTTTTTAACACCTGGGCACAACGATCCATGGTGCATCTTGGCACCGCTGTGACGGGACTCATGCAAGCGAGCCTGCTAATATCACTAGTTCTTGGATTGAATTCAAAAAATCCATTTCTGTTTTGATTTGTGGTTGTGTTCTATCATCTACAAAGGATCGCATCTGGGCACATATGTTGTTTATGATGATTTTCTTTGGTGCCTCTATCGACCTCTTTTGTATGCACAACTTAGAATTTTTTCATCATGGGGCTTCTTCATCCGTCTCTATGTGGACCATGTTTGTGATGTATCTCTCATTTTTCTTGTGTATGGGCTTTGCACCCAGATACTTTATGATGTTTTCTCTATTTTGCTCATCTATGCAGGGGAGATATTTATATGGATTGGACAACCAGTGGTTGCTCAGATGATTTTGAACATTGTTATGTCGATGAATCTTTTGATTATGTACTATCACTTATATATAAACAACATTTTTTCTTTTTCTAAAAAAAAATAAAAAAGAAAAGAAAAGAAAGAAGGTTAATAACTTTTATAATAGTTTTTAATGCATGTATATATAAAGACATATATGAAATTTTAAAAATATTATTAATAATAAAAAATTTAGTGTAGGTTATAAACAAAATATTTCTATAAATAAAGTAAAGTAATATGAATGTGTATTAAAAATATATTAATTACATAAAAATATTTTAATACGGAAATAAATAATATATTTTAATAGCTAAGTTAACTAAAATATTTCAATGTTAAGTATGTATATATTATATAAAGTAATTGAAAAAATAAATTTCTATGCTTAAAATATTTTAAAATGTTTCAAGTAGTTTTACATTTTGAACTATTTCTAGCTTTTATTTTTAGGTCAATTTTATTGTTGGAATTGCAAATTGAAGTTGTTGCATTGTTTATAAAATTTTCAAAATGAATTTATAAAGTGATGTATCCATTTATTCTTTCAAAAATGTAATTTAAATGTGTGTGTCCATCTTAACCACTGATTTAACAACTAAGAAAAATTACATCTCTTGAGTTGCAAGCATTTTTCAAATTTGCATCCTAAAAAAAGGTTTGCATATCAAAAGTTTTATGCATTTTGAGAGTTGCAAAATAAATCTATTCTGATATATATTAAAGTTTCAACATTTTATTTATATCATTATCATCACAAATTAATAAAATTTTTAATTTTCTAGATTTGAATACATCTTGAAATTACTAATTATTAATGCTAAAAACATAATTTAGTGTAATATTATATTATAGACTATATAGTTTATAATATGAATACTATCTAATAATTTTATTATGTCTATCATTTATTTAAAATGTATAATAGTTGGGATATATGGTGATTCAAAATTATATATATATATGTATGTATGTATGTATGTATGATAGATATTGGTATGACTCAAAGTTGGTTTCAATTGTTACCACTATACTTTTAGGAGCTATTTCTCTTCGATAGAAACTAGTATTAAACAAAATTGACCAAAAATTAGTTGGAGAAAAGCTATTTTATTTATTATTTAAACCACCCAACATATAAATTTGCAAATTAAACAACTTAAATTTATAATTTTTAAAAATGTATACCCTATTAAAAACCATATTGAAGAATTTGAACCTCAATCATTCTATTACTAAACACTTAATTTTCATAACCATAAAAATTAAACGTCCCTAATTTGACTTTTCTAATAACTTTGGATTTAGACGAACATTTACAAGATTCTTTAATCAACATAGATATATATTAAACAATTATTTCATAGATACATATATTAAACATTTATTTTCAAAGATTTAATATAAAAAATAGTATTTGTTTATGTATAAAGGTTTGGTAAAAAATTAAATGGAATTGAAAGCATTAAATTTCAAGTATGAATATTTGAGATTTAAGTATAAAAATATTCTTTTTTATATATTTATTAAAAAATTAATGTAATATTCTTTTTTTATATATTTATTAAAAATTAATGTAATGTTTTTAAATTTCTATATGTGTATATTTTTTTAGTAGAGTTTCTAAAATTTTAATTTAAATAATAATAATTATTAGATTTAGAGTAGGGATTTAATTTTTATAGAATATTTTTGAATTTTTTTAGTAGTAGTTATAGAGCAAAAGTTGAACTTTATCCTAAAAGTAATTATGTCATTTTCATATTTTTAATTAAATTGATTAATTTAAAAAAAATATTATATGAACATATTTCATATGAAAAATAATTATGGTTTTTTGGGTATGTGGTATTAGTAAGCCTTTGTAACAAAGTCTATTTACATGTTAAGATTATTCATGGTAAAGTGCAAATGAATCTCCATGGTTAAAAGTTCCATTACTTGTATATATGCTTCACTCATATATTAATTCTTTTAATAACCAACATAGAGTAATCTTAACTCTGGATCTACCAAGTGCCTAGAGGGATCAGACCTATTGAGATGTAAAGAGATTCAATCCCTCTTGGGATTTGGTAGATTTGGAGATAAGAAGTTTAGCTTAACTGATGAACAACAATTAATAAAAATAAAAATAGTCACCTGGAGCTCAAAAATCATTCATAACTTGATTGTTGAAAATTAGCAGCAAGAAAATCCTAATTTAATTTTCCCTTAAATTAAATTAGGAGATAATTGAAATTTGACATCAAAAGACAATTTGAATGAGTTGACTGAGTTGTTATCACTTAATTAGCTTAGATAATGTGAGTTGTGGGCTTAATTTGAGTTGTGTACATTGGATTTACTTGAGTTGTGTATAGTGATTCCTAAATTTTAGGAGCCTAGGTTGAGTTTAATTTCAGTTGTAACAATTTAATTTAGTTAAATTGAGTTAAGGTTAGTGAAACTAGTTCTAACTGTTGGAGGAACTAGTAGGAGGTCTAGCAGTGGGGTTCTAATTTAGTATTTAACCAATTACCTCATTAAACAACTAATAATTAACTCATGCATGCATTAAATTCGAGTTACCTAGTTGATATTTGAGTTCAAGGGCAGTGTACTATCGGTTATATAATTATCCAAGTTGTACAGGTGGTGCATGCAGCCAGAGAAGGGCTTATAGGGATTGCATGGTTGTGGATGGGGGTTTCCCTAATTAATAGGGGGATAATTCCTTGAGAACCAACGCAAGGAAATAGGAGCTTGGAAGGTACGAAAATTGGCTAAGTGTTGGCGAGAGTCAATGTGATAGATTATACTTGTGTAGAGGTTGCTGAGACTTAAGAAAGAATTGTATTTCTTTTCTATTTTCTAACTAATGAAATATATATAGGAAGGGCTTTTGATGAGCTGATTTCCCCTATATATATCCTCATGTATGTGTATTGATTCGTGTCGCATGTTTTGGATATATGCTTTTAATCGTGAATTTATTTCTACAGATGAGTAGAGTAGATTTGAGTTGTATGCTTGAGACCAATATATGAGCACTATTGAATATAAAATTAATTTCCAAGTGGTATCAGAGATAGATACATATTAGAGGAGAATTCAAAGATGTATTTGAAGGAGGCTCGAAATTCAAAATCAGTGTTATAGGTTTTCTCGAGGAATGAGAATATGACATCTAATGGGCATGGAAGATCTGCATGGTGGTACTATTAGATGACAATGGGCTGCTAGAATAAATCAAGAAAGATGTAGTAAAACCCCCATATTTTGATGCCCAAGATCTCACTAAGTAGAATAAGGATGTGGCTAAAGCGAGGAGAATCATATTGGAGAGAGTTAGATATGATATTGTCTCGAATATCCACATAAAATTAAATCCATTGGTGTGATGTGGAAAAAAATGACAAAATTATTTGATAACAATAGTGACCACCGGAAGCTGGCACCCAAGGACAAGCTTCAGAGCATCAAATTGCAAACGAATGAATCAATTTTGTAGTACTCAAGAAATTTTACACAACGTTGTGATGAACTTGGCGAGGTGGGTGCGACTATCCTCGAAGAAGATTTGGTAGCTCTAGCTTTGTTGGGTCTTCCCAAGATATGGCACAATTATCAAGATTTCATAAATGGTAGAGACAAACTACCAAGTTGGGAGTAGTTATGGTTTGATATAGTGTAGGAAGAAATAAGGTGGAGCAATAGAGATGGGATTTCATATAAGGTCAAGGATGAGGAGCACTGTGTCTTGGCTAGAAAGGAAAAGACATCCCATTCCAAAGTAGAATATACTCAGGAAACAAAGAAGAAAGACTTATCAAAAATAAATTTTTTTCACTGTCATGGGCTTGGATACTATGCCACAGAGTGTCCACACAAGAAGGCTGACATGAAGCCATCATTAGGAGTTGCAAGTGAAGCATACACGGTGACATCGATGATTGGTAGTGTGTGGTATAAAGATAGTGGAGAATCATTCCATATAACAGGAAACAAAGAAAATTTTAGTGACTTGGAGGAGAAGGACCTCCAGATGCACATCAAGATAGGATATGATGGAAGGTATAGCAAGACCAGTATCAATATATTTACTTTTCAGAGGGATTTTGGCTCCCCTCTCAAATTAAATGATGACATGTAGATTTCGGGTCTGAAGAAGAATTTAATTTCAGTTTCTATGTTGGAATATCATTGCTATGATATGATATTTAGGAAAAGGAAGGATTTTCTTAGACACAACGCCACAAGAAAAGTGAAGTGGATTGGGTTTTGAGTGAAGAATATCTACAAATTGGATATGCAATATTTTGCAACATTGAGCATGAAAGTAGAGAAGTTGTAGAGCCGAGACATCAGTGAATTGTGGCATAGAATACTTGGCCATTTTCACCATGGAGCTTTGAAGATCATGCAACATATTTCTACAAGAGTTCCCCTGGATGCAGTAGAGCAGCGAGATACATGTAAAAGGTGTACACTAGGAAGTACATCAAATCCACCTTTCATGATAAGGATAGTAGAACACAAGTTGTCCTCGAAAGAGTTCACTCAGATGTGTGTGGACCCTTCTTGACAACCTCCACGACCAAAAACAACTATTATGTTATATTTATATATGATTTCTCACGTAAGTGTTGGATTTTCTTCATGTAGAAGAAAGACAACACATTCTTCAATTTTTTTTAATTTAAACCACTTTTTGAGAAATAAACTAGCAGGAAAGTGAAGGCTCGCAAGAGCAATAATGGTGGAGAATATGTGTCTAACAAGTTTAACAAATTTTGTGCGAAGGAAGGTGTTCCGCGTGAGTTGAAAACACCCCATAACCCACAACATAATGGGGTGACCGAGAGGAAGAACATATGTATTGAGGTAGCTGCGCAGGCAATGTTGCATGATCAGGGCCTACCATTGCACTTGTGGGTTGAAGCATGCAACACAACAGTATATGTGAAGAATAGGAGTCCTCATTAGATTCTTAAGATGAGTACACTAGAAGAAAAATTTTCAAGGAAGAAACCAAATATGTCACACTTCAGGATTTTTGGTTCATCAATTTAATGTAATGTTTCCAAGGATGTAAGGAAAACTCTAGAGCCAACAACAGATTTGGGAATTTTTATGGTGTACACTGATACACCTCACAACTATCGGGTGTACCTACCATCTCATAGGATGATATTTGTTCGTAGAGATGTGAAGTTTGATGAAGAGAAGGAACTAAGGTGTTCCATTGAGAGGGAGCTTCAATTGCATGTAGATGAGGAGATTTTGGCTCCAAAGGGAGAACCTGAGGATGTTGTGGAGAAACCACAAGTAGAGGACTAGAGAGTGGAGGAACCCACTCATGCAGAGACATCAAGACAAGTAAGGAATCACACTAGGGAAGTTAACATTTTATTGCATGATGCTAGAGAGAATGTGGGAGCACCCACATCATAACATGGGCAAAGGAGGTCACCAGATCAATAGACTAGATACATGGCTCTGATGAGTGAGATAGTTGAGACAAAACCATCCTGATTCAAGAAATAATTACAACAACTAATATGAGTTGATGTCAATGTAGAGTAATATGATTCCATCATCATAAATTTTTTTTGGAAAGTGGTCCAAAGACCAAAGAACAAGTCAGTGGTAGGTTCAAGGTGGATCTATAAGGTTAAGCAAGCAGTATATGGAAGCCTTAAGAAATAAAAGGCTAGATTTGTGGCCAAGGGGTTCTCTCAAGTGGACGGAATTGATTATGAGGAGACCTTTGCTCTAGTAGCTAGGTACTCTTCTATCAGATCAATTCTAGCACTTACAACATAGATGGGATGGAAGATCCATCAAATGTATGTCAGGACAACATTCCTCAATGGAGTGATTGAGGAGGAGGTGTACATTGAACAACTAGAAATATTTGAGACCTTCGATAGAGAGTCGCATGTGTATAGACTCAAACGAGTGTTGTATGGATTGAAATAACCACCCTGTGCTTGATAAACTAGGATCGAAAACTATTTCACTAGGTTGGGCTTCACCAAAAGTGAAGTAGATACAAACCTTTACCATATTTTTGTTGAAGGTAATATTTTTATTATAGTATTATATGTCGATGATTTGATTTTAACCAGTGATGAGAAGTTGATCAAATCTTGCAAAGAGGATATTGCAAGAAAATCCAAGATGAAGGTCATGGTACTCATGCATTATTTCCTCAGTTTGGAAGTATGGCAAGGAGATGGGGAAATATTTGTCTCTTAGGGCAAGTACAATGATAATATACTGAAGAATTTTTTCATGGAGAGTAGAAAATACATGGAAAATCATTTATGAGGAAATTGGAGGAGGGCGGATGCCACTTCAGTTGAGGAAGTGGAGGCCACTATTTACAGGCATCTTGTGGGTTCACTTATGTATTTTGTGAACACATGACTAGACATTGTTATGCAACTAACCAACTTAGTCAAGAAATGTTTAAGCCAACCAAACTGTATTCAAAGGCACCCAAACATGTGTTGAGATACCTTAGAGACACTACACAATATGGTATTTGGTACAAGCAAAAAGAGGGAGTGAAGCTCCAAGGCTTCAAAGATGCAGATTGGGTGGGAAGTCCATCAGATCAGAAGAGCACTTGAGGATGAGTTTTTAGTATTAAGTTAGCAAAAGTTTCTTAGTACAACAAGAAGCGAAGATCAATTGCACTCAGTTCATTAGAAGAAAAGTACTTGGTTAAGAGTTAAGAAGCTTGTGAAAATATCTGGGTGAGGAATATTCTTGTTGGGTTATTTTGTTGTGTAACCAGCTCCAAAATTAGAAGAAAAGAGATATCATAAATAAGCCACTTCGAGGGGGAAACCTCCAATACATTACATAAATGAACAATTCTTGGATGATACGATTTACAAAACCTCCTTTCTATAAATAGGAGTCCATGGGGCCATAATGTAATCCTAGTGGGCCACAATGTAATCCTAGCTGACCTAACAATAATAATTTAAGGGCATAATAATAACAAAATGGGGGTTACAAGGGTACAATAATAACAATAAGGGGTTTACAATAATAATAATAATAAGGGACTATACTAGTGATATAGGGACCTAACATGCCCCTCTCCTTCAAAAAAGTGTTTTCCTCAATGCTTGAGTAGCTCCGGGTGCTTCTGTATAAAATTCTCATCCTCCCATGTAGAATCTTCAGTGGGTAAGTTCTTCCACTTGATGAGATACTCTGAAATTGATCGATTCTGTAGCTGTCGAGTTCTTGTTTCCATGACCGCTTCAGGTTCCAATATGATTTTTCCTTCCTGATAAAGTTCTGGAAATATTGTTTGAACTGGAAGATTTTCACCTATAACCTTCTTTAAGCATGAAACATGGAAAACTAGATTTACTCGCGAAGAAGCAGGAAGCTCCAATTTGTATGCCATAGTACCAATCTTTTGCAACACCTTGTAAGGACCATAGTACTTTGGTGATAATTTATTATCCTTCTTAGCTTGCTTGAGGAAATTTTTTTTGTATGGTTGTAGCCGTAAAAATACCAAATCTCCTACATCAAATCTTCTCTCGCTACGATGTTGATCTACCTGTTGTTTCATTTGATTTTGTGCCAAATTCAGGTTATCCTTTAATAGTTGGAGAACTTCTTGTTGATGCTCGATGCGATCTTCCACTGCTTGAACCTTCAAATTTTCCCTTAAAGATGATGTGATGGATGGTGGATGATGATGGTCCTTTATGGTTCGTCACCAAAGACATTTTCAATGACACTTTTGGTGAGGGTCGTTAAAGGCCCATCACTAATTCTCTCTTTGGTGACACTTCTAGTGACGAACTTTTAATGACCCTCACCAATTCTCTTTTTGTTACTTTTGGTGACGGTCAAAAAATGTCTGTCATCATTGATCATTAAAAAACCATCACTGTAAGTGTATATAGTGATGGTCCTTTATGGTCCGTCACCAAAGACATTTTGAATGACACTTTTGGTGAGGGTCGTTAAAGGCCCATCACTAATTCTCTCTTTGGTGACACTTCTAGTGACGAAATTTTAATGACCCTCACCAATGCTCTTTTTGTTACTTTTGGTGACGGTCAAAAAATGCTCGTCATCATTGATCATTCCAATGAGTTTTTGATGACGCTATGTGCCTGTTAATATATTTTTTTGTCAAAATTTAACGATTTAATACCATTATTGTGGAGTATTTTTTATAATATGTCCAAATCCATAGTGGTTAGGGTCAGTCAATTTTTTAGAAGTAATTAGTGTGTATCATTTCCCTCAAGTAATAACTAGTCGAATAGAGATTTCCTATCATGAGTCAACACATGATTCATATATATTTAGTTTATTATCTAGCAAATTCCCTTTAGATAAAGTTCCACTATTGTGTGTAGGAAATATATTATTTAATACATAATCAAGCTTTGACAATTCTATTAATGAGAAAAACCTAACGATCCTCACCAATCTAGGCATGCCTTAAATTAATGCTTTGGCACACAATAACATTTCTTAGCACTCCACATGTATTGGAACATCTTTGTACCTAGAACATCTTGTGATGACACTTACGCCCAAGCACATGGTGGCATGCGCTAGCACAACATCGAACTCTCCTAACATGTGTTGGCATGCTGCATATAGTCCCTAGCATGCCCTGGAACACCTTGGTTGAATGCATTGACATACATTAGCACTTGGCATGTATTGGGACCTATTATTAGTGTGCCTAGCATGCCCCTTTTCAAAAAGATAAAGTCCTGACTTATTAACCCTCTTATTGGTTCTTCCTTTTGTTCCCTTGACACATATTGATATACCCTGGCACCCTGCACCACATCCTTAGCACCTAGCATGTATTGGCATATCTTGGCACTATTAATTGGCACATGGTATAATTAGCACACCCTGGAACTCCCAAGCACACTTTGGGAATTCTTGACATGCCTTGATATTCCCTAGCATGCCTTACCAATGCTTAGCATACCTTGTCATTCCCTCCTTGGCATGACAACTAACACTCATTAACACTAGTCTCTGGCACACGTTCCTCATATTCATTAACTTTCATGAATTTTTACTTAGTGCTCCCTTAATGTTTTTTCCTAGTAATCCTTAACACTCATGAACATGCATTATCACTCTCTAGCACACCTTAGCACTCTTCAACATTCCCTTCCACTTCATAACATGCATAACACTAGTCCTTGACACATATTGGCACTTGGCACGTGTTGGCACTTGGAAAGTCTTAGCATGTATGGAATACGTTGAGATGCCTTGGTATGATTTGGCATGGTTTAATATTAAATTTATTTGTGATTATCAGTTGTTGGAAATTAGATGAGAAGCAACAAAGGAATACTTGGCACTTAGAATGCACTAAGACTTTGCACTTGGCACCTATTGCTGCCTAGTGTTGGTGTGCCTAGCATGCCCCTCTTGGAAAAGGTAAATTGATGACTTATTAACCCTCTTATGTGTTCATTTCCTTGTAGTTAAACTTTTTTCTCCCTTTTGTTGTCTTGACATTCTCTGACACACATTGACACACCCTTGCACATCTTGGCATGCCTTATCACTTGGCACATATTAGCATGTTTGACATGTATTCCCACTATCTGGCACATCAAGGGGGTGAAGAGAGATGTAGTCCTAAAGTAGGTCGAGTACGAGGGTGAGTAAGGGTTGCTAAAGGGAGGTCATGATCATCCTCCAAGAGCAAGATCATCATGTGAGTGTTCAAAAGAATGTTACATACCTTAAGGGTCGGTTTGCACTAGGAAGTAGGATGGCATATTGTTGGTTCTCTTCTGGCAGATCGAGCTTAAGAGAGGTTTCTCATGAGAATCTGGGCATGTGATTTCAATGGTGTCTTTGTGTGAAGGCCGCATCAAATTATGAAATGTTGAAATTTGCAACAAGAAACAGTGAGATTGGAAACCAGAAAGGAAAAAAAAAAATGCACCCACACTGGTGAGGAATTTTGATGCACCAGGAGTGAGGAATGTGGGGCGTCTAATTTATTTTTCCCTTAAATAAATTGGATAATAAATTGTAATTTCATCTCATAACAACTTGTGTCAGTTAATTAAGTCATGATGACTGAGTTAGCTCAAGAAATTCAAGTACTTGAGGGTCTAAGATGAGGCATCTAGAGGGATTCTAATATTTTTTGGGTCCAGTTGAAATTGATGCATTAGTGGGGTGCAAGTGTAATTAACTCAATTAAATGCGTTAAAATCAGTTTAACTGGTTCTAACTAAGTTATGAGCTAGTGAGAGGTCCAGTGAATTAAATTAGATTTAATTCACAATGAGTGATCAATCATATAACTGATAATTCGCTATTAATAGTTGTATGCATGTCAGTTTCGAGGAATACCCAATTGAGACAGAGGTTAAAGGGAACATAACTATCAATTGTATTCAGAGAAAATTTCCCATGTGAAATTATAAAGTCATTGGGATTCCATAATGGATTGCACAATCAAGGAAGACTGATTTTCCTAATTAATGAGTTAATTCCCTAGGAATTGCATGAGCAAGGCAGGCTGAAGTAAGGATCGGAATTGGCTAAGTACTAGATCGAGTTTGCCTAGATCAACGGGAGACAATTGACAGAGTGTTGGAGAATCTCATGAGAGATTAAGCATTAATGTATTGTTTCATGATTCCTTGACTTAATAGTACACAATAGAGATAAAGGGGTTTTGAGCAGTTTCTTTCCCCAAATACATCATGTTGTTGTGCGATTGATAATTTATTTCTCTTACTTATATGTGATTGTGCGATCGTGTTTTGTTTCCGCAAATTGTAGGAAGGATTCAATATCTTGTTTTAGTAGATTACAAGATTAGATTGAATATTGTTGGTTAGATTTTCTACATGGTATTAGAGCAGAAATTTTTTGGGCGGCGAGTTTGCATAGAATATTTGAATATTTTGGTGTAAAATTTTCAAAAACAAATAGGCTATTTGGATTCCTTGCAAAAATCTACCGAAATAGAAAAAAAAAATCGATCGAATCGGAGCTCGGATGAGGGAGATATCATCGATTTAAAATCAACTCTTTTTTAGAAACTTTTTGTAACGTCGGGACAATTACACTGTGCGCGAGTCAAGAACCTATATGTAATTGAGGTACCAGATGCATGCAAAGCTTTGAGGAGAAAGGTAGAAGTTAGAGACTTGGTGGTTTAAAGGGAGCATAAATACCTCTCAACATGAATCTTCATGAGAAGCAGTCTCAAAAGGTTGTGGAGTAGCTGCCACAATTGGAGAAGCAGAGAGGAGACTGAGTGGAAGCATCCACTCAAGCAGAGACCTCCATGAGGGGGAAATTTCGAGCCAGATGGGAAGAGGGAGCAGCCATACCTGGAGGTGTAAGCTAGTGGGGTGATGTGTAGACATAATCCCAAGATAAGAAATTTGGGCAAGGTCCATTGAGATGGCGTGTGATCTCATGGATCGAACCTGGCTACGAGGAGCCACAGTACAATAGTAGTAGGAAGGATCAGTTAAATTGATGTAGTCAGATGTCAGCAAGACAAAAATCAGAGTCAGATGTCAAATACTGGATCACAAATTAGAGTTAGCAATAGTTCAAAGGGCACGGATGTAGATGTCAGCAGCAGCGCAAAGAATCCAGTACTAGACAGATGCAGTAGCTAGCAACAGTCAGAAGATTCTGATGACAAATGCATTATACTGATTAATTTGTTCGGAGGCTATTCAGTTTTAGGACTTGCAGGTGCAAACAACACTAGACAAGTGTAGCATGCAGAACATTCCAAAAGTACCGAATGGAGATAGATTGAATTCCTTTCTTTTTGAGAGGGAGTATTGAAATTTGCAACAAGAAATAGTGAAATTGGAAACTAGAAAGGACAAAAAAAAATGCACCCACACTAGTGAGGAATTTTGATGTACTAGGAGTGAGGAATGTGAGGCGTCTAATTTATTTTTCCCTTAAATAAATTGGACAATAAATTGTAATTTCGTCTCATAACAACTTGTGTCAATTAACTAAGTCATGATGATTGAGTTAGCTCAAGAAATTCAATTTAAGGTGATCGAGGTGGATATTGGTGGCCACCCGCCTATTCCACTTGGGCCCTCGCCATTGTCTCTTTCAGTTTTTCAGTTTCCTTAATTGTAGCACAGTTTACTATTTTTGTCAGTTTTTCGGGTCCTGAACTTCCGGAGCCATTTTGAGGCCCCAAACGACGTTTTTTGGGCAAGAAAGGTTTAGCAATTTCATAGAAATCGCATTAGCAGTTGTAGTCCTCGGAGAGATCTTTCTAACAAGGTATCATGTGCGTCAAACGAAGATCATATGACCAAGTTACGACCCCAGAAAGTTGGCTGCCCAACTAACCCCAACGAGGCCCACAAACTCTTGGTGTTACATCTCCTCGGGTTAGGGTTTTGGTTGTTTAGGATTTTATCTTATTTTTAAATAATAAAAAAGACCCTTCATCCTTATTGTAACACAGTTCAGAGGAACATAACTATCAGTTGTATTTATAGAAAATTTCCCGTGTGCAATTATAAATTCATTGGGATGCCATGATGGATTGTGCAATCAAGGAAGGTTGATTTTCCTAATTCATATGGAGATAATTCCATAGGAATTGCGTGAGCAAGGCAGGCTGAGAATTGGCTAAGTATTAGACCGATTTTTCCTAAATCAGCAGGAGACAATTGGCAAAGTGTTGGAGAATCTCAAGAGAGATTAAGCATTGTATTGTTTCATGATTCCTTGACTTAATACAAAATAGAGATAGAGGGTTTTGAGCAGTTGCTTCCCCGGATACATCTTGTGTTGTGCGATTGATAACTTGTTTCTCTTACTTATATGTGATTGTGCGATCGTGTGTTGTTTCCACAAATTGTAGGAAGGATTCAATATCTTGTTTTAGTACATTACAAGATTAGATTGAATCCCGTTGGTTAGATTTTCTACATGAAATAGAAGAGAGGGTTGATACCATCTTTCCTTATGGTGGTTAGTAGGCCGCAAGGTCTATGATAAAGACCAACATAAATGGAGGAGGGCTTGCACTGTAATTTAGAGCCATAACAAAAGTCGACACAGGTGTAATATTGACTGATTTAACCCTAGTTTGAGGGTCGACATTGAGATCTGAAGTTCATGTCAAGATTCAGTCAAAGAAATGCCCAAAATCTATGGATCCATATGAGCTAGGTCGAGTCTCTTATGGAGGCAAGAGTCATGTTTTTTCTATGTGTGGATAGGGTTTGTTCTACAACAATTAGAAGTACATAAATATAATGCCCTAGTTAGGACAATTTCCTAGCATGTTTAGTTCATAAGGTATGACCTTAAGACTATGACAAATTTGCGTAGAAGAAGATGGGTTGTGACCCTTAGAGCGAGGTTTATTTCTGCAATAAAGACCACAGATCTGGAAGATGGTTTGCAGATTCAGTATGTGTGGAGACAATAGATCCAAAGGAGGGTGGAACCTGAGCAGAAGATTGAGCATGCAGAAGAAATGTGCCATATGGAGAATGGATTGACATGCAGAGGAGTTGATTTTGGTGGACTTTCCATAGATTTTTAGACAAATATCTTAAGAAACCTATAAAAAATTAGTAAATGGACTGTTAGTGGCTGATTTGTGACCCCAGTTCAGTCATCTACAGATTGTTAGAAGTATGATAAGAGGAGTGATTCATATCTGTTCGTAGATTGGACAACAAAGATCAAATTGTCGATACACAAGAACAATGATCTTGAGAGGACTCAAACCCTTGTTAGGTGGCAGATTTGAAGAGCCCTAGATGAAGACAATATTGTGGGCCCTAGATCAGTAAAAATAATTGACTGTGGTTGGGCAGATTGATGGTAGTCCAAGTACAGTTGGAGGGTTGTTAGGTTACTGTCAAAGAAGAGCCCTAACTCTTGTTCTGGTGAAGGACAACAAAATTGGTAGAAGGGTAGGTGTATAGGGCCTAAGGATGTGCAGACTTTGAAGGACTAAAGTAACAGTCAAGTGGGCGAACCAACTAGCCCTAGTTCACTATATTGTAGAGGATTGATTCAGAGAGAAGAAGGGCAGCCTCCATAGCCCTGGACTTCTCATCTTGGAGCTATAATATGGAAAAAGTGGGCATACGAAAGAGTTGTTCACAAATGGAATTGTGAACAACTTGTTACCACTCAAACTAGTAGTGGACCTAAAAGGTGTTCCTAAGAGGGCAATTGCTAGGACAAGGGAAACGATGGAGGCTTAGCCCATTGTCACCACAACTAAGGCTCTGTGCTCTTCACGGAATTTCACTGATGGGTGGAGTCTCGGTAGTTTAGGAAGTCACTTGTAGAGTATTGGTCAATGAATAGGTGGGAAGTGACCCTCGAAACCTTTCTCTAAGATAAAATAAAGAGTGGGACTTGCTTTCCTTCTAAGAAAGTGAATTTATCTTCTAGGGAGAGAAGAGGGGGATTGAAGGGTTGAGGGAGAAGAAAAATACTTATGAAGGAAGTTCTCAATCCCTAAAATCCTTTGGGAACTTGGATTCCCAAATGGTCCTTGATGAAAGGCCTTTGACACTAAATGGGACCACACGGGGCCAAGTGGACCCAGCCCAGGTTCGGGGATGGAATTTAGCAACCAATGATGTTCCTATACTGGAAAGGTTAGGGGAAAGGATTAGACAAGAGTTTCTACTTCGATAGGTCAAATTGATCCTACTAGGTTCTATCCTTAGGACCACCTAGGCAAAACTTGATCCTAGAGCTAGGGCTTGAGGTATCTGAATATTCCACCGTCGGAATTGGCCCAAGTTTTGAGGAGAGTGAGGGTACCCAACAACGTAGCTACCTCTAGGAGATAGAAGTTTTCCTCTAGCTAGATTCCTAGGAAATTGTTGCCCTAGGTGACCTAATGGGGCTAGACCTAGGGAATGTGAAAATTTTCTTTAACTCTAAATCTCCAAATTCATCAAATTATATCATGTATTCAAACCTGATCCTCTATGTTAACCATTCTGAAGATAACACTGAGAACTTACTATAGAACCATCACCTACATGTAGTGATCTTATTCTATGAGCAAACAACCTACTTTCGAGAAGACACGGAAAGGTAAACACTCTCTGCCAAGATTTTCCATATAGCCCAGGTTGAGCAACCACATATACATCACCAGTTTTTTCTCTTCAGATTTGTGACTTAGAAGAGCTTTGTCTGACCACCTCCAGGTTGCTCCCAGAGTCACCCAAGCAAGCCCTCTCAGCATCATCCTCTTTCTATAGTACCTAATTAGTAATTTAATTAACCATAACAGTTTCTTGATCATGCAAGTATTTCAAATATATTGCCAATAAGCATAAAGCTTTCATGTTAAACAATCACGTCAAAAGACTTTAGACTATGATGCAAAAAATAAAAAGAAACCTCACCAACACTCAAAGGACAAACAAATTCAAACCTCTACAAAGTATAAATAGATATCTGATAAACTTCATTCCACCACAAAAATGTGCTTAACTAAATAAAATTCTAATTACTGTGCTTTCAAGACAAAGCTTTCAAGGGCAGTGATGTTATAAACATACCCCTAACACCTCGTGAACAATCAATGTGTATAAGTAGACCATCATAAGGCTCATTTTAAACATCATTATTATCATTTTATAAATAATTTTTATCAAATCAACAAGAAGCAAGCAACAATTGCATTCAGTTCCACTGAAGCAAAGTATATGGAAGTTTCATATTCTTATTATGAAGCTATCTAGATTTGCAACTTGATTGTAGAGTCAACCAATCACTTGTTGAAGCCCAATATTGTCTCTTGTGAGAATCAAAGTTACATCAAGCTCTATGAAAATCCAGTGTGTCATAACCATTTCAAACACATTGATATTCAATACAATTTCCTAAGATTCCAAGTTCATTAGGGAGTTGGTAGTGTTGGACCACATTCTGACAAAGTTGCATATGGTTAATAGTTTGACAAAGCTCCTAACAAAGGGGAAGTTGCATATGGTTAATAGTTTGACAAAGCTCCTAACAAAGGGGAAGTTGCATATGGTTAACGCTAGTCATATCTGTAGAAGGAATATTATAAGCATAATTTACCAGAAAAACAAAAGAACATTATCAAAGGAATAGTCATGAGAATGCAGGTTGCACAAAGGATATTTACATGTACAGGATTTTCTAAAAGTTTAAACACCAGCCCAAGGAAAGAAAATCAAGGGAAGGGCTTGCTGCTTCATCAAAGCACTGATCCTAAGATTTGCCTAACAGAAACAGAAAAAAAAATGCAGCAAACCAGAATTTTCCTGCTATGAAATGACAGAAATATTGCAGACTGGACACTTGTTTTTCTAAAGCAACCACTGCTTGATGCAGGCCTCGTGATAACTGTGACTGCACTTTAAACTGCCCAACTCATATCTTTCTTCATACTCTTCTTGTATAAACAATTCATACCATCATTTTCATACTCTCAGAAGCAAGGGTTTCCATATGTTTTTGAATCTGAAGAGGGAGAAAATTTTACACTTTAAAACTACCAACTAAACGTATAAATCTACAAACACATTTTAAAGTCCAAGCCTGCTTCATTCTTTGATAATCTTATTGATTACTATCTTTTTCAGTGATGTTTGCATTATGCCTTGAAAAATATAAGGTAACTTGGTGTGAAATTGTAAATTGATAATTCCAGCTGGCAGCATTTCAAGATTTATGGACAAGAAGTGGACATATATTAGTTACTGCATTCAAAGAAAAGTCCTCCCCACAGATATTATAAATACCTGGAAATTGTTGCATTTGACTTCAATATCCATACTCTGAGAAGCATACTCTGTTTTTGAGGAGTACAAGCTTTTCTCTAAAAAATTGGAAATAGTCTCCTCACTAAGTCCTGTGCTAACATCCTTATGATGTATGATGTATTTCTGTAGTTTTTTTATTAAGAGCAATAGAGATTTATGCAAATAAGTGTGCATTCACATTAAATAACTACAAGTACTCTGCTGATTATACACAGGGTATGTGTGTGGACTGCATTCTTGTTGGTTTTGCTGGCCATTCTGGGTGCATGCTCAATTATCAACAGGTTTACCAGGGTAGCTAGAGAACTTTTTGGGATGCTTTTGTTCAGAGAACTTATCAGTGAGATGAGTTTGTTGTTTAGATTTAAAAAATGTCTTTAGTAGGTTATGCACTTAAGGCACACTCAAACATAAAGGCTTTTCTCTTGGCCTTATGTAGTCTTATGCTGATTGTATATTATTTGTGCTAATCACATTTTATATTAATTTTAGTAGCATAGTAAGCAGCATAAAACAGAGGCAGAAATTTGATTGTGTGCCATGTTAGGTTCTAGAAATGCCATAACATGTGAGAAGTAATGAACCAAAACCTCTCATTGCAATTATGAACCAAAACATAGTGCCATAACACTTACCTTATGTGACCCTGAAATATTGATTTGTGCATCAAATTTGTGGACATTATTACATATAGATTGTGAACCTATCTACCCTACACTAATATGACCTTGAAATTTGAGTATACTTTAATGAGATATCATATTTGACAAAGTTTGATACATTGACATATTGCCATGATGTATTGGTCTTAAATTGACACATTCAACCTCCATTGACATTGAAATTACACATAGACCACAATGTAAGATAGAACTTTGGCATTTAGACTTCACAAGTGTTTTGGTCATTGTTATGTTGACCTCAGGTTAGTAGCAGTATCCAGTGTCCTTGATCTAGTTCATGCTACATCTTAAATATTAGACCCTAAAACTTTAAATGCATTATACCAAAATGTGAAGGCTTTAAACCTTGAACCCTGCTTATTAAGAAATCTGAACACTAAAATACCCTTTAAAGCCCCAAAATCCATGATGGACATTGGTTAAAATGTCCTCAAGAGATATCAAACTTGTCTACAAGGGTAGTTATGCACACATATATTCATAAATAGCCCATTGTAAGTTTACATTCCATACTATGACCCAATTACCTTTTGAAAATGACTAAAAGCATTGTAGTATGCTTAAATAGCCCATTGGACATGCACATTCCATACTATGACCCAATTACCTTTTGAAAATGATTCTAAGCATTGTAGTATGCTTTAAGAAATGACCTTTTGAAAAATATTGTAAAAAAATGGTGAAACACTTGAGGAGCTTTTGGCATTATAGATAAACTGCACTTAAGGACTCTTTGATATCTCTTGGAAATACAAGAGAAATTATTCTGAGAATCATTGCAGTATTCTTTAACTGGTCTTTTGAAAATGATTCTAAGAAAAAAGGTATCACTCTTGAGGAATTTTTGGCATTAGAGATAAACTCCACTGAAGGACACGAGATATATCTTAGAAAAATAAATTTGTTCTAAATTACTAGGAGGTTGTTGGAAAGGCTTTTGCAGCTTCATGTATATTCAAGGTCCATATATCAATTAGGGGCCTTGGTCTGATCTACACTTTGACAGAGGCAAACTTCATTTCACTATATCTATATCCAAGGAGATGCAAGTTTTTTGTGGGAAAGGGATTTGAAGATTATTTATTGTCCGTGAAAGTAATAGACCTCATTGAAATCTACCATATGTGCACTCCATATTGCTGCATCTAGAGTTGATTTCCTCCATAGGAAGTCTAATATGAGTCAAGTTGTCTTTGTGGCATAAGTAATAATATATGAAAGGAATATTTTTCATGTAATAGTATTGACTAACAAGAATTCATTGGAGGCATATTAACATTCACCCCTTGAAAAAATTCATTCTTTAAATTTGCCAATCACTTTAGTTATTCAGATGAATCTTCCATTGAAATTGGTCAATAATTTCACAGAAAATATGGGAAAAAAATAGCAATAGGATTAATAAAAGTTGCATTTTTTTCTTGCTTGAGGCTTTACTAATAAATGCTATCAAAAATTGAGTATCAAAATGCAGTGCAGATTGAATCCTTACCATAGTTCAAACACTGTCATCCACTGCAATATGTGGCATCATCCATTCTATTTTCAGAGGTCATCCTTTGTTAATTCTTGGGGTGGCTGAACCTACTGTGCTTATGTATACATTCATGTACAACCTTGCCAAAGATAGAGAAGACTTAGGCCCAAAGTTGTTTCTGGCTTGGACAGGGTGGTATGTACTTCAAATTTGATCACCTTGTGTCAACAAGTTACAAATTCATTCTAAATTGAAATAGTAGAATGTTTGATACCTGTAGTATTTTTATTAAGAACAGTAGATATTTATGCAAATAAGTGTGCATTCACATTAAATAACTACAAAGTACTCTGCTGATTATACACAGGGTATGTGTGTGGACTGCATTCTTGTTGGTTTTGCTGGCCATTCTGGGTGCATGCTCAATTATCAACAGGTTTACCAGGGTAGCTGGAGAACTTTTTGGGATGCTTTTGTTCAGAGAACTTATCAGTGAGATGAGTTTTTTGTTTAGATTTAAAAAGAGTCTTTAGTAGGTTATTCACTTAAGGCACACTCAAACCTAAAGGCTTTTCTCTTGGCCTTAAGTAGTCTTGTGCTGATTGCATATTATTTGTGCTAATCACATTTTATATTAATTTAAGCAGCATAGTAAGTAGTGTAAAAGAGAGGCAGAAATTTGATTGTGTGCCATGTTAGGTTCTGGAAATGCTATAACATGTGAGAAGTAATGAACCAAAACCTCTCATTGCAATTATGAACCAAAACATAGTGCCACAACACTTACCTTATGTGACCCTGAAATATTGATTTGTGCATCAAATTTGTGGACATTAGTACATATAGACAGTGAACCTATCTACCCTACACTGATATGACCTTGAAATTTGAGTATACTTGACTGAGATATCATATTTGACGAAGTTTGATACGTTGACATATTGCCACGATGTATTGGTCTTAACATTGACACATTCAACCTCCATTGACATTGAAATTACACATAGACCACAATGTAAGATAGACCTTTGGCATTTAGACTTCACAAGTGTTTTGGGCATTGATATGTTGACCTCAGGGTAGTAGCAGTATCCAATGTCCTTGAGCTAGTTCATCCTACATCTTAAATCTTAGACCCTAAAACTTTAAATGCATTATACCAAAATGTGAAGGCTTTAAACCTTGAACCCTGCTTATTAAGAAATCTGAACACTAAAATACCCTTTAAAGCCCCAAAATCCGTGATGGAAATTGGTTAAAATGTCCTCAAGAGATATCCAACCTGTCTACAAGGGCAGTTATGCACACAGATATTCATAAATAGCCCATTGTAAGTTCACATTCCATGCTATATTGACCCAATTACCTTTTGAAAATGACTAAAAGCATTGCAGTATGCTTAAATAGCCCATTGGACGTGCACATTCCATACTATGACCCAATTAGCTTTTAAAAATGATTCTAAGCATTGTAGTATGCTTTAAGAAATGACCTTTTGAAAACGATTGTAAAAAAATGGTGAAACACTTGAGGAGCTTTTGGCATTATAGATAAACTGCACTTAAGGACTCTTTGATATCTCTTGGAAATACAAGAGAAATGATTCTGAGAATCATTGCAGTATGCTTTAACTGGTCTTTTGAAAATGATTCTAACAAAAAAGGTAGCACACTTGAGGAAGTTTTGGCATTAGAGATAAACTCCACTGAAGGACTCGAGATGTATCTTAGAAAAATAAATTTGTTCTAAATTAATAGGAGGTTGTTGGAAAGGCTTTTGCAGCTTCATCTACATTCAAGTTCCATATATCAATTAGGGGCCTTGGTCTGATCTACACGACAGAGGCAAACTTCATTTCACTATATCTATATTGCAAGGAGATGCAAGTTTTTTGTGGGAAAGGGATTTGAAGATTATTGATCGTCTGTGAAAGTAATAGACCTCATTGAAATCTACCATATGTGCACTCCATATTGCTGCATCTAGAGTTGATTTCCTCCATAGGAAGTCTAATACGAGTCAAGTTGTCTTTGTGGCATAAGTAATAATATATGAAAGGAATATTTTTCATGTAATAGTATTGACTAACAAGCATTCATTGCAGCCATATTAACATTCACCCCTTGAAAAAATTCATTCTTTAAATTTTCCAATCACTTTAGTTATTCAGATGAATCTTCCATTGAAATTGGTCAATAATTTCACAGAAAATATGGGAAAAAAATAGCAATATGATTAATAAAAGCTGCATTTTTTTCTTGCTTGAGGCTTTACTGATAAATGCTATCAAAAACTGAGTATCAAAATGCACTGCAGATTGAATCCTTACCGCAGTTCAAACACTGTCATCCACTACAATATGTGGCATCATCCATTCTATTTTTGGAGGTTAGCCTTTGTTAATTCTTGGGGTGGCTGAACCTACTCTGCTTATGTATACATTCATGTACAACTTTGCCAAAGATAGAGAAGACTTAGGCCCAAAGTTGTTTCTGGCTTGGACAGGGTGGTATGTACTTCAAATTTTATCACCTTGTGTCAACAAGTTACAAATTCATTCTAAATTGCAATAGTAGAATGTTTGATACCTACAGTACGATGTATTCCTGTAGTATTTTTATTAAGAACAGTAGAGATTTAAGCAAATAAGTATGCATTCACATTAAATAACTACAAGTACTCTGCTGATTATACACAGGGTATGTGTGTGGACTGCATTCTTGTTGGTTTTGCTGGCCATTCTGGGTGCATGCTCAATTATCAATAGGTTTACCAGGGTAACTGGAGAACTTTTTGGGATGCTTTTGTTCAGAGAACTTATCAGTGAGATGAGTTTGTTGTTTAGATTTAAAAAGAGTCTTTAGTAGGTTATGCACTTAAGGCACACTCAAACCTAAAGGCTTTTCTCTTGGCCTTAAGTAGTCTTGTGCTAATTTCATATTATTTGTGCTAATCACATTTTATATTAATTTAAGCAGCATAGTAAGCAGTGTAAAAGAGAGGCAGAAATTTGATTGTGTGCCATGTTAGGTTTTGGAAATGCTATAACATGTGAGAAGTAATGAATCAAAACCTCTTATTGCAATTATGAACCAAAACATAGTGCCATAATACTTACCTTATGTGACCCTGAGATATTGATTTGTGTATCAAATTTGTGGACATTAGTACACATAGACAATGAACCTATCTACCCTACACTGTTATGACCTTGAAATTTGAGTATACTTGACTGAGATATTATATTTGACGAGGATTGATACATTGACATATTGCCACGATGTATTGGTCTTAACATTGATACATTCAACCTCCATTGACATTGAAATTACACATAGAACACAATGTAAGATAGACCTTTGGCATTTAGACTTCACAAGTGTTTTGGGCATTGATATGTTGACCTCAGGTTAGTAGCAGTATCCAATGTCCTTGAGCTAGTTCATCCTACATCTTAAATCTTAGACCCTAAAACTTTAAATGCATTATACCAAAATGTGAAGACTTTAAACCTTGAACCCTGCTTATTAAGAAATATGAACACTAAAATACCCTTTAAAGCCCCAAAATCCGTGATGGACATTGGTTAAAATGTCCTCAAGAGATATCCAACCTATCTACAAGGGTAGTTATGCACACAGATATTCATAAATAGCCCATTGTAAGTTCACATTCCATACTATGACCCAATTACCTTTTGAAAATGACTAAAAGCATTGCAGTATGCTTAAATAGGCCATTGGACGTGCACATTCCATACTATGACCCAATTAGCTTTTAAAAATGATTCTAAGCATTGTAGTATGCTTTAAGAAATGACATTTTGAAAACGATTGTAAAAAAATGGTGAAACACTTTAGGAGCTTTTGGCATTATAGATAAACTGTACTTAAGGAATCTTTGATATCTCTTGGAAATACAAGAGAAATGATTTTGAGAATCATTGCAGTATGCTTTAACTGGTATTCTGAAAATGATTCTAACAAAAAAGGTAGCAAACTTGAGGAAGTTTTGGCATTAGATATAAACTCCACTGAAGGACTCGAGATATATATTAGAAAAATAAATTTGTTCTAAATTACTAGGAGGCTATTGGAAAGGCTTTTGCAGCTTCACGTACATTCAAGTTCCATATATCAATTAGGGGCCTTGGTCTGATCTACAATTTGATAGAGGCAAACTTCATTTCACTATATCTATATCGCAAGGAGATGCAAGTTTTTTGTGGGAAAGGGATTTGAAGATTATTGATCGTCTGTGAAAGTAATAGACCTCATTGAAATCTACCATATGTGCACTCCATATTGTTGCATCTAGAGTTGATTTCCTCCATAGGAAGTCTAATACGAGTCAAGTTGTCTTTGTGGCATAAGTAATAATATATGAAAGGAATATTTTTCATGTAATAGTATTGACTAACAAGCATTCATTGTAGGCATATTAACATTCACCCCTTGAAAAAATTCATTCTTTAAATTTGCCAATCACTTTAGTTATTCAGATGAATCTTCCATTGGAATTGGTCAATAATTTCACAGAAAATATGGGAAAAAATAGCAATAGCATTAATAAAAGCTGCATTTTTTTCTTGCTTGAGGCTTTACTGATAAATGCTATTAAAAACTGAGTATCAAAATGCACTGCAGATTAAATCCTTACTGCAGTTCGAACACTGTCATCCACTGCAATATGTGGCATCATCCATTCTATTTTCGGAGGTCAGCCTTTGTTAATTCTTGGGGTGGCTGAACCTACTGTGCTTATGTATACATTCATGTACAACTTTGCCAAAGATATAGAAGACTTAGGCCCAAAGTTGTTTCTGGCTTGGGCAGGGTGGTATGTACTTCAAATTTGATCACCTTGTGTCAACAAGTTACAAATTCATTCTAAATTGCAATAGTAGAATGTTTGATACCTGCAGTACAATGTATTTTTGTAGTATTTTTATTAAGAATAGTACAAATTTATGCAAATAAGTGCTCATTCACATTAAATAACTACAAGTACTCTGCTGATTATACACAGGGTATGTGTGTGGACTGCATTCTTGTTGGTTTTGCTGGCCATTCTGGGTGCATGCTCAATTATCAACAGGTTTACCAGGGTAGCTAGAGAACTTTTTGGGATGCTTTTGTTCAGAGAACTTATCAGTGAGATGAGTTTGTTGTTTATATTTAAAAAGAGTCTTTAGTAGGTTATGCACTTAAGGCACACTCAAACCTAAAGGCTTTTCTCTTGGCCTTAAGTAGTCTTGTGCTGATTGCATATTATTTGTGCTAATCACATTTTATATTAATTTAAGCAGCATAGTAAGCAGCGTAAAAGAGAGGCAGAAATTTGATTGTGTGCCATGTTAGGTTCTGGAAATTCTATAACATGTGAGAAGTAATGAACCAAAACCTCTCATTGAAATTATGAACCAAAACATAGTGCCATAACACTTACCTTATGTGACCCTGAAATATTGATTTGTGCATCAAATTTGTGGACATTAGTACACATAGACAGTGAAGCTATCTACCCTACACTGATATGACCTTCAAATTTGAGTATACTTGACTGAGATATCATATTTGACAAAGATTGATACATTAACATATTGCCACGATGTATTTGTCTTAACATTGATACGTTCAACCTCCATTGACATTGAAATTCCACATAGACCACAATGTAAGATAGACCTTTGGCATTTAGACTTCACAAGTGTTTTGGGCATTGATATGTTGACCTCAGGCTAGTAGCAGCATTAATGGGATTAAAAGAAAAGTGAGAAGTAGAAAGAGCTTCATTAATGGGATTAAAGACCATCACCCTAGTTTTACTAACTTAAGCACCAAGTGTATAATATCACAAAACCAACCTAAGGAGTCAACATGACACTAAAATCTTCCTAGGGATGAGGCCAAAAGAACTGCTTGATCTGCAAAAAGGAGCAGTGACATCAAAACATGATGAGGAATCACACTATCATTAGCATATGCAAGCTCCTTAAGGACTTGTTCCAGCTTATCAATTTAGATTCTAAAGTGTAAGAGAGAGAGTGCATATGTGCCTGATAAGCCAAATGTGTGCTTCCTTGAGCATCAAAAACAAAGGAATAAGAAAAATATCAAAATGAAGAAAGAAGTTGGCTAACACTGAACAAAAGTAATCAAAAATATTATTCTCAGAGGATTAATATATGGTCCTCAATTATCACTAATTCCAGCATTTTGTTTGTGTCAAAGGTCTAAAATCAGTTCAATCACCAGTCTACTTCAGCTGGTTCCATCCAACCTTGGTGAACTTCAAATATCTTGTTTTGAAGATTTTGAGGCTTGAGCCTAATTTCTTCGGAGCTTGTTGCAATCGTCACATCAAGCCCAGTTTTACCAATAAGGCTTGTTAAGATCATCACATACATCCTCTGTTGCATATAAAAACAACCATTGTTTGCAAAGAGTCTTGAAGAAATAGTCTAGTTTCGATTTTGTGAGCGATTCTGAACTACTTGCATTCATATTTGATATTTACATACTGACAGGTTAATATCTACTTGTCAAATAGTAACAATTATGGGGGACTCAGGTTATGTAACTGCATTAACTATAATAAATCTAAGACATATTAATATGGATAAGTCTAAGTCTGTGCCATGTGAAATACTACCATCAGGTTTATTTTAGCAAACCAGACTTTTATCCAGAGGTTCTTTCCCAAGATTAACAAAGCCATCTTGGAGTTTAAAGGCTTATACTGAGTGAGCTAAGTACCTTAAACTTTAAACAAATGTTTTATAGATTTCCTCTATCTTTAGAGTGTTAATCCTCAAAGGGAAAAGATGAGGATGAGCATCAAAAGAGAAATGAAGTAGTGGGAGTGACTAATTGAAATATCGATACAATCTATATGGTTGAACTAATCGAAAGAAGTGAACTTGTTAGAAAAAAAAAACTTAAAGAAAGGGTACCTATCACATCTTGAAGTGGTCACCCAATTAGTGGAATCTATATAAGCAAGAGGTAAACCTAAAGATAAATTCAATGTAAAGCGGTTAGGCCCCAAACTCTACTTAAACAATGACACGCTAAGAGGAAGATTCCATGTAGCAAATTGCACTAAAGCATAATAATGTGAACTCTTTCCACTCATATAACCAAGACTTCATCACACCATACAAAATTATGGATTTTATGACAACATCAAAGAGCCTCATCCCGAAAAGATATCCTAAACGTGAATCTAGAAATATTGCGAACGTGAATGAGAAGCATACCCTTTGCACCAAGACACTATAAGAGAGACATGTAAATTGCACTCCTAAATGCTATGCATTAGTTTTTCTCTACAAGAAAAGTGAGAAGTAGAAAGAGCTTCATTAATGGGATTAAATACCATCACCCTAGTTTTACTAACTTTAGCACCAGGTGTCTAATATCACAAAACCAACCTAAGGAGTCAACCTAACACTAAAATCTTCCTAGGGATGAGGCCAAAAGAACTGCTTGATCTATACAAAGGAGCAGTGACATCAAAACATGATGAGGAATCACACTATCATTAGCATATGCAAGCTCCTTAAGGACTTGTTCCAGCTTATCAATTTAGATTCCAAAGTGTAAGAGAGAGAGTGCATATGTGCCTGATAAGCCAAATGTGTGCTTCCTTGAGCATAAAAAACAAAGGAATAAGAAAAATATCAAAATGAAGAAAGAAGTTGGCAAATATCTATCATTAGCAAGCGCAGGATGGATAATTTAAATGGTTTCATAGTTGTTTAAGCCTTAATTGAAAGGGATTCTGGCTATCAGCAAAAATTACAGATAGCTTGCAACCCTTACACAACATTTACAAAGCATGATAAGACAATATATATCTAGCGTGATAAGGTTTATATATCCAGCTTACAAACAATAACCAAACAATAGCAAGAACATTGCAGTACATTTGATGTAAAAACATATAGCTTAAAGAAGTATAATAGTAATCATGTATCCAACATCTTAACCATGATATTAATCACAAGTAAGCTATCACAATCTGTGTCCAGAATCCTCAAATGTTTGGGATAGTAATTTACCAATTCATTGTTCTCTCTCAATCATTGATCAATTCAATGTCACTACTCTTCCAACATATAAAAGTGTTAAGTGCATCTGCTAAATACTCGCATCGACTACTTCTACGTTTAAGCTTAATTTCACAATCCGAATCAACCAAGATTGATTGTGGGCACACAAAATAATATCCTTCTCCTAATACTTCTCCATTGGGCATGACAAAATTTGGTTCATTGTTTTTTATGTAACCCTTTGCAACCTTCACTTGACCATTAAAATATGTAAGTGAACATTTTTTCCCCTTCAATCCTATATTTGAAGGTAGTAATTGCGGTTGACCCTGCAAATAAACAAATTCTTGTAAGATTCCATAGAATAAAAAGATAATATTAAAAAAGAAAATAAACAAGTATAAAACTTACCCGTGTTATTAAGTCACCAATTGGGTCATGAACAGGTTGTCCTAAAGTCAATGGAGTTTGTTCTAGTGAAGCCTGACTAAGACTTAAGGAACTCTGCTAAAAAATAAATAGTTTGAATGTGATACCATGAAATCAGAAGATGAACGGTTAAGCTACAGAAATAATATTTCATTAATTACATATCTACAACAATACAATCATGTTCATATTGGCATTGTGCTTTTAAAATTTCAATCTTCAAAGATGGCATACATCAACAATTAAATAGCCTACACGTAATTCTTACATTGTTGGTTGGTTCTAGATTAACTCGACCATTTTCTTTTCCCGCCTCCGTGGCAGCTTTCCATTGCATTAATTCTTCAACAGATGCCTTCAATATTCCAAGTTCCTTGTCTTTTTCTTTCAATTTTTATTCTGTATTATGTAATTGCCTCTTGTAAGCACGGTCTTTTCCAAACAAATCAGTTGGAGTAACCCCATAGCCAACCCCATGTACACGACCCCTCCTCTCAGGCCCCAAAACTATTGCAATGGCATCTTCCTTTGTTGCATATGCAGGAGACACTGAATCATTTTGTATCGATTCAATTTGTTTCTAGCAAAGACAACATTTCAACAAATACATGTAAGAAACATCATTAATATTTAAAAAAGAAAAAAATTAAATAGATACATGAATAGGTCAGGAACTTACTATTCTCTCTGCACTAAATGATGACATTGGAGTGCCATCCTTCTTTGTATGACATTTCATCCACACATCAGCCCTAGTTACAGGTGCATCATTTTGATTGCAAGTTTGATTCTAGTCACAAAAATTACAATGGTCTAGATAAGTATATTTGCAATTGGTGATTGTGAACAAAAAATAGATTTGGTTACAACTTACAAGGTCATGTTCAACTCTATAGTAACCTCTACGGCCAGAAGTGTGGGTCTCTGGTTCTAATGCCCTATTTTCCTAATTGAATTTTGCCTTCTCCTGCAACTCAATAAAAAATGGATGCTTAGATTGAAATTGATTATATGCAAGGATTCAAATTCAAATCTCATTTAATGATAACAAGTAGATTTGTCATTCATTTTTACCTTGAATTTAGGGTCAGATCGTATTCTAAAAAATTCAATCCAATCGGTTTCATTTACTCCGATAGGAACATTTGTCATCCTCTCCTCATCTGTGTTGTATTTCAAATAATAATTTTTATACAAATTATATCTGTAAGTTCTCAAGCACTGAGATATTGCTTTATAACACCATTGCTCCGCTGACAAGTCTATTTGGTAGGTATGCTACAATAGATAAACAACGAATTATTAGATACAAATACTTATTTGAAATTAAACTTATCATGCACACGTTCACATACACCAATGAAATTTAGAAAAAAAAATCCAATAATAATTTGGTTGATACTCACATTGATTGCACTCCATATGTCTTTTTTAAGTGCTTCAGGTACTTGTTTCCATTCCATGTGTTTGATGCCTACAATCTCTCTTGCAAGGACACCTAAAAAGGAGGAGAATTTCTCTGACTGTGGACCAACAGGTTGTCCCCTCTCATTAAATTGAATTTCAGGCAACGCAGAGGCCTCTGTAGTGTTTCCAAAGAGGCATTTTGTTGGTCCCCTACCCTTCCTTTTCACATTTGTTGTACTATGGGCTTCAATACTTGGATCTTCCCCTTGCAAGCCATGCTCTTGTTGTGGTTGTTCTTGCTCCATATCATGATCTAGTTGTGATGGTTCTTGCTCCAAACCATAAAGTTGTTGTGATGGTACGTGCTGAGAATTTTCTGGAAAACAAATCACACTTTTTGAGACAATAACAATATGAATCTCTTAACATAAAATCTTGAAGTATTTATACAAGAAATATAAAGTTGAAAAATGATCATACCTTCCAATGGTTCATCCACATTTTTCTCAAGAATATGTGCATTAGAATTGGTGTTGACACTAAAGCAACTAGATTCATGTTGTAATGGGGAAACGGATCCTAGTGCTCTATTTTGTGGGTGTTTTTTGATGATGCCACATCGAATTTTGTCATTTTTTTTGGTAATGTGGCTTGACTTTGTGGTTTTACTCACTGTTAAAAGTGATCTCTTACGATGTCTTTCATTCCTATTGGATACCTACACATATAGATTGCGACACTTAATAAAAGTTAGTAAGAGATCACTTAAAGTAAAAAAGAAAACACAATAATTGTTAAAAAAGCATTGACGTCCAAAACGAAAAATAATTTCTTACCTCGGTATGGATATCCGCGGATAGACTGCATAACAAAAAAAACATTTTTATTAGCAAATCCTTGTCATTTCATAAGAGTTCAATTCAGATCATAAGAGTTCAATTTCATTTTTGTTCTTAAAGAGAAGTATGAGTTGTAAAATTTTATAGTCTAAAGCCACAACGACATTACCATTTCCTAGGAAGAAATTGCAGGGTGGTGTGAATGGGTTCACATATAACAATAATTGAGGAGTTATTTTGCCTAAAGATAAACAATAAACTATTTCCATGTAAACAACTAGGCTAAAAAAAGTTAAAAACAATTGCTATGTGAACAACTAGGCTGAAAGAACCATTACAGAAGTCCAATATAAAAAAAGAAAGAGACAAAAGCATCTAACGGTAATCATGTTGAGTGAAACACTTGAATGATATATTGTAGCAATGGATGCCATGTGCATGTCAATAAAACTCCCAAAGCCATTGTGGTTATCATTCTATGGACTCAAAAAAAGGAAACTAAACAATAGAGGCTCATACTTTTTAGGAATAAACCCCAGTTTCTCTAGAATCTATCTATATTCATCTCCATGTGACTACCTTTTAGGCTTCTACATAAAATTTGTAGCATACATTGTTGTAAAGAGACCTGTTGTGTCATCGAGCATCATTAAATAAGGATTACAATTTTAATTCTAAGTGAAATAGTTTAGGAAAGAGGGCTAGACACAGATAAAACAAGATGGAATTGGTAGTTGAACAACAATAGAAGAGAAAATTACACAGGTAGTTGAACAGCAGTAGAAGAGACAACTGCACGCTAACATACTGGGCTTCTAGTTGAAAAAGGCAAAGGAAAAGTCTGCCATATACAAAATTATGAAATTCAATGGGTTATCGTAAGCAGTCCAATTATATAAGAGATTCAAAGCAGTCTAGATTCTTGATGTTGTTGGGCCTTTGTTTATAATTTTGGGACTTGAAGAACTATATAAATTAACACAAGTCCATCTGTTGACAATAGTCTACCGCGATTTGCAATACTTCTAGTTACTTTCTATGCCAAATAAAATCTGAAACTAATGAAGATAATATCATAATAAAAGTGCTAACATAAAAACGTAATAGTGCAACGCTAACATTTTTGGTAGAGACAACCAACATAACATTTGCTTGCAAGTCTCATGTTTTTTTGAATTTTTTATTAAGAAAAAGCTAAGATGGGCTAACAAATTTCTCTTTAATAACTTATCCATTTTTTAAAATTCTTTCCTTAATAATCACCTGCAATAAAAATATACAAAACAACCATATATATAAAAGAAACCAGGGAATACCAGAATTAACAAGGATTTATTCAAACGTTCTTAAGGCATGATAGTGTTTCTTGATAGCACATGCTTCTTGGGTATTTACAGCGTATGAATTACAACCATGGAAGACAACCATATATATACAAAAAACCAAGAAAGAACAGGATTAACAAGGATTTATTCAAATGTTAAAGCAGTGTAGAGCATTATACTATGAAAAACATCGTTTTACGGGTCCACAGATGCAGATCTTATATTGTGAATCTTGAGTGATCCTCCTATATATAATTATGAGCTGAAACATAAAGAGGCAGACAATTTATATGACATAATCTGCCATTTCTTGCAGGCCTAAATTAGACAAAATAAGTGTGATGAAGATGAATCGTTTCTGGCTTATAAAAGGTCTATTTGCTATATCAGAACCTCCTCCAGTAAGGCAGACACCATATAGGACTGGTTATATGATACAGGTTCAGAATTGACATCAGAAATGATATGATTTTCACCCCAAAATGTTGGTTGAAATTGGGACAAAACAGGGACAAATTATATATGGTTCATCTTGAAGTTTCGGTTGATCAGTATGGCAGATATATAATTTAGGGACTTAAAGAATTATATAAATTAACGCAAGTCCATTTGTTGACAATAATCTACAGTGATTTGCAATACTTCTAGTTACTTTCTATGCCAAATAAATTCTGAAACTAATGAAGATAATGTCATAATAAAAGTGCTAACATAAAAACATAATAGTAAACCAACATATCCCGGATGCGGGTGCAGAGGACAGAGTATAAGGTGATGGGATGGGGGTGCGGCATGACGGGGCGACACCTGCCCACCCACCAAGCGGTTGGCGCTTCGCATTTAACGCTGGCTGCATTCTGTGTAATGGCATTTACTCTCGGCGCTGGTTACAATCCCAACTCCGCTCCTCGATACGATCTTGCGTGTGACGATATGGTTCAGCCTTTGGCTCTCTTTAATGGAGTTTTATTTCAGGGGGTCTACCGATGTAAGGTCGTTTGGATAGATATAATGGAGGGCTGCTCTGGTTTGACTAGCAACCCCTTGCCGATAAATCAATGGTGCACCCGGGATGCAGGGCTCTCAAGTTTGCGCACAACTACTGGCAAGCGGAGCAGGTTGAATTGTTGTCTGGACTTTGGAGATAATCTCCATTTCTCTCACTCCGGATTCTGTATGCTAGCCTCGGCCTCCCTGCAATTTCATACGCCTTAATCCTCTGTCAGTTCTGTACTTCCTTTGCTTCTTAGTCCCTCAGTCACGACTGAGAACATGCCGCGTCTACGGAAAAGGATGAGGTGCCGAAGAGGCACCACCCAATGACAGCCACGACGTTCTCCCTCTACCTCCAGCTCCCCTTCAGAGTCTTCCTCTCATTCGGATAGCCACACCATAATTTAGCGTGGTCGCCTGCTCCGTTCGGGCAAACACTTGGGCTCCCCTGAACCTTCTTCTCTCCCTGCACAGACTCATACTGCGCACTTTTCCTTCAATTGTTCACTCAATCGCCCTCGGGTCACGGCCTCCATCTCTGTCGTCTTCCACGAAGAGCCTCAGGAGGAAGCTACTAGTACGCGCCTGACGAGTTTGTGCAACACTGAGGCCCAGAACTCGGGTCCGATTGCAGGTGTGATGGACCCAGCAAGCAAGGATTTGTAGGGTCAGGCCAGTGGGATTCAAGTTGTGGACATGGTGCAAGGCGACACGGGACAAGCGAGCAAGGCGCAGGTGGCACCTTCACCCTCTAGGCGGGTGGTCACCTCCATTGCGGACTTGTACAAGGATGACGGGAAGCAGGATGAGCTCTGGTGAAAAGTCGTGGAAGAGTCACCTGATGAGTAGCCGTCCCTTCCTAGTCTGGTTTTCCTGTTTAGTTTTGGCCCTTACACTTGGGCTTGTTTTTGAGTTCTCTGTAGTTTTTGTTCATATATCAGTTTTTGATAGGTATGGTTTCCAGAAACAAAACTCTATGGCTCCCCTGCGTGGGATTTTTCTTGAATATTGCTCAAGGTTGGTTTCCCTCCTTATGGCAGTCTTTATCACTAGTTTTTTTGTTAAGTTTGCCCCACTAGGCATAGTTTAGGCTTTAGCCCACTGTACATTACTACCTCTATTAGTAGAATACTTTAACTTAGAAAAAAAATAGTAAACCAACACAATATTCATCAAAAATTGAAAACACAGTATTATAACCGAACAAAACCCCAAAAAAACTTATATTGGGAAATCTGTATTGATCGTTAAAACTTACTTCTATGAAAATATTGAACATCTGGAAGGTGAAGGAATAATATGCATGCTAATTCGGAAATCTTGTGACTGAAAATATTGGTATTCTCACATTAAAAGACACTATATTGAACATTCTTTCGAAATAAAACTTTGTAAACAATGTTTTGGCAGGTTGAATGAAATCTGTTGTCACCGATATAAAAGTCTCAAATTGCAGAGCAGTGCTATGCAAACGAAAAGCATGATATAGGGATTTCAATTTAAATAAAAACCAAAAGAGAAAAACAAAGAAAGAAAGCAATGGTGCAACGACAACATTTCTGGCAGAGACAACCGGCATAACGTTTGCTTGCAAGTCTCAATTCTATTGTCACTGATATAAAAGTCTCAAATTGCAGAGCAGTGCTATGCAAGAGAAAAACATGATATAGGCATTTTAATTTAAATAAAAACCAAACGAGAAAGACAAAGAAGGAAAGCAATGGTGCAACACTAACATTTTTGGCAGAGACAACCAGCATAACATTTTCTCTACACTGTAAATTTGCTGTACAATGCGGATGATGTCTGTGATTGCTGTACACTGGAAATTTGATGTGTTTGCTGAGGAACTGCTAACTGTGGTTTTGATGGAAGGGATTAACATGCAAACATTTAAAACTGTGGAGGCAATCCAGAATTAAATGTAGATGGCATGGTTTTGCCTCATAAAAATGGTGGAGGCGATCAAGAACTAAAGCTCATGCAACCGAGCTGAACATGCATTGAGGATAGATGTCACCAACGTGATTCAGGACTGATGTCACCAGCACAATAAAAATTTCGACGAACCCAAAAGATAACTGATTCAAAATAATAGAATTATCTGCCTAAATATACATGCACACCTGCTTCACACATAGAAAAAAAAAGACAGCTAAAACGTCCAGAATCACAAAAATAACAACTTAAAATAATTCATTATTATAAAACATAAAATTACCTCTTTTCATTTCTTCTTCTCGTAGTCATGGCGCGCTTACTGTTCAGTGACTCCAATTGCATCTACCACACACTCAAATTTTATTGAATAGGAATGAGTTCTATTCTCAACTTAAATAGTAAAAAATCCTAAAAATATTGGTGGGAAATCTAAATCTTAATAAAAATGGTGGGAAATCTAAAAATAGCAAGAAATCTAAATATTGAATTTATTGGATAAGAATGAGTTATATTCTCAATTTAAACAAAATGGAAATTAAAAACTCTTAAAAATATTGGTGGGAAATCTAAATCATAATTTCATTGAATAGTAATGAGTTTTATTCTCAATTTAAACCAAATTATTAAAAAAAAAGTAGGAAACTCCAAAAAACATTAGTGCAAAATCTAAATCCTAATAAATATGGTAGGAATTCTAACTCTTTTTTACTCTTATGACATTCTTGAGATGTTTCCACTGGTGCAATTGTGCTTCCAAATATGTGAACTCAACAATAAAACACACCTTAAAATACATGAATCTTGTCTCTCAATGTGTGAAAGAAAAGGTAAACCAACTAGCTATGACGTTCTTCTTTTATACATGAGACCCTTGACTATGCCATGAAATCTCCCAAAATCTTCTTAAAGCATGGGAGCTCCTCTTCATGCACAAAGCTAGTGGAATATGACAAGTTATCCAAAATTAATCCAAATATGTGATTTGTGCCTTAGGAAATGTGAATTAAGGTACCCTCGGTGGAAAAACATGCATAAATATTTGTTGCTTAGTGCCTTTAAATGTGAGATGTTGCCACTTGTCAATTGTGCCTCTTGTTGATGATGAAACCGACACCCTAGTTTTGTAAGGATCACTAAGTGTCATTTTGTGTCAACCCAAGGTCGTTTCCATTGTCACCTTAGCAACGAATCCTCTCACTTTAGATTAATTATTGGAATGTTTGTTTGGTCAATTTAGTGTGTCCTAAATTGCTACATTAATTTGTCAATGCGGGATTTGTAAGGCGACGAAGTGTGGTGCACTATATGTGCGAGATAACCTATCTCTTACTTTTTGTCGTTTTTGGTTTTTTTTTTTATCTTGGGGGGTTTTTATCTTGGTTGGTTTCCTAATGTGAAATGGAAATTAAAAGACAAGTATGGATATAAATGTTCAAGGCAATTTTGTCCTTTATAATGATTTCCAAAACTTCCAAACTTCAAAAATGGTTTTAAAACATGCAATGACAAAATTAATTCTCAAATGAAAATGTGCCACTATACGCAATTCAAACAAATAGTGAACTATTGATCATGAAACTCATTACCCTTGCTTCTTGTCTAAATACAAAAGAAATATACTCAAAGAAATCAAGAATTGCAAGCAAAGTAAAGATAAAACCAAATTACATCAACTCATATTGTGACCCCTCACCATTAGTCTCGCTATGGCTTTCGGAGGTAATCATAAACAACTTGAGCAATCTAATATCTAATTTAACGAGAAAAATAAACTAATACCAAATTACACACTCATATTTCAATCCCTCACCATTAGTCTCGCTATGGCTTTCGGAGATGCTTGATAATGACATGAGAAATTTAATATCTAACTAACGAGAAAAATAAACTAATATCAAACTACACACTCATATTTCAATCCCTCACCATTAATCGCTATGGCTTTTCGGAAGTAAGCGATAATGACATGAGCAATTTAATATTTAACTATGAAAAACAAACTAATATCAAACTACACACTCATACTTCAATCCCTCACCATTAGTCTCGCTATGGCTTGTGATGTGATAATGGCATGAGTAATTTAATATCTAATCCTAACTAATAAAGAAAATGTACAAAACTAAAATGAATAAAACAATACGGAATTAAAAACTAAGAAAAATAAATCAGCGAGAAGGACAAGATTGATTCCATGTCATTATTCATTGTAAAACCATGTGCAAATGCCCAAGTTGCCTACTATAATGCGGGAGACAAAACAACGATCGAGTTAACGACGTATAAAGTATGAAAAATTATGAATAGAAATAAAATTTAATGCCATAAAAGATGTAATATATACACGTGAATGCACATGGCACAATGAACGTAAGGAAATGGAAAACATGAAACTATACAATAATACACAAAACCTCGGCATGTGCGGGGGCCCTCGCAATCCTGGAGAGCCGGCTATCAAACATGAATTATGCTTATGAGCAGAGTCTTCTCATATATTTAAAATCTCGGTCATAACAAAGAAATAATGTCACGGCACGATTAGGATTTCTATCTAGCAAATTACATTACAACAACTAACTACTATGCGTATGAGAACGCATTATTTATAACGAGAGGATGACATAACCAATTTCCTACATTCTGGCGATACAAGACACGTGAACAGCCACGTCCATAAATCTAGCATTATGACTACCGTGAAGATTAAATCTATGGGGAGTGGTCATTGAATTCGGCTTATGGAGCGAGTTCACGGGTGTTGATATGTCCCGCGATTTAGGAACGGCCACGCAAGTCTTCACGTGATGAAAAACGAGTTACTGTCACCGTGGGACTCTTCGGTTGACCACCGCTTGACTACCTTTGACCACAACCTTCTTAGGTGAATTCGAAGTAGAACCAATAGGACTCGATCCATGTCCATGTAATTTCCAACTTGCCCATGTGGCTCGATTTTCTGAAGACACTGTGATATAGACTTTAACAAAATGAGTTGCGGAAAGTTGCGTGGTGTTTGTAGAAAGTGACAAGATTCAACGGCTCAATGAGAAAAAATCTAATTCAAACGAAATGAGACACAAAACATAGTTAAAAACCACTTTAAATGTCTCTTTTATGATTAATATGAAATGATATTGATGGCTTAGGAGGTCAGGTAAATGGAAAAAGTCTAGAAAGGTGTATAGGAAGATGCGGATTTGAGACTCAACATACCCCAACGTGAAGGTGTTGCATGTCCTCATGCAACCAAAATTTTGATCATCCTCCTTCAATTCATATGCCCTGTATTACTTCACCTTGGCCACATCCAGCCTCTTCTCCTCTTCCTTGGTCACTGTAACATCCTGGGCTTCTTCATCGAGCATACGTATTTGAGATTATTAGGTGCTCTACTTATCTTCTGGCATTTCTTCTTCAATTTCCTGTTCTTTTTTGCCACGAGTCCATATGTAGCATGGTATTGTCATGAATGATCTTGTCCAATTTGTTTGCTCCTTTAATGTTTCATTTTCATTTTTAATATGTCTATTTAAAACCTCCAACTCAAAGACTTCTTGTTTCAACGATTGGACTAGAGCTTCTTGTGTTGTGTGAAGGTGAGTGGATGAAGTCTTCAGGACCGTGGCTATTCTTTCCTAGGATTCTATGTAATCATACACCTCTTTCTACTTTGGATCTATCTCGGGTGTCTTTTTCATTAAGGTTTTCCCAAAATGCTATGGAGGAGAATTGACTTCAAAATACGTAGAAAAGGACTCATGTCAACATCTTGAGGTCTAATTTCAACATTTGGCCAGTAGAGGTGGACTATGTTCAACGTCACGGCTGAGAATGAGATGTACTATGGTCAACGTCTAAGTTTGAGAATGAGATGGACTATGGTCGGCTAGAGTTTTTTCGGGTGTTCCTTCTCCCAAATCAATAAAATGGGGTCCTTTTGTTTGTGCTTTCCTCCACTTTCCTTTAAGCTTTGCTTCTTCTTCTTATCACGTGTGGACCTCTTGTCCTTTTTCCTTTTGTTTTTCTTTTCCCCTCTTTTTTGGCCATGGCCATTGTTCCTTTGAAGGTGAATTAATTCTCTCGACGATACTTGATGGTCTTCTTCGAGGAAGGGTTTGATGCAGCCTTAATGCTTCTTTTCTCTTTTGATTTTATTGGCTTTATCCTCGGTCTTTTCCTTCTTCATTTTTGGCCAATTATTTCTTCTCTACTAGTTCTTTCAAGCGTGTTAGTAGGAGTGCTTTGAGTTTATCATCTGTTTTCTTTCTTCTACTTCTTTTTAATGTACGCCTTCGGGAGTTTCTTGTCGTTCTTCGAGAGAAATTTCTTCATGCTTTCCAGTGTCCTTTTTCTCCTTTAATTGTTTTTCTATCAAGATTTTCACAAGAACATGGTGATACAAATGTGGTTCTACGTCCCTAGATGCTTACGGAATGAGTTCTGGACATCTTTTTCAAGCTTGTTTAGTAAAGTATGGCGGATTGAGGGCACAGTTGTGAGAGAATTCATCGAAAATTCGGGTATGATACATGTACATTGACCCAAAACGTCCCTCACGAGGTGATAAATTTTTGAATAACTAACGAGTAAACTGGTCCACTCTTCTTTTAAAGCATGAACGGGAATTCCCTTTTTGAAAATGGTGACATCCATGCCTGGGTTACGTAGGATTACTCTCGAGGCTTCATGATGCTCTTATTCTTGAACCGGCTTCTCCTTCTTGAGAAGTTAAATGGCAGTTGCTATGGATGCCTCGATCCTTGTAAATTTGAGGTCCCTAATCTCCACCTCCGAATCGTTGAAATACCTCGCAAAAGCTTTATTCTTACCTCCTTATGGTAGCCTTTGAACTTTGAATAAAGCTATGACCATTTTGCATTTTTCGATTATGTCTTTGACTTGCGGATACCCTTCAATAAATTTGGTTCCCTGCGGTTTATTTCTCAACAAGCGGCCCATCCTTCCTTCTGTACTTTTAGAACTCGTACGCGTGAGGAGGGTTTAGCGAGAGTAAGACGGCGAAATGATCGGGGTTTATGAAGGAGGCCCCGTGTGTAAGCGGATATCGGGGAATAGGTACACGGTATGAAGCATAACGAAGAACAAAATGGGGTGAAGGCTTATGTGAGCATGGTGGAAATGTGTCGTGAGTCAATAGAACGATTAGGGAAAGCAAAGTGCATTCGGCAATATTTAAAATTGGGTGGCACAAAGTAGATGCAAGCACCTTTATGAAAGCGGGCTATGGATTTTGTGTGGCTAAGAGAAGCCGTAGTCAAAATCAACCACGTTCCTTAATTACGGGTGGAGTATCAACATAGCCGAACACTAGTGAAGGCCGGAGGCTTGATTATGAGGCGTTTAGAAATGAATGCAAGGATTGTGGGGGAATCGTATAGAGATCGTGGGATAGCTACGGAGTTATCAATGCAATGATTGCATATAATGGAGCTATGGTTTATAACTATGTAAAAATGTGCTTGAATGCCATTTGAAATGAATTTTACTCATACCTTGGAATTCTTTCCATTTTTCATTAGTCTTCAATCGAGTTGCTCCTCATTGATGTATTTGAATGCCCCATGTCTTCATAATATGTCTTCACTTTGCATTTGATTTCATGATTGTTGGTAACATCATTGTGAATTTTGAAAAGCGAGTTGTATTTCCTTGAGAAGCGCTTGTTTGCCGGAAACTAGTGTCGGTGCGGACGACACGGTAATTATTTGGGTAAATGGAAATAGATGAATGATAATTATTTGAATGAAAATGAAATTCATGAAGAAAATTTTTATTGGTGAAATGAAATGAAATAGATGAAATGAAGTGAAATGAAATGAAGTGGAGTGGAATGAAGTGGAATGAAGTGGAATGAAATGGAGTGGGCTATCATAAGAGTTGTGAAATGAGAGAGAGAATTTTTTTTTTTTTTGGAAAATATAGGGTGTCGGGTGCTCTGATTTTCACCCTACATTTTTGTGATAAAAAGCGCAATCGGTGATTGGTTTTCGAACTTATACAATATCTATTTATTTATTTATTTATTTATTTTTTACTTGGGCGAAAAGAACAAAGGCTAGGCTAGTGGAGAAGGTTCTTATTTTGCACCGGCCTTCTTGCAGGAATTATCTTGAAACATTTTGACAAATTCCTCTTTTGAGAGTGGCTTATGATAGATCTTTAATATGTGGCCATTCACAATAAAGAGGAGTTTGAAATTCATCGATGGTCTTGATTCTTACCACTCCATTGCTAAAGATCTTATCAATCTCATATGGCCCAAACTTATTAGTCTAGTACTAAAATCTTTAAACTTAGAGTCAAATAGCAATACTTAATCTCCTTCTTGAAACTTATTCTCTTTGATGTATTTGTCATTCCATTTAGCTCTTTGATATTGAACTAAATCGGTTCTTAGAATTTCCTCTTGTACGATCTCATCTAGCTCATTCAAGTGCTCCATTCTATGCTTTTGGGCTTGATAGATCCATCCCCAGGCGAACTTCCATCTTGAAGGTTTTGACTTGGAACTCAATGGGGAGCGAGGACTTCTTTCCCATAAACAAGTTCATAGGAGAATGTCTGTTTGTATTTCTCCATGTAGTTTTGTAGGCCCACAAGGCTTCGGAAAGCCTTTCTACCCAATCTCTTTGTGTAGATGAACATTTTTGGTGATGATACTTTCGAGAACTTTGTTTGTATCCCACTTGACCATTTGCTTAACGGATGTTAAGGAGTATATCTTTTGTGCTTGATTTTGTATTCTTCCATCGGCTTCTCCACCGGGTTGGATGTGAATTGGCTACCGTATGTCACATTTTCTCTTGGAACACCAAAAGCGAGTAAAATATCCTCATAAAGAAAATTGACAAGGGATTTGAATTTTCGGTATGACACTAATGCCTTGGCTTCTACCCATTTAGTAACATAATCGAGTACAAACCAATATATACTTCTTTTGCTTAGATGGTGGATTAATAGGTCCTATGAAATCTAAAGCCCATTTTTCAAAGGGTTGATGAGTACCTTTGGTTTCAATGGCATTTCATTTGAAAGAGGTAGGTTTCCTACTCTTTGGTAGGATTTGTCACACCTTTTGACATATTGTTTTGCATCTTTGAAGAGGGAAGGCCAATAATATCTAAAGAGAGGATTTTATAAGTTTGTCATTTTTTGTCGGCAAGTGTCGCCGCATGGTTCATCATGACATGGCTTGAGGATATCGACACATTTCTTCCACGACATCTTACGTCACAAGATGCGGCCTGTTTTAAACAATTCGTTAGAAATCCATGAATATTTTTTGAACTCTCTGAATAATATTTCTTTTTTCACTTGGAAACAAATGTGGAGCGATTTCCTGTAACCAAATAGTTAGCAATATCTGCATACCAAGGAGTTGTAGTAGTTCTTGCAAACAAGTATTCATCGAAACTTATCCTCTACGGGATAATCTTCTTTAATGAATCTAGACAGAAATCAACTACTTATTATTTTGTTTTCTGGTCTATCCAACACGGTAATATTGAATTCTACCAAAAGTAGGAGCCATCTTGTCACTACGCAAGTAGTAACAGGTTTGTTCATTAGATATCTATTCACAAAATGATCAGTATGAATAAAATTTTCATAGCCTGTTATATAATGTCTAAACTTATTGATTGCATGAACAACAGCTAAAAACTCTTTTATAGTTACAGTATAGTTCAACTTTGTGGGAGTCAAATTTTTACTGGTATAGTAAATGGCATAAGGGACTAAATATTTTGACCCAACACACCTCCTAGAAAGTTTGTATCGAAGCATATGTAGAAATATGGAAAGGGAGTTTCCAATTTGGTCCCTCTCAAGATAGGTGCTTGAGATATTCTTCTTTCAAAGTTTCAAAGTGATTGACAATCGGGATCCCATTTGAATTCAAAGTCTTTTGTAAGAAATTTGAAGAGTGGAGATGCTATTTTAGTGAAGTTTTCTATAAATCTTCTATAGTATCCATTAAATCCTAGAAAACTTCTAACATCTCTTTGACAATTTGGAATAGGCAACTTGGAGATGACTTCAACTTTTGATCTATCAACCTTAATCTCATCTCTGAAATATGATGCCCCAAAACAATACCTTCGGTAAACATCATAAAACATTTTCATGGCTTAATGAAAGGTTTGTTTCTTTACATCTTATAAGGACTTTTTCCAAATTTTCTAATGCCTCTTCAAATGAATTACCATAAAATGTAAAATCATCCATATAAACCTCTACACAATTGGATTAGATCAGAAAAAATTCCCTGAAATGCTGCTCTTTGGAATGTTGGGGGTGCATTACATAACCCTAAAGGAAGCACTTTCGATAGGCAAAAGTTCCCCACAGAACCAGGTAAATGTGGTCTTATCTTGATCTTGAGGTGCTACCGAATTTTATTATAGCCACTAAAACCATCCAAGAATGAAAAGTACTTTTTACTTTTGCTAATGTATCTAATAAGCGATCGATAAAGGGAAAAGGAAAGTGATCCTTCCAAATTTTCTTTGTTCAATTCCCTCTAATCAATGCATACCCTCCATTTACCATTCTTTTTAGGTACTATAACCAAAGGGAAACCCATCGGCTATCTGAAATTGGATAAATGAAGTTTACATTGAGTAGTTTTTGGAGCCTCTTCTTTCAATATCTCCCTAAGGTTTGGATTCATCCTTCTTTGACTTTGTCTGATTGGTCTACTCTTTTCCTCAATATAGATATGATGGATTAAAGTCTTAGGATCAATACCTTTCATGTCGATTATACTCCCATGCAAATGCGGTAGAATGTTTTTGAATTTGGTTAGTTCTTCTTGTTGTGACTTTTTCCAAATTTTTGTTGATATTCAATGTTTTCCTGGAAAAATCTCAATGAGTAGAACTACCAAACTCTTCCATAGAGTAAAGAGAAATTTGTCTTGATGATAAATATTCTATGTCGGATTCCAATTGAAATTGTGTGGGGTCATATTCGAGAGATGTCTCAAAATTTTCTAATGTGTTCGAAGGTGACTATCCTCAGCGATTTTAGAAATGGTAAAGACGGGTTGTATAGTGTCCTCATCATCGACCCATTCATTGTATCCTAATTAAATTGATTTTTCTAGAGGATAAAAATTGAATTTCTTTGTGAATTACCATTTAGAAATGTACATATCCCCGGATCTACAACTAATGAAAGCATGTTGTGGCTAGCCAAGGTCTTCCTAAGATAAGTGGGTGCCCTCCTAGATTACTCTTGGGAGTCAAAATCATAAAATCTGCGGATATTCCCAAGAATCTAAGAGGCCCGAAATATATTCTAATACACCATACGGTTTTAATAATTGATCGATCTATGAGAGTTGCGGTAAAGTAGGTGTAAAGAAGATTAGAAATTTTAGGTTTGGTCCATAGTCTATCTACTCATAATGTTGATAGCGACCCCTAAGTCAATCAATGTGTCTTTACAATTAGACTACACGGATCTACATACTTGCATGGTAATTTTTCCCATCATGATATGCAATTTTTCCTTCCGGGTGGATTCTTCTTGTATCTTTTAGTTTCCTTCCTGGTCTTTTGAGACTCAACTCCTTTATTGTTTTTGCTAGAATAGGAATCTCTCGAATGGTTTGTAGTAAGGGGAATTTTGATACAAACATTCTTTAATTCGTAGAAAATCATATTTAGGCAACAAGATTTGTTTTTCCACCCCTTTATCAATTTGTAATCTCTCGGGGAAAGGAGGTGTGGATGAAGATGCGGGTTGCTCCAAATATGGGAGTTGTGGGTGTTAACTTTTCTTTCTCTTTTTGAATGTTTGATTTTGAAGATGCTTCCTCGAACCCTTATTGGCTTTAAGAGTCCTCCTCGGAGGTATCTTGCTCTTCGACATCTATAGAAGGTTTTCTAAAATTCTACCGGACATTTGAGTTGTACATCATTGGAAAGGAACAATCATATAGGTAGGAAATTGTTAGGCCATCATGTAAATATTCGAGGATTTTTATTGTTAAGATTTGGAAATGGAAGTGGAAGTTGATTTGTCTTTTGTTGGAATGGAAGCATAAATTGAGGATTTGGATTTTGTTGAGAAGGTTGTTGTTGTGGAAATGGAAATAGAAGTTGTGGATTTGGGTTTGGAAGTTGTGGAGCTTGTTGATTTTGAAAGATGGAGGATATTGATAAAATTGAGCAAATCTCCCATAAGGATTTTGCATACCTTGTACCCATGGCCGATATGTTTTGAGGTTGGGGCCAAGGTTGTTGCCAGGATTCCAATTTGGTGGGGTTGAGAATTCATAGGGTTGTTAAACCCTTGAGTTTATTGCCCACTGCCAAGGTCTTCTTGCAACAAAGAGATTCATGCGAATTTGGATCTTCTTGAAAGATGCTTTGAGTCCGAGAATTTAGGACAAATCCTTGGTCTCATGATTCTGCGAAAATCATACATTTTTCTACAACTTTTGCATCAAGGGGAATTCCCTTAAAGCATGTTTCTTCCTACATTTTGGACAAAAGATGGCTAGAGCATCGAGTTTCTTCTTTACTTTGTTTTGAATTTTAAGGGTGTCTAGTTGTTCACTAAGGTTCCCTAAGATATCAGTTTTGAATTCATCAAGCATATTGCCAATCTCGACCTACTTGCGGTCAATTGCGGATTTGTTTGCCACGATAAGAGAAGGATCTCTAGGCCCTTTTCCCGTTTTAGATTTTCCCCTTGAGAGATGGATACACGGATTCTGTTATGTCACGAAGTGGAAGTTGAGAAATATCTCCTTTCCCCATCATGTTTAAAATATCTATCCATTCATCTATGATGGATTTTAATATAGGGGCTTTCAAAGTTTCATCATCTAAGTTGCTCATTTTTGCTCTTTTTAAGTTGTATTGAAATATTTCAAGTAAATCCTCCAAATTTTCATCTTCTTTTTGCACCATTTTGAATACCTCATCCTTGTGATTGGTGGGCATGCAATAGTCCGGGGTATCTATCCAAAAATTTTGTTTCATATCATTCCAAGTCCTAATAGATTGGGTGGATAATCCCTTGAACCATTTCAAAGCGGCTCCCTTCAATGTTGAAGGAAACAATTTAAGTTTTTGAGAGTCTTCCATATAGTCATAGGTTCGGCACACGACTTCAAATTCAAACATAAATGTTTCGGGATCCTCACTTCGCAATCCATAAAAGTTTGGGAGGACGGATGGTGAAATGTTTTTCATCGTTGTATGGATTTCCTCATCAACTATAGGGAATCCAAACAAGTTGTCTCCTTCCCTATTTCTTCCATTATTACCTTCACCTCCACCATTGTTGTCTCCATTGTTTCCTCCTCCCTCACCTCCTACCTCTACCTCCGAATCCATCTATTATTTCACCTCTGCCATGATAGTTTCTTTAGAGTCCCTCAAAGTCCTCAGCTCTTCTATCAAGCAGGGAGGATGAGAGGGGAGTTTCTTCCTTTTCTTCTTCGGGTGATTCTACTTCTTTAATTACAATATACTCTCCTTTGTAGAAGTAAAGAAAGTCCTCTTCTAAATGAGATTTGGTAGATGGTGTAGGAGAATCCTCTAATTCAGGCGCTCCTTGAATTCCAAGAATTTTAAGGCTAGGAGTAGATGGTGGTGAATCTTGTCTTTGCCTTGAAGAAGATGGAGTTGTGAAAATCGAACTCTTGGCTCTAGCTATAAACCTACGCCTAGAATCTCTTGCTGTATGCATGTCATTTTTTATATTTTAAGTTGGGCTAATAATTCTCTTTCTAATCTTCCAGGTCACACTAAGTGCAAGAAGAGAGTACTTAAGAAATTATTGAACCAATAACTCTCTTTCGATCCTCGAGATCACACTAGGTGCAAGAGAGCATACTTCAAGAAGTTATCAATTTTTCCCTTTTTTTTTTTTTTTAAAATTGGCTACCTAGTTACACTTCCCCGGCAAACGGCGCCAAAATGTTTTGGTCAATTTAGTGTGTCCTAAATTGTTACATTAATTTTCAATGCAGGATTCCTAGTGACGAAGTGTGGCACACTATATGTGCAAGATAACCTATATCTTACTTTTTTGTCGTTTTTGGTTTTTTATCTTGGGGGTTTTTATCTTGGTTGGTTTTCTAATGTGAGATGGAAATTAAAGGTAAGTATGCATCTAAATGTTCAGGCAATGCGTCCTTTATAATTATTTCCAAAACTTCAAACTTCAAAAATGGTTTTAAAACATGCAATGACAAAATTAATTCTCAAATGAAAATGTGCCACTATACTAGTCAAACAAACAATGAACTATTGATCATGAAACTCATTACCCTTCTTCTTGTCTAAATACAAAAGCTGTACTCAAAAGAAATCAAGAATTGCAAAGAAAGTAAAGCTAAAACCAAATTACATCAACTCATATTCGACCCCTCACCATTAGTCTCGCTATGGCTTTCGGAGGTAATCATAAACAACTTGAGCAATCTGATATCTAATTTGAAGAAAAAATAAACTAATACCAAATTACACACTCATATTTCAATCCTTCACCATTACTCTCGCTATGGCTTTCGGAATGCTTGATAATGACATGAGAAATTTAATATCTAACTTGCAGAAAAATAAACTAATATCCACTCATATTTCAATCCCTCACCATTAGTCTCGCTATGGCTTTCGAGAGGTAAGCGGTAATGACATGAGCAATTTAATATCTAACTATGAGAAAAATAAACTAATATCAAACTACACACTCATACTTCAATCCCTCACCATTAGTCTCGCTATGGCTTTCGGAGAGTAACGATAATGACATGAGTAATTTAATATCTAATCTAACTAATAAAGAAAATGTACAAAACTGAAATGAATAAAACAATACTAGAATTAAAAACTAAGAAAAAGAAATCGGCGAAGGACAAGATTGATTCCATGTCATTAGTCATTGTAAAACTATGTGCAAATGCCGGTACCGCCTACTATAATGCGGAACAAAACAGCGATCATTTAAAAACGGTATAAAGTATGAAGAATATAAATAAAATAAACGATAATGCCATAAGATGTAATATACCTGCACAGTGAATGAGCTATGGCACAATGAAGTAAGGAAATGAAGCATGGAAACTATACAATAATACAAAAAACCTCGGCGTGTGCGGGCCCTCTGCACAATCCTCGGGAAGCAACTATCCAAACACGAATTATGCTTATGAATAGAGTCTTCTCATATATTTAAAATGCAGTCATAAAAAAGAAATAATGTCACGGCACGGTGGGCTTTCTATCCGGCAAATTAAATTACGGCAACTAACTACTATGCGTATGAACGCATTATTTATAACAGAGAGGATGACATAACCAATTTCCTACATTTACGCGATACAAGACACGTGAACAACCATGTCCATAAATCTAGCATTATGGCTGCCGTGAATTAAATCTATGGGGAGTGGTCATTGAATTCGGCTTATGGAAGCGAGTTCACGGAGTGTTGATATCTCCTGCGATTTAGGAACGGCACGCAAGTCTTCATGTGATGAAAAACAAAGTTTTGTCACCGTGGGACTCTTCGGTTGACCTTTGCTTGACTACCTTTGACCACGACCTTCTTAGAGTGAATTCGGCCCAGACAATAGGACTCGATCCATGTGTTTGGTCTCAATCTAGTCTCCTAGCTGAGCTCATTTAATTGTCAACGAGTTGTAAACTTCTGAAGTGAAGTGTCTTGTATGTACCTAGGTGCTTGTTTCTTAATGCGTTGTGTGTAGTGTTTTGTGATGTTTGCAGTCTTTTGTGATGATTTATGATGCTTTTAGTCTTTTGGTGATTTTATGTTCTCAAGAAAAATGACTAGAAAACTGATGGAACGAAGCTAATGATTAAAAATAGAGTGAGATCTAATTGATTGATGACAAATGACAAATGCAATTGCAAACAATGAAGTAGAATCAAATCTATACTATGACTAAGCAAAAACGGAAGCTTGATAATGACTTTTAAACAAATTATTCAAAACACAAACTAAACTTGTCAAATTCTTTCATCAAAGGCATTTGAGAGAGAGCTTGAAACATGGTCAACTAAGCATGCAAATCTTCCTCACTAAACAATTTAAACAACTAACTCATAATGATGCAACATCTTGTCCTTGATTAGAGATTTGTTGATATTTTTGGAGTAAAACATTGATATCATCATAAGATTCTCTAAAGCTAATTCCTAACTCTATTCTGCAATTTAATTGAATGTCACAAAAACCTTTACTCAAGAGTTATTGATTTCTTTTCAAAGTAGTCTTTTGAGAGAGAGCTGTTTATGAAATGATGAGGAAATTGCCAGTACTTCGAACCTTAAAATGATGTTGTCTTTTGTTCATATGGTTATAGATCAATTATGGATTTTAGAACAAAGAAGAGAGGTTTGTGAATAATGAAGGTTGTTTTGTTAATCTTAACAACTGAAGTAATCTAATGTGCGATGAATAAAAATTGGCTTGTGGAGTGCAAATGCAATGATTTGAACTAAAACCAAAACCTAAGATGTCAGCAGTCACAAACGGTGTTAAACTACAAGAGCATTATCAAACTTAAAACAGAACAACTGAACATGAATTAAGTGCAATGAAACTTCCGGAGTATCCTAACTATACTACCATGCATTATTCTATGAAATTATACGGTCGCTGTTTGTCCATCATTGTTGATATTTTGGAAGAGTTCCTTCTTTTGGAAGAGTTAGAACAATTATTTGTGTAATTAATTTAAAATGAAAACATAAAGGGTGAAAAGCAATGAAAAACTAAGATATCATATCCATATCCCACTCATCATTATGATATTTTGGACAAGCGTTTAAGAGCAAACAGATGGTACTTAGTGCAAACACCACCCATTAAATCATTCATTATCACGGTCATGTCTTGGACTCCTTAAGAATTTATTGGAAGAGTTTCTTCTTGTGGAAGAGTGATTAGAACAAGTGTAAGCGTGATAGTGAACAACAAAAATTACAACTAAATCCTACAATACTATAGCCATTTCCCATTCATATTCATTATAATCTTTTGGAAGAGATTCTTCTTGTGGAAGAGTTAGAATGAGTACAACTCTGATAACTAATTAAAAACAACTATAGTTAACTTCTAATCCTACAATACTATAGTCATTTCCCATTCATCATTATAATCTTTTGGAAGAGCTTCTTCTTGTGGAAGAGTTAGAATGAGTACAACCTCTGATAGCTAATTAAAACAACTACTAATTCAAATTCAAAATCGTAAAGGCAGCTAGAATACTTATCTAATTTACGCAAATAAATCCGTGGAAAGAGCGGGGGCCCTCTACCACTGACGGAAATTCAACTCCAAAATTCAATCTCAAACGCTTCAACACAACCCCAATACTTGCTTCATTAAAGATGAAATAACTTGAACATAACTCTGCGTCTTCATAAATGTAGCACGAATCTAAACGCAAAATATGGAATGAAATCTAGCATAAAATCTAACCTAGCACTCGGTTTCCCAAGTGTTTATATAACAAATGTAAATAACAAGATTTGCAACAATTCGAACACGCATCTTTCCTTATCGGAATCACATTAGGACTCTTGAAGTGGGTACACGTGAAAAGGAAAGACATATGAATTTGAGGCAGTCCTATTAGAAGTCTTCCTTCCTAAATGTGTTCCCACGTTCCAAAACCATACCCGAAGTCGTTTCTTCCTCCATGATGAGCAACGAACCATGTAGACATAGTGGATTATCCCATATGCGGTTTTTCTTGAGAGATACATGGCATACTCAAACGTGAAGGCAGTACAACGGGAATCGCCGGTTAGCTATGGAATGTACGTGCATCAGCTAGTTGGTCAAAATGCTTTACAATGGCAAAAATCACAAAACTTAGCAAGTCGGTCATGTAAATCATTCTAGAAGTAATTTTAACTATATTCATTGATCAATTGGGTCTAGGATAGCAATAGACAAGGAAAATGAGTAAAATGGAATGAAAGAAAACACAATTTTGAGGCTCAACATACCCCCACTTCTTTGTCTCTTTGCATGTCCTCATCACAATTATCTATGAACTCGAGGCTTTGCAAGGACATCTAATCCTCACTTCTCCTTCCAATACTGGAAGCCATCTTTTGGGTTTTCGATAACAATTTTGAACCTTAGGTTGTTGAGTGCCACGATTAGCTTCTTGTTCCTTTTCTTTAACTTCTCATTGGTCTTTTCCACTTTGTTTATAAGGAGGGATAAGGTTGAGTTCATATCATTTTTGAGCTTGACTTGATCCTTGAGAATTTCATTCTCATTTTTGATGTGTCTATTAAATAATTCCAACTCATACCTATCCCTTCTTAATACATCTATTTGAGACAATGGAGGGCAGGGTTCTCTCTCTTTACGAGCTCTCCTCTCAAGTTCCACTTAGTCATAAATTTCTTGTTGGTAGGTCAATTTCGGGGTTCCTTCATAAAAATCCTCTTCAACATCTTCTTCCATGGATGTTTCCTCATCTTCTATATCAATCACCTGTTTGTTTGATTTGAGTTTTCCCCACAGTTTTTTCCCTTTAGTATGTGGCTTCTCCTTGGTGAGAGGATCCTCTCCTTTCTGCAATGTGATTTCTTGATTGCCTTCTCTTTCTTAAGTTGCCTCTTGATTTGGGTCAAATTCTCTAAGATGATTTCCTCTTGCTCTCTTGGGCTTGTTTTTGTCAATTTCAACTTTTGAAGCCCTCCATTTCTACTTCTCCTTGTAGGCTGTGGTTCGGTGAGGTTCTCTTGGCTCTTCAAAATGATTTCTTATCAAGAAATCGTCCCATGTATCATTTGTTTTGGTTAAATGATTGCCAATCAAAATTTTAGCAACCCATGATGATATAAAGTTGTCTCTAAAATTGAACCCTTCTTTGAACACGGAAGCCATCTTTTTCAAGCTTTGAAGAAAGAAGTAAGGTAGGTTTAGGTCTTCCTCGAGAGAAAATGCATTATCGGTCTAATGTGGTAGACATAAAATGTCCCATATCTACCCTCACATGTAATAAATTTTGCGAAGAAGTAGTATGTTTCTCAGTTTTATTTTCAATGCGGAAATTTGGAATTCCTTTCCTTAAATACGATTGACATCCATACACGAGTGATTTAAAATTGCTTCCGGGATTCATTGTGGAATTCTCTATTTTTGAACCATCTCTCTCCGATTCGAGCAATACATGCTTGCAATGAAAACTTCGGTGATAATAAATTTGACATCTCCCACTTCAACTTCGGTTCCGCAGGAAATGATCTTGCAAATGTTTTAGTGACTTCCTTGTGGAAGCCATTAAATTTCCAAAAATTAAACCATCCTATTTGTTGTAACATTTCTTTGCATTGAGGATAGCCTTCTAAATATTTTGAACCAGTTCAGTTCTTGCAAATGAAACCCATGATTGCTTCTTCAATGTTCAAATTAACACTTTTCTACCCACAAAAACAATGACTTTCACCTTGAATTGAAATGGCTTCAAGTTCTTAATGAAAATGGCTAGCAGACCAATACCTCACGGTTGACAATGAAAAATGTCTCAAACTTTGGTGATATACTTATGGTTGATAATGAAAACGACTTCAAAACTTAGTGATATGCCTCTGTTGACAATTGAACTTTGGAGTGATATGCCTCCAGTTTGGCGGTGACAAATGGCTTCAAATTTCCCACACTACTATTCCTCTGTTTCTCGGTGGCAAATAGCTTCAAATTCCCATCTTGCTATATCTCTGTCTCTTAGTAACAAATGGCTTCAAATTCTTCAATGCTATACCTCTATCTCTAGTGAAAAATGACTTCAAATTCTTCTCTGCTTACCTCTGTGTTTATAGTGATAATGCTCAATCCTACTGCCCTCGGTGATACTTTTTACGCACGGAATCGAATGGCTTCAAATTCTCATATTGCTATACCTGCGAGATTTACCCTTTTGCTGCATACTGCGTTTACAATGATAATGCTCAATGCTATTCCAAGCGATATCCTTTTACTCTCCTCTCGGTGATAAGAATATCTGCATTACGGAATGAATGCGGAGCTACGAATGGAGTGATGGCGGTGAATAACGGAATGAAGTAGTGGAGTGAGGTGGAGGGAATGAATTAATGATGAAGAACTGACAATTTTACGATGGCAAAGAGAATCATCATTGAATGATTTGGTTAAGAGACGTGAAGAATTCAAATACCTCACGACCATTTTAACCGCTTAAATGATGTCGGATATGGAATTTGAATTGAGAGATTTTAATCCAAAGTCTGTGGAGGGTTTATTGGTCTTGATCAATAAAAATAATTAAAACAACCTTTTCGAACAATCCATAACTAAACTATGCTAAAATTTAATGAAATGCCATTATAATTTAAACTTGTTACCTCTGCCTTTCATTTGATTTTTTGTAGTCTTTGTCTTCTTTGTTCACCTTTGGAAGAGTCTTCATAATTTTCTTGATGCTTTTGATTCATGGATACAGGTCATTTTGTTGCAATTCTAATGTCTTCTGATTGATGCCTTCAGGGTTTGTAGCTGCGGAAGAGCGTCTAGGCTATGAAAGGCTGATCCCAGTGAGAATGTCTGTTGGCTGTGAGAATGTTTCTGTAGAGCATTTTAATTACGGAATGGAGTGTTTTTGGAATATAGGTGAAATGTTATATGGTATGAATGAAGATGAATGATGAGTTATGGTATGTAGTGAATGATGAAATGGAATGGATTCAGTTTATGAAATGGAGTGAAGAACATAAGAGCGTACGCAATTCATGACATGTTTTATTCACTTACAACAAGACATCAAATTTTGTATTTTGACATGAAAATGAGATGGATGGAGGATGGAATGAGATGAATGATATATGGAATGAAGTGAAATATGAATGATGGAATGAAATGGAGTATGGATGAATAAGTGAATGGAGTGAAATGAAATGAGATGGATCATAATATGGATCTGAACTTATGATTTTTGTCCACGGTACTTGTAAAAACAAAAATGGAAAAAGTTAAATTAATGAGAGAGACTCTGATTTTCACCCTATCTTTTCTGTATAAACATGCCAATCAATGATTGGTTTTCATGTTTATACCTTTATTTTATTTTTTTTTTAATTTTTTTAAAGAAATGCTTCAGAAAATTTAATGAGATTGATGAAGAAGAGAGACTCTTCTTCATTAACTTCATGCATCGTACTTTCTTGGAACTTCTTGAAAAAATATTCTCTTGAGAGTGGCTTGTGGTATAGCTTCAGTCTATGACCATTCACAAGAAAAGTGACCTCTTCTTCATCTATAGTTCTGATTTTTACTGCCCCATTATAAAAATTGAACAATTTCATATGGCCCAAGCCAATGTGTCTGAAATTTCCCTTGAAAATCCTTGAATTTTGAATCAAACAAGGCAGTTACCCTCTTTGAATTTCTTCTCTTTGATGTACTTGTCATGCCATCTAGCCCTTTGTTGTTGGACTAGACTTTTACGGCGCATCTTGTACGGTCTCATCCAATTCATTAATTTACTCCGATCTAATAGCCATTGCCTCTAGTTAAATCCAAGTCCTAGCTGAGCGCCATCTTGAAGGTTTGAATTTGGAACTCTATGGGAAACAAAACTTTCTTTCCATAAACAAGCTCATAAGGAGTATGGCTGTTGTGTTTCTCCATGTAGTTCTATAGGCCTAAAGGCTTCGAAATCCTATCTACCCAATCTCTTCTATGTAAATGAGCAGTCTTTGTTAGGATTCCTTCAATGACCTTATTAGTAGATTCCACTTGACCATTTGCTTGTGGATGATAAGGAGTAGATTTTCTATGTCTGATTTTGTACTTCTCCATCATTTTGCTCACTAGCCTTGATGTAAAATTGAGCTCCTTGATCTGTAACAATTTCCCTTGGGACACCAAAATGAGTAAAAATATCCTAAAAAAAAAAGTAACTACAAATGATTCATTAGCAACAAGTAATGGTTTAGCTTCTACCCATTTAGTAACATAATCGGTGCAAACTAATATATATTTCTTTTGTCTTGATGGAGGACTAATAGGTCCTACAAATCAAAACCCATTTTTTAAAAGGTTCAATGTGTACCTTTGAGGTTGTAATAGCTTCTCACACGAGAGGAGAAGGTTTCCCTACCCTTTGGCAATTGTCACACCTTTTGAAATACTCATTAACATCTTTAAACAAGGATGGCCATTAATATCCTAGATTAAGGATCTTATAGGCTGTCCTCTTATCTGCAAAGTGTCCGCCACAAGGTTCGTCATGACATGCCTTGAGAGTCCTGGGCATCTCATCTTCACGAACACACCTTCTAATGATCAAATGCGGACTGTCTTGTACAACTCATTAGCGACCCATGAATAATTTGCACTATCATTAATGATTTTTCTTTTATCCCTTGCATTCATAATTGAAGAAATTTTCTGAAACTAAATAATTAGCAATATCAGCAAACCATGGAGTTTGAGTAGAGATTGCAAAAAGATATTCATCGAAATTGATCTTCAACGGAGTGTCATCTTTGATATTTTGGAGTCTAGATAGGAAATCGGCCAACGTATTGTTTTGTTTTCCGGGCACATGCAGAATAGTAATGTTGAATTCTTGTAAGAGTAACAACCATCTTATAATTCGCCGTAGTGATTGATTTTTTCATTAAATATCTAATTGCGAGAATGATCGGTATAATGAACAAAAGTTTCATGCTTTGTTATATAGTGTCTAAATTTGTTTATGGCATGAACAACGGCTAAAAACTCTTTTTCGATTCTGATATAGTTTAACTTCTGCCGAGTCAAAATTTCTTGGTATAATAGATAGCATAGGAATCAAATCTTTATGTCCCAATACTGCTCCTAGAGCTGTGTCGGGTATCTGTCGAGATATGAAAAGGTAACTTCCGGTTAGGTCCCCTTAATATAGATTGCTTCGAAATTTTGGTTTCGGGGTTTCAAAAGCTAGCTGGCAATCGAAGTCACTTAAATTCACAATCTTTGGTGAGTAATTTGAAGAGTGGAGATGCTATTTTGGTGAAGTTTTCTATAAATCTCCGATAATACCCTGTGAATCTAGAAAACTTCTAACATCTCTTTGACAACTAGGAATGGATAGGTTAAAAATGACTTCAACTTTTGCCTCATCAACTCTAATCCACATCCCCAGAAATGTGGTGCCCGACAATACCTTCGGTAAACATCATAAAACATTTTTCATGACTAAGTGAAAGGTTGCTTCACGACATCTTTAAGACTTTTTTCCAGTTTTCTAAAGCCTCTTCAAATGTGTCCCCATAAAGCTTGTGAAATCATCCATGTACCTCTACACGGTCATGTATTAGATCGAAAAAATCCCTAATACGCCTTTGGAGATGATGAGGTGCATTGCATAATCCAAATGGAAATACTCGGTAGGCATAGAGTACCCCAAGGACGAATTGAATGTGGTTTGTCTTGGTCTTCAAGTGCTACTTGGATTTGATTGTAACCACTAAACCCATCTAGGAATGAAAAGTACTTTTTTGCCGGCTAATGTATCTAATACTTGATCTATGAAAGGTAAAGGAAAATGGTCTTTAAGAGTAGCTTTATTCAGTTCTCGGTAGTCAACACACACCCTCCATTTTCCATTTTTCTTTGGCACAATTACCAAAGGAGAAACCCCTTGACTATACGGGAAATAGTATAGATGAAATTAACATTTAACAATTTTTGCAATTCTTCCTTGCTGTTCCCTAAGATTTGGATTCATCGTCTTTGAGAAGTATGCGATTGGTTTGCAATTTGCCTCTATATAGATGTGATAGTACAAGTCTTGGGACTTATCCCTTTCATGTCGGTGTATTCCCATGCATATGCGAGAAGAATGTCTCTGTAATACTTTGATTAACTCTTCTTGTTGAGATTTTCTAGGTTCTTGTTTATGTTCAAAGTTTTGCCTGGAAAAATTTCACTTCATCTAAGCCCTTGCCAAATTTGTGCAGAGATGAAGACATCTGCACAGATGAAAAAAACTCAATATTGGATCCCTCTTGAAATGATTCATGTTTGTGTTCTGGAGAGGATTCAAAGTTTTCTAGAGTATTCAAAATTTGATTATCTTCACTAATTTCTGAAATTGACGAAGAGTGGTTATAAATCTTCTTCATCCTCTATCCATTGAGTGTCATCTAGATACGTAATTGTCTAAGCTTGGAGGATATAAAGTGAATTTCTTTGTTGAACTACCATCGAGAAATATACATATCACCGGACCTACAACTAATAAAAGCATGTTTGTAGCCAACCAAGGTCTTCCTAGTATAACGGGATGGCCTCCTAGATCATTCTTAGGAGTTAGGATCATGAAATCCACGGGGTACTCCCAATAATCTAGGGACAACTGGAATGTCTTCTATTACCCCATCGAAGATTACGATCACGGATCTATCTGCTAATTGTAATAGTGTGGGTGTAAAGAGAAGATTAGGAAGTTTCAGTTTGTCCATGATTTGTCTACTCATGATATTTATTCTTGCTCCTAAATCAATGAGTGTGTTTTTTGAATTTCAATTCCATTGATGTGAATTTTGACAAGCTGGATTTCTATGGGTCAAATGCTGAATAATCTTGCCATCATAATGTCTGCTATTTGTCCTACCGGTTAGAGATTTTCTTGGTTTCTCTTATTCTTTTTCTTGTTGTCTTCATACTCAACTCCTTTATTGTTTTGGCTAAAATTGGGATTTCCTTGATGGCTTGCAATAATGGAATTTTAATGCAAACATTTCTCAATTCATCTAAGAAATCATAATTAGGCACCAAGATCTGTTTTTCTACACCTCTATCAATTTGAAATCTTTGGGAAAGGGAGGTATAGAAGTAGATGTGGATGGTTGCTCTAATACGAGGTTGGATTTATTGGATCTTTTTGTTTTAGTTTTCAATGTTTTGGTCTTGAAAGGATGTGTCTTCCTCGAGACTTTTTATTAACTCGTAGGAGTCTTCCTCGAAATTATCTTGTTCTTGTATGATCATAGAAGGTTTCCTCTTTTCAAGTATCCTTCTGAGACCTAAGTTGAACATCACTAAGGTCTAGAGGAGTAATTAAATAAGTTGGAAAGCTGACCTTCTATCATGTATGTATTTTGAGGTTCTTATTATTGGGGTTTGGTATGGGTTGAGCCGGCAATTGATTGGATTTTGAGGGGAATGGTTATGGAAGTGGTTGATTTTGATGTGGTTGGTTCGATGATGTTGTTGAGGATTTTGTTGAAAATTTTTGTTGAAGATTTGGAAAATTTTGTTGAGTTTGAGGATAAAAATGTGGATATGGTGGATAGGATGGTGGATCTGGTAATATGGAGAGTATCTTCCATAGGGACTTTGTGTTCCTTGTGCCCAAGATTGAGATTGATTTTGAAATTGGGGCCAAGGTTGTAAGAATTCCAAGGTGGAGTTGATTATACATTTGATCATGGAATCCTTGTGTACGAGGTCCTGCCAAGGTCTTCTAGATACAAATTGAGAGACTGTGGAATACGTAGGGAGTTTCCTCTGAAAGACAACTTTGAGACCGGGAAAGAGAAGGACAGTCTCATGTTTCTCGAGAACAAATGACACGAGTTTCTACAACACATCCAAAGGACACTCTCTCAAGGCATGTTTCTGCTCATTTGGGACAAAAGATTGCCAAGGCATCGGATTGACCTTTTTCTTGTTTTGTATCTTAAGGATGTATATTTGTTCCGCGAGACTCCCTAAGATGTCCGCTGCAAATCATCAATGTGTCCTATTTCTGATCTGCCTAGCATCCCGAGCGGTTACTTGCCCTTGCAAGAGCGAGATCTCTTGGACCTTTGAGTTTGGATTTCCCTCTCTTGAAAGGTTGATACATAACTCGGATATTTCGGGTAGTGTGAGTTTTGATATATCCCCCTTTTCCCATCATGTTAAGGATAATATCCAACCATTCATCCCTAATTGTTTTCAACAAAAGAGCTTTTAAGGTGTCTTGATCTAGATTTTCCATTTTTTTCCCTTTTGATGTTGTAATTAAATCTTTCCAACAAATCTTCTAAGTTTTCATCTTCTTTTTGTAACATCTTGAACACTTCTTCCTTATGATTAACCGGCATACAATAATCCAAGTATCTCTCTAGAAATGCTTGTTTCATGTCTTCCCATGTTCTAATGAACTACTGATTAGACTCATAAACCACTTCAATGTTGCTCCCTTCAAAGTTGAAGGTGTTAGCTCAAATCTTACCTCGAAATTTGAAATGAAGTAAAACTCAAGGCTACATCAAACCACGCTCGGCCTCGTAGCTAGCCCTACGAGGACGGGGAGAGGTCTCTCTCCGTCAATCTCGAGAAAATGGCAAATGCATCCGAGATGACTTACAATAAGAAGCTGATTTAGGCTAGTAAAGAGATAGGTATGTTTGATTTTTGGTTTTTTTGGGTTTTGTGGAGTAATGGGAAAACAAGTTGCAGATGGGGATAAGGTCGGACCTTTGCGAGTTCCAGGTAGGCAGTAGGTGACGATCTTGATGCTTTAAATTGGATTTATGGATAGATTAGGCCAGCGAGGAGGCGAAGAGGAAAAGAAGAACTGGATCCTCTCCCAGTAATTTGAAAACATATAGAACTAGCGAATTCAAAGGCCAAGCCAACGTAAACAATGGATTCAACCTTAATCACTCATTCAACTTAGTTCGAAGCATAATGAAAGGATGGCATACATTAAACATGAAGAAAATTACAGTAAACAAGAAAACACCATCAGAAACCGAGAACACCACAAGGATCCCAACAAGTCTTTATAAACCCACGATCTTTCCTTAGCCAAAATATGAAAAGTATGTACAATCGTATCAAAAGTAGCCCAAGAGTCAGCTTTGTAGAATGCTTCAGAAATTACAATATATAGATCACTCTAACCCCTTTCCCCACCTCTAGGGGTCGAATTCCCTCTTCGGGGATCGAGTTTCAACCAATTCTAATCATGGAACTACAATGACTAACCACTTGCCTCCTAAAGTGAAGGCGATCCATTACATGATTTTTACTCATTTGAGAGTGAATCTTCTAGAAGAGATAAAAACAAGCAAAGGATACATATCAAACATGAATTTACATCATAAAAACCAAGAATTCTATCCATAAGAAAAGCTGGTCCATAATAGGCGAAATCTTGAAATTTGTGGTGAAAATTGAGAAAAATCTCTAGGTGGGTCGCTCTGACTGGCGTGGGTCACTCATGTTCCGGGCTGATTTTGGTGGCGCCGGCATCCAAAATTGTGAGCTCATGATAGCTCGTTGGAAAGCCCTGGATGTCTACTTTCCAACCCAAGTAGAATTTATGAATTTAGGTTTATTTGACCCTCCAAAACCTCATTCTCCCGAGGTACTTTGCTGGTGCAAAAGGTGGCGACAAGGTGATTTTCATGGTGTTTTTAAGGTACATTTTGACCATCAGGATTTTTGTTGAAATTCTAAGTTGACTTCAGAGGATGCATAATTAACCATGAAAATTCCAAAAATGTAAAAATCTCCTCCCGAGAAAGTGTCTCAAAAAAAAATCGAGCGCATGGACGCGCGACCAATAGGCTATAGCTTTTGTTTAGACCAAAAGGGTAGAAAATGACAAAATTTTCTCCGAATTTGCCAAATTCGGAGCGGAGATCCTCCATCATGTTTCCTACCCATTCAATGAAGCCTCGGCCAAAATCCGAAGTGGATTAGGCCTTTTCCGCCCGTCGAAGTGCTTTGCGCAACCTCCTCTTCATGATCTTCATCCTCGCTTTGCAAACATGCATGCGAGCCGGTAATGGCCTTTCATGTGGCGAAGCATGTCTTTGTCTCGATTGGCCTTCGCCATGACTTCTCCGGATGTATATTTACCGCGTGAGTACGGTATCTCGTCGGTGGTGTCATGTCACTTAGGGTCTCTTTCGATTCCAATACGTCCTCACGGATTTGGCGCACCTCATAAAATGTGAGCTCATCCTCGAGAAATTTGTTTGTTGCGGCGCTTTCCAAATAGTTAATCACCCACGGAAGCAGCACGCGGTGGTCTTTCAAGTTTGGTCATTCTCGGCCCTTTGCTCTGGATGACTTCGGGCTTCGAGCTAGGAGAGCCCGTATCAACATCAATATTTGTCAAATCTATGTCCCGGCCTCTGATGGGCCCTCATCGAGGCATGGGCCTCTTGCCCCTGTCTTGTACTGTACCTTTGAAGAAGAAAGGCGAGACCCTTTCCACATCATGTGGAGATAATACTCGCCGTGTCGATGAAGTCGGCAGACCCTTCTCACGTGGATATAGTACTCGCCGTGTCGGCTGCAAGTAAGGCCACGCGGCCTCGTAATATGCAGGCAAAGGTGATATTCTCAACCTCAAGCATGTTGGTGTGAGGGCTCTCCTGCCATCATGAGCTGCCTCAGGAGAGCTGCTTGGCACTACGAGATAAGTCTAGAAATGAAATCCTCCCAAGTGATGCCTGCTCCTTGGTTGATGTAACACCAAGATTTTGATCAAAGTGAAATGGTATATACTCTGTCTTGCTGCAGGCTCGTCTTCTTACTGCACAAATGTCACCATCCTCTACATGTTGCGATGTATGAAATACGGAATATTCATCATACGCACCCTTGTGAAGTGCATCGGCAAACGAACATGGTATGGCAGTATACTTTTGCCCTCACAACTGAAATGCGGAATGATGAGCCTCATGAGCGGTGCATACTCATCTCAAAGAATGCGAATGGAAAAACTCTACTCAAGTAAGCTTTATATCCGGTTGCAATGTATGGCTCATAGTGAAATTTCTCCTAGCTTCTTGACCCTTGTTCCATTCCTCGCCCATGTTCGGTATACCGGTGGCTTGAGCAATAGTCAAAGGTGACACAATGAAATCAGCTTGACAAGGCTTACCCGATCACCAAGTAAATGAAGAACAAACGGACGTGCTAATTCGATGAGGCGGGTTTGTGCAACCATCTCACAAAATGCGAAACATGACAAGAATCGAAAACAATCCATAGCTAATGGACATGCACGCAATCGAGCCAAGAAGTAGGCTCCTCTACTGCGATGATCACGCTTCTATTTTCTGCAACGGGACCCGTGGCACATTACCTTTAGTCACCGAATCCAGCACCTTTGACCTTGGCTCATATTCTGACTCGGCTCTCAGACATGGCTATGACCAAGCTTTTGGCAATGTGTATCTTGATATGAAAACGTGCAAACAAAGTTAGGATGTATGTTTCAACACCCAACCAATATTCCCACCGTCAAAACACCATCAAGGAATCAAATCATGGATAAAATCTCAGCTTTAAATGAATTGGAAAAGGCACAATCTGCGATTTTGAATGCGAGTGAAATTTTGACCAAAGGAGCGAGGCAACCTTCCAAATATTGAAAAAGTCTAGTCAAAATGTGTTTGTCTATGAGTAATAACCACAAAGGTCTCGATGGGCGATTTGAAACAAAGTCATGAAAATGATGTTTTGCATTGAGCGTGAGACTCATTACAACCATAGTCACCATGAAACAAAGGGTTTTAACATGGTATAATAATAGCAATGCTCAAAATGGAAAAATGGGCATAAGAGCATTATGGTTTTGATATTATATGCAAAGCTGGATGTATCCAGCACCATGAGATAACAAACAAACTCATTCAACCATTCATTTTCATTTTAAAACCACGAAAACAAGAAGAGCTATGTACGTGAGGTTTTAAATCCTCCTTTTGAACATTTGAAACATCAGCGATGCCACCGGTGCATTTAAAAAAACATCAAGCGATGATAGAAACTGTTTGAAAGCCGGTTACATCGATTCCAAGCAAAGTGGCGCTCGAATGAATTTGAAATACATTGTACGCGTGGGTCGCGCGGCCTATGAGTCGCTCGTAGTGGTCGCGCCCCTTGCAAACTTTATGGCGAGACTGACTGCGTGGGTCGCTCTGCCGGAGTGGGTCGCTCGGCCTGCGTGGGTCGCTCGGCCCAACAACACTGCACTTAACCCAAAACTACGAAATCGACCCTCCAATTTGCAAAGCAGATTTGGGTGCTATGGATTTGTGAAAATGAAACTTGTTTGGCTTTTATACTTGATACAAATATCTTCACGATCGAGATTTTGTTCCAAATCTAATTGCAAACCCATATTACAAATGTTTTTTTGTAATTTCACTTTTAGCTTTTCAAATACAAACTTCTTTTGGCTTTTTGAGGTCGATACTAATGATTTCTTGTCTTCTTGCGGGAAAGTATGGCTATCTTGGCTAAAGAAAGAGACCGAAGTCTGCTTTTAACAATGTCTTCATGGCGGAACAATTACAATTTATTACAAATGATAATGACAAATTTCTAGTTCCAAAACGAGAGTTTTGGACTAGAAATATATATATATTTTTTTAAAATACGTGATGATAATAAAATAAAAAATCACAAATGCGGAGACTTTCCTCACCTTGCGGGCTTTATGACTAGTATATAAATGACTCAAAAAACTTAGACACCAAGACCTAGGACACTTATTGACATTTTAATGACCATATATGTAATGACAATGACTATGAATGATTTCTTTGAGAAAATTTTAAAATAGCAACTGCGGTGTAAATATGAAGCATAAGACGACGGACCCCTTCGTCGGTGTATGACATTCTCCTAGTGAAAATGCAACGAAGTGGAACAAGCGAGACACCTAATAATGAATATGCAAAAGACGAAATGATGACTGACGGAGGGCTGCAAGGGCCGACCTAGCGAAGGAAATAATTTCAGCTTTTGAGCATCTTGTAAGTAGTCATAAGTCCTACACAGTACTTCAAATTCGAATAATAAAGTTTCAGGATCTTCAGTTTTAAGTCCATAGAAGTTTGGAAGGACAGAGGGTGAAATGTTTTTCATGGTTGTATTGGTTTCTTCATCAAGTATAGGGAACCCAAAAGAGCTTCCTATTCTACCTCTTCCTCCATTTTCACCTCTACCTCCTTCTCCTCTACCTCTACCTCTACCTCCAAATAGTGTGTTTTCTCCATTAAAAACTCCTCCTCCTCCTTCTTCTGCCATGGTTGACTCTCCTGTGGAAGTGGAAAGATTTATGTCCCTACCAGGAGTCTTTAGATATTTTTCTATGGCAAGTTCAGTGGATGAAGTGGAAGGTTTCTCTAATGGGATATCTGATTTCAGGTCTTCTAGAAGTCCAGGATCAGTAAAGGATGGAAGATGGATTTGAGTTGAAGGTGTACTAGCTCTGGATCTATATGAAACAAGTGGTGTTCTAGAAATCAAACTTCTGCCTCTACTACTTATAAATCTTCCCCTTCAATCTCTCTCCCTACGCATATAATTTTTTTTTGATGCTAAGAAACAAAGGTTACCTAGTTTTCACTTCCCCGGCAACGACGCCAAAACGTTTGGTCTCAATCTAGTCTCCTAAATTGAGCTCATTTAATTGTCAACCAGGGTTGGTAAACTGCTGAAGTGAAGTGTACTGTATGTACCTAGGTGCTTGTTTCTTAATGCGTTGTGTGTAGTGTTTTGTGATGTTTTTGATCTTTTGTGATGATTTATGATGTTTTTGGTCTTTTGGTGATTTTATGTTCACAAGAAAAATGACTAGAAAACTGATGGAAGGAAGCTAATGATTAAAAACAGAGTGAGATCTAATTGATTGATGACAAATGACAAATGCAATTGCAAACACTGAAGTAGAATCAAATCTAAACTATGACTAAGCAAAAACAGAGCTTGATAATGACTTTTAAACAAATGATTCAAAACACAAACTAAACTTGTCAAATTCTTTCATCAAAGGCATTTGAGAGAGAGCTTGAAACATGGTCAACTAAGCATGCAAATCTTCCTAAATAAACAGTTTAAACAACTAACTCATAATGATGCAACATCTTGTCCTTGATTAGAGATTTGTTGAAGTATGTTTGGAGTAAAACATTGATATCATCATAAGATTCTCTAAAGCTAATTCCTAACTCTATTCTGCAATTTAATTGAATGTCACAAAACCTTTACTCAAGAGTTATTGATTTCTTTTCAGAATAGTCTTTTGAGGGAGAGCTCTGTTTATGAAATGATGAGGAAATTGCAGAAGTACTTCAGGCCTTAAAGTGATATGGTCTTCTGTTCATGTAGTTATAGATCAATTATGGATTTTAGAACAAGAAGAGGTTTGTGAATAATGAAGGCTGTTTTTTTAATCTTAACAACTGAAGTAATCTAATGTGCAGTGAATAACAATTGAATGTGGAGTGCAAATGCAATGAGTTGAACTACAACCAAACCTAATATGTCACTAGTCTAAAACAGTGTTAAACTACAAGGCATTATCAAACCCAAAAAAGAACAACTGAACATGAATTAAGTGCAATGAAACTCCGGAGTATCCTAACTATACTACCATGCATTATTCTATGAAATTATACAGTCTGTTTGTCCATCATTGTTGATATTTTGGAAGATTTCCTTCTTTTGGAAGAGTTAGAACAATTTTGACTGTGTAATTGAGTGCAAATGAAAACATAAAGGACTGAAAGCAATGAAAAACTAAGATATCATATCCATATCCCACTCATCATTATGATATTTTGGACAAGCGTTTAAGAGCAAGAACAGAGATGGTACTTAGTGCAAACACACAACTAAATCATTCATTATCACGGTCATGTCTTGGACTCCTTAAGAATTTATTGGAAGAGTTTCTTCTTGTGGAAGAGTGATTATAACAAGTGTAACTGTGATAGTGAACAACAAAAATTACAACTAAATCCTACAATACTATAGCCATTTCCCATTCATCATTATAATCTTTTGGAAGAGCTTCTTCTTGTGGAAGAGTTAGAATGAGTATAACCACAGTAGCTAATTAAAAAAAACTATGAATTCAACTTCTAATCCTACAATACTATAGTCATTTCCCATTCATCATTATAATATTTTGGAAGAGCTTCTTCTTGTGGAAGAGTTAGAATGAGTACAACTACAGTAGCTAATTAAAACAACTACTAATTCAACTTCAAAATCGTAAAGGCAGCTAGAATACTTATCTAATTTACGCAAATAAATACGTGCAAGAGGCAGGGGCCCTCTACCACCTGACGGAATTCAACTCCAAATTAAATCAACGCTTCCAACACAACACTGTCTGCTTCATTAAAGATGAAATAACTTGAACATAACACTCTGTGTCTTCAGAAATGTAGCACAGAATCTAAGCAAAATCTGGAATGAAATCTAGCATAAAATCTAACCTAGCTCTCGGTTTCCCAAGTGTTTATATAACAAATGTAAATAACAAGATTTGCAACAATTCAGGAACACTGTCTTTCCTTATCAGAATCACATTAGGACTCTTGAAGTGGCTGCGTGAAAAGGAAAAGACATCTGGACTGAGACAGTCCTAATAGAAGTCTTCGTTCCTAAATGTGTTCCCACGTTCCAAAACCATACCCAGAATTCGTTTCTTCCTCCATGATGAGCAACGAACCATGTAGACATGACGTGGATTATGCCCATATGCGGTTTTTCTTGAGAGGCCACCTGGAACATACTCAAACGTGAAGACAGTTGCAGAATCGCCGGTTAGCTATGGAATGTCTGCATTCTGCAGCTAGTTCCGGTCAAAATGCTTTACAATGGAAAAAATCACAAAACTTAGCAAGCCAGTCATGTAAATCATTCTAGAAGTAATTTTAACTATATTCATTGATCAATTGGGTCTAGGATAGCAATAGACAAAGGAAAATGAGGTAAAATGGAATGAAAGAAAGCACAATTTTGAGGCTCAAAACCATGTCCATGTCATTTCCAACTTGCCCATGTGGCTCGATTTGCCTGAAGACACCTGCAATATAGAATTTAACAAAATGGCTGCGGAAAGTTGCAGCAGCTGCGGAAAGTGACAAGATTCCGCAACTCAATGAGCAAAAATATAATTCAAACAGCAGACATAAAACATAGTTAAAAACCACTTTAAATTCTCTTTTATGATTAATATGCAATGATATTGATGGCTTAGGAGGTCCAGGTAAATGGAAAAAGTCTAGAAAGGTGTATAGGAATGATTGCGGATTTGAGACTCAACGAGAATCCTAGGGGTGTCCTAAAGCAAAAATTTATGGGGGACTCTTTATGTGACTAGATCACTAGCTAACATTGAAAACCATCTTTACATTGTATGGTTCAACATCTTGATGATTCTGATATATTGACCACAAATTTTGTATTCATTATTGCTTTTATCACAACACCTACAATAGATATTGATGGTTTTCATAAGCCTATTTATAGTTGTGATAAATTAGTTAGGGAGCTCCTTATCCCAACCCATAACCCCTAACATGTTTACTCCCTTAGCCAAGGGGGGCCAAGGGTGTACTTTTGGGGGCAATGAGATTAGGGTAGGGGATCATAACATTAGGAAAAGTGGAATGAAATAACCACAAATTTTCTTTGGGAAATGAGGCGGGGGATGGAGTATCTTATGGTGTCTTGAACGGGCCAAGGGGACACAAGGGAGTAGCATGTATGTGGAGAATTCGAGAGGCGCAAGCATGGTTACTAAGATCTATAATCCTAGCATTAGAGAATGAGAAGGGGGCTTAGTACCTAATTTCATAGGGCCTAGGGACCTAGAGAGAAACAAGAGAAATTGATAGAGCCCAAAATAATGGTGATAAGGGTATAGTTCCCTTAACCACTTCCCTCTAAAACTCTGAATTTCTGAGAGTCGCAAGGGTTAGGGATGTTTTCAAAGATGGTTGCCCTACACTCGAGTTTATTGATAGGGAAAAGAGTATCTTTGAAGATCAAATGATTTCTTGCAATCCACAATCCCTAGGAAAATCAAGAGGGGCATAGTTCTAACTTTGTCATTAGGAGCTTCCTGCCACCATCTTTGTCATGCCCCACGAGCAAGAGTTTGGCCTTCCTATCTACGAGAAATATTTGTCATCCTCAACGTTTCATTCCAAAGAGACGTGGTGGCGGCGAGAGAAAAACGTGCTACCTTTGATTCTTCTTGTCTTTGCACGAGAGAGCACCACCTTTTTGGACCAATTTTCCCTTTTTTGAAGGAAATTTCGAATTGGGGACTTTCTTACGAATCATACACCGAAATTAAATCTTGTCGTCGTAGCCCTTTTAGCTTCCACAATGGTTTTGACACCAAATGGGATCCTCCCGACCATTCGAGACATCAACCCGAAGCATAACCCAACTTAGGGGCATACATACCGATCCCCGAGAGTGCACCCACCGCAACTCATTGTTCTTGTCGGTAATTCGGATATGGGAATTTAGTAGGCTGAATCTATAGTTCTCCCATTCCTCAAACCATCTTTCCTCAAGAATAGAGCATTCCCAAACGGCCATTCTTGTCTCCAAATGGAATAATTTCCCAGTCGGCTACTTGGTTTAGGAAATGTAACCCTCTATTATTGGGTGCTCGATCATGTCTCTCGAGAGCACAAAAGAACCCGTATAGCCCACCTAAGGATCTTGACCGGATTTGACCAATCTCCCATCACCAAAATTCGAGGCTAGACCTTGTTCAATAAATTTTATAGGTTGCCACCAAAGCTTTCCACACCGAAAAAATTCTTGAATGATTTTAGGCGGCGAGCCGGACGAGTTGGCATAGGGTCTATGTATTTCCTCCCTGTTACCGAGAATCCCGAGTTCTCAGTAGTGATTAGTCTCCAAGATAGTTTCATCGCTAGAGACCTTTAGAATGGAAAAAGGAGTCCTTTGTTGACCATCCCAAAATTTTGGTGTGACTAATTTTTCCCACGCAACCCAAGGGTTATGTTCCGACTTGGAGCCTACCCATAGGAATCTACTATAGATTTTGTTAATCTTCATCGGAATACTTTTTGGTATCCAAATGAGGCTAGCCTAGTAAACCGGAGTTGCCATCACCGCAGTTTGGTTAGAATAACCTCACTGCTTTCACGGATAGCCATTTGAAACTCCGGTGATTCATCATGTTCTCAATTTTAGCTAAGAGCCATTTCCAATCCTCAATCAATAATTATCTCGCTTAAGAAAGAAGCCCGGATACTTAAAGGAGTCTATAGAGTTTTAACTTCAAAGTGAAGGTATTCTTTTATTTGTCCACTTCCACCCTTAAGAGCCTGCGGTGGTTAGGAAGATTTTTGGCCATTTATACTTAGTCCGATCGCTTTTAGAAAAAGATCTAAGATCTTATTTAAACAGAGTCTTCTATACTCCCGCTACTAGACGGCAAGATGTCATCTACAAAGAGGAGATGGGTTACCTAGAGATTGATCGCTACTTCAATACCTTTGAGCTCCCTTGTCTCTTAGCACAATGAATCATTAAAGCGATGCCTTCGGCAACCAATAGAAAAAGAAGTGGGGAAGAGGGAACCCTTGACGAAGGCCCCTTCTGGAGTTGAAGAAATCATGGGAAGCACCATTTATAAGGACAACGTCGAAGAAGAAGTGACACACCCCATAATCCATCTTACAAAATCATACTCTGAAGCCAAGATGCGTCAATAGCAAGTCTTAACAACATCCAGTCAGTCCTATCATAGGCCTTAGAGAGGTCAATTTTTACTATAGATCCTTTTTCCCACTCTTTTTGAGGTTGTGGAGGTTTCTTGAGCTACCTTTGCTTCATGGATTTTCCTTCCATCCAAAAGCCGAATTTCTCTACGAAATGTTCTTGGAAAAGGGTTTCAACACGGAAGGCAATAAATTTAGCAATAATATTATATAAAGAAAGTACACAACAAAATGGGCCAAAATTTATTAAAGAAACAGATGGCCGAGACTTAGGAATGAGAGTTAAAAAAGTGGCATTGAAAGTGATAGATAGAGTCGAAACCTTACACTCTTCAATAACCGCAACCAGCTCATTCCAAGCGATTCAAAGAAATGTAGGAAAAATTCTATTGTCTTGAACGAGGGAGTATCTTATGGTGTCTTGAATGGGCCAAAGGGGATGCAAGGGTAGCATGTATGTGTAGAAGTCGAGTGCAAACATGGTTTACTAAGATCTATAATCTAGCATTAGAGAATGAGAAGGAGGCTTAGGACCTAATTTTATAGGGCCTAGGGGACCTATAGGGAAGGCAACGAGAGAAATTGATAGGGGCAAAATGATGGTGATAAGCAGATTAGAGTCCAATTGTGCAAAACATAAGCCCTTAACCAATAACCACTAAATTCCCTATCCCCTTAACCCCCAATCCATATGTCCTCAACCCCTGTACTAATAAATCATAACCCATAAACCCATTCATTCATTAAATCTTCTGACATTAACCCCTAACCTATATTAATCCATGAAACTCCTAAGCCATAAATCCTTATCCTCTTAACTGTGACCCTTAACCCCTAAACACCTTAACTACTAACCGCCACTAACAGCTAAATCTCCAAAATATTGAGTCATACTTGCTAAATCCTCGACCCTAAATCCCTTTGGCCCTTGACGCTTGACCCTTGAAGCCCTTAACCACTAAGTATCCAAAGCTAGAAAACAACACCCCCAAACCCGGAAAATTGACCTCCTAGGAGAATCCTTCATCTCTAATTGAGCATATTAGAAAACATTACTTGATTCTTAGATAACTAGGTACTAGTTACGAGGATATGTGTTTGTGGGTAATGCCATTATTATCATGTATACCAAATGTAGATAATTGGATAATTTGCAAAGCCTCGATTTGAATTACTCACAATATCTACACTTCATCACGTTGAGATGGAGCTTGTAGTGTTCTCTCACATAAGGAGTTGTAAATGAAAAGGAAAGAAGAAGCTCCCATTACGGGGAGAGTTTAAAGAGAGTTTAAAGAAGAGTAGAGTTAAGGATATAAGAGCGAAGACGTAGTCCCGATTACTTAAAACCTTTTTCCAAAATTTCCTCTACATGTTTTTGGCATACTTTTCCTTGTCCTATTGACCACAAATTTTGTATTCATTATTGCTTTCATCACAACACCTACAATAGATATTGATGGTGTTCCTGCAAAAACTATTTCTAGTTGTGATAAGTGGATTACGGGCTCATATCACAACCCATAACCTAATACGTTTACTCCCTTAGCCAAGGGAGCCCAAAGGGTGTACTTGTAGGCATTGAGACCAAATTTGGGAGGTCATACCATTAGGAAAAGTGGAATGACATAACAAAAAATTTCTGGGGGGGATATCTTATGGTGTCTTGAACGGGCCAAGGGTACACAAGGGTAGCATGTACGTGTAGAAGTTAGAGGTGCGAAGCATGGTTTACTAAGATCTATAATCCTAGCATTAGAGAGGAATGAGAAGGGGCTTAGGACCTAATTTCATAGGGCCTAGGGGACCTAGAGGGAAGGCAATGAGAGAAATTGATAGGGGAACCCAAATGGTGGTGATAATGGGATTAGAGTCAATTATCACAAACATAAGCCCTTAACCCATAACCACTAAATCCTATCACTTAACCCCCAATCCATATTTCCTTAACCCGCTGCACTCATAAATCATAACCCATAAACCCCTTCATTCATTAAATCTTATGACATTAACCCCTAGCCTATATTAATCCATGAACCTCCTAAGCCATAAATCCTTATCCTCTTAACCTGTGACCCTTAACCCCCTAAACCTTAACTACTAACCCCTTAACCACTAACTTGACTAAATCTCCTAAATATTGAGTCCTTAAGCTGCTAAGTCCTCGACCCTAAATCTCTTTGGCCCTTGACGCTTGACCTTGAAGCCCTTAACCACTAAGTATCCAAAGCCGAAAACAACACCCCAAACCGGGAAATTTACCTCCTAGGAGAATCCTTCATCTCTAATTGAGCATGTAAGAAACATTACTTGATTATTATAGAAATAGGTACCCAGATTACGAGGACATGTGTTTGTGGGTAATGCATTATTATCATGTATACCAAATGTAGACAATTGGATAATTTCAAAGCCTCGATTTGAATTACTCACAATATCTACACTTCATCACGTTGAGATGGAGCTTGGTGTTCTCTCACATAAGGAGTTGTAAATGAAAAGGAGCAAGATCCCATTACGGGGAGGGTTTAAAGAGTTTAAAGAGTAGGGTTAAGGAGATAAGAGTGGGGTGCGGTCTCGATTACTTAAAACCTTTTTTCCAAAATTTCCTACTATGTTTCTAGCATACTTTTTCCCTTTCCTATTGACCACAAATTTTGTATTCATTATTGCTTTCATCACAACACCTACAATAGATATTTATGGTGTTCATAAGACTATTTCTAGTTGTGATAAGTGGATTAGGGGCTCCCTTATCACAACCCATAACCCCTAATACATTTACTCCCTTAGCCAAGGGGCCCAAGGGTGTACTTGTAGGGGCATTGAGACCAAATTTGGGGGTCATAGCATTAGGAAAAGTTGAATGACATAATAAAGAGTTTATGGGGGGGGGTATCTTATGGTGTCTTGAGCAGGCCAAGGGGACACAAGGGTAGCATGTATGTGTAGAAGTCAAAGGTGCAAGCATGGTTGTAAGATCTATAATCCTAGCATTAGAGAATGAGAGGTCTTAGGACCTAATTTCATAGGGCCTAGGGGACCTAGAGGAAAGGAAATGAGAGAAATTCATAAGGGAACCCAAAATAATGGTGATAAGGGGATTAGGAGTCCAATTATCACAAAACATAAGCCCTTAACCCATAACCACTAAATTTCCCTACCTTCTTAACCCCCAATCCATATTCCCTTAACCCCTTTGCACTCACAAAGCATAACCCATATACCCCTTCATTCATTAAATCTTATGACATTAACCGTAACCTATATTAATCCATGAACCTCCTAAGCCATAAATCCTTATTCTCTTAACCTGTGACCATTAACCCCTAACTCTTCACCCCTAAACATGTAACTACTAAGCCCTTAACCACTAAAGTACAACACCCCAAAGCAACAAATTGACCTCCTAGGAGAATCCTTCATCTCTAATGAGCATATTAGAAACATTAATTGTTTCTTAGAGAACTAGGTGCGGATTCTGAGGATATTTGTTTGTGGGTAATTCCATTATTATCATGTATACCAAATGTAGACAATTGGATAATTTGCAAAGCCTCATTTTGAATTACTCACAATATCTACACTTCATCATGTTGAGATGGAGCTTGTAGTGTTCTCTCACATAAGGAGTTGTAAATGAAAAGGAGCAAGCTCCCATTAGAGGGCTTCTGCATTGTGGGAGTGTTGGAGGTAGAGTGGTTTACGGTATCCCATCGAGTTTTTCACAAATTTTGTCATAGTTGGGCGTCGTGGAGGTCCCATTGGCCGAAACCAAAGAGACTTCGTGGTTGTAGGTTGTCATGAGAAGTTTGTGCATGAATTTTGATGGCGAGGGGGTGGTTCCCTATCGAGATCGAACTACGGGAGCCATGGTGGCGAAGGGCTAAGTCGAGAATTTCAAACACCGGCCCAGATCAAGCAACACGCACGAGCTCTGTGTAAAAACTATACTCCCTAATATAGTTTTATTGATGCTCTAATTAAAATAACATTAAACTAACATTATTACTTTATAGGTCTTCAACATCATTAAATATTAAATATAGCTTCTATTAAAATTGAACTTATGTTCTTGAAATAAAAATAAAAAGAAAGCTTAATGAAAACCAAAAATACTAGATGAACTTCTTTTACTCAAATAAAAATAAAACTTAATGAAAACCAAAGCCAACTTACTTAGCGATTGCTTTATAATTTTTTCCTACTTATTAAAATCTAATTTGGCCGCTAGTCTAAACTCTAAATGGACCTATTAAAATTTATTCCAATATGTGAAATGACCTCCTTTGCTAAAATAAAAATACTAGATGACCTCCTTTTGCTTAAATAAAATTAGAACTTTATGAAAATCAAAACGACCATTGCAATTTCTTTATAAGATTTTGGTACCTCTTAAAATTTAATTTCGGGCGGCTTCTTAAAATTTAATTTTGCGGCTTCTTAAAATTTAATTTCGGGTAGCTACTCCCTTGGCTAGGTTTGGAACGGTCGGTGATCTTTAACAATCTTTATGATTTTGGTGTAGATGCACGCCACCCTTCTATTCTTATTTTGCCTCTGGATTCGACTATATTTTTAACGCGATTTTATTATATCAGATCTGGTTTAACTCTTTTCTAGCTTTAATTGAGATATTATTATCCTGGTTGGGGGTTTCTACGCAATTACGAGTAGAAAAAATGTGGTCCGTTGCCAACATATGGAGATAAAATTGCAACCTTCTACAACTCAAGAGGGAGAGTGTGTATTGATAAGTTCTAAAGGTATTTTCCTGATATCTATGATTTTTATTGTTAAAATTTCAATAGATTTAAACTTTTATACATAATTATGTAGAAGGGGTAGTGGTAGGGTTGGCATGAGATTTTATAAAATCAATAATATTTTTTTTTGTGCTTAGCAAGACCGAGCACTTCTTAGAGCTGCTCCCATACGTTGATTGTCACTTACTTTTGTTTTAGGAATTAGTCCTTACGGCCCCTCCAACAAGCCTCATACATACATGCGTTATCCCTTTGTAATAAATACGAGTGCCTAAGACTCTCTTAAACAATAAATATTCCACCCCTTTTGATACCAAAACAACCCTACTATCAACGTATTTATGCAGCTACTCCTCGGCTTCCTAGTATATCTTCTAATGCGACCTCCGCTTGATCATTTCGGGCTTCGATCTTCTCTTCTTCAGGCTGTGGCTTACATCGAAGGTGTTTACTCCTAAATATTTTTTTCTTTGATGTTATCTTAGCCTCTCTCACCTTCTATTTATACGCAATATAAAGGCTTCATTTGGGTGTCCACATTGGCTTGACAAGTTGTCACATGGCTTATTAACATCAAGCCGGCCCTAGACTCTTCTTTAGGCGAACTTTTTCTCCTTGATCTAGACACCCACAACTCCCTCGATTTTCTTTCTTGACCACACTCTCATTCACTATCCCTTAAAGTAGCTCGGATAATCTTTGATACCATGTTGCTTTTCCACCGATCTTGGGTCTTGGATAGTGTCTTAAAATCTTTCATGCTACCAAACCAATAATCACAATGATACTACTTTGCATAGCAAATATAGCTAACAAAAAATCTACCAATGCACAAAATATGAAAACATCATACAATTTTTAACCCAACTTCGTTATATTAATCAACATATGATACAGGTCTAGAGGCTCCGTACCAAGGATAATGACCTTCATACACCTATTGATACAAGATACAAAGCTAGGTTTGGTGTGGTCCATCAACAACCAATCTGCCTTCAACAAGATACTCGACCATGCCATTGTCGTATTCTCTCTCGGCTCTTCTTGGTCATGCCCTTGGTCCTTCGGCTCCCGATCGGTAGCTCTTGACTCTATCGATGCTCCCGAGTCCATCTAGCCATTAAAGCTTGGCGCCAATCTCCTCACTAGTTGTGTCTTAGTCCATCAAGGGCACAACACATCGAAACTCTTGTCAAATTGTTCACAACTCCGTTTGTGAACAATTCTCAATCTTCTCATTACGCTCCTCAATTACTTAGGGACTTCAAACCACTATGGTCTTCCTATGCTGCACGATGAAGGAAAATATGGGGCATGAAGGGCTACCGGCTATCGGCGCGAGATGTCTATATCCCACAATGAACATAGGCTAGGAGGACTGCCCATCATACGCGGTAGAAGTTCTCAGAAACTGGAAGATCTAGGGCTACAAAAAACTGCTCTACGGTTGATCGGACCCTTGACCTCTAGCAACCTCGAGGTCCATGAAGATGGTGCACGTCGGGCCTCAACATGGGTACCATCACCTTGTCCTCCAACTTATATCATAAATGCACAATCCACGTTCACACTTGGCCCACTCTCTGTGCCCTCCAACGGACCATGTGATCCCGGATTTATGCGAGACGCGGGAAAGATAAACACATAACCATAAATACGAGATGCGGCGGAAATAACACTTCATTTCAATATCAAGAAGCTGGAATTTGCTTACGAATGAATGGAAATAAAACTAGCTAGGGCGGCGTAGCTATCTCGAGAAGAGATGTGGCGGCTACGAGCCTCTACGAACTCGGATACAATGAGGCTCGAGCCTGTGTGTGAAACAATGGAGAACCCTCAACATCCCAAAAACCTAACCCTAGGAGATGAAGCGCCAAAACTATGGGCCGTTTGGGTAAATTGGTGTTTCAGCTTCCTAGGGATGTAACACTGTACTATCTCCGTTTCACGCACATGATACATCATTAGAAAGCTCTATCCGAGAACTACAAAATTTGTGATGATTTTGATGATCAAAATCACCAACAAATTTAATACCCAAAAAAACGTCGTTTAGGGCCTCAAAACGGCTCAGGAAGTTAGGGACTAGAAAAGCGCTAAAAATAGTAAGTTATGCCAAAGCTAGAAAAGCTAGAAGAGACAATGGTGGGGGCCCAAGTGGAATAGGTGGGTGGCCACCAATATCCACAGTTCCTCCCCCTTGAAGCAATGGTCCCCATTGCGTTAAGTTCCTCCCATGAGATGAGAAACCTGCTTTGAACTTGGTCGTGGTGAACCACTTTCCTTGGTGCGGGAGTTGGCCGGCTTTGACAACTGATGCAGTTGGATGCAACGTTGTGAGTGTTCTTGATTTGCATGTCCATGATACAATCATGGTGGCCTGTTCCATGCGGTCTGGGTTTTAAATGTTTGTTGGTGTGAGTTTTTACGCAATGTCCAGGGTGTCCGGTAGAGGTGGAAAGTAAGGATGAGAGCGTCCACATTGAAGGCGGGTGCGGACCAAGGAATGGTGGAATACTAAGCTCGAAGGCACGCATTGGCCTACATTGTAGTGATGGTGTACGACCCGTATCGGAGCGGCGAAGCTTGCGGTGAGTCCGGTCGGCGCTCCTTAACGATGTAGCTTATACTGTGCCCACGAGTGGTGTGGCACCCGGTGATCGTGGCGGCGCGCGCCGCATTGGCTCTGTCAATATATCATAAACTTGTTGGTGGATGTGTTGAATGCACTCGATGAAGCTACTTTCTTTTCCAACTTCGGTGGTGTAGTTACTTGAATCGGCTGGCAGTACAACGGAATGGCTATGCTCCCACATTGGGACATAGTGGTAGGCTCAGCCCCCACAGAAAAGGGCTATGGCCAATTGGCTTGTGGAGAGCCCGGTTATAAGCGTGTTGTACATAGGGGAGGCTCTCATCCCATGTGCGTGGATGCTTTGAGTTGTACATGCGCGGGGGAATGTGTACAATCATTACGTTGACGACCTCGTCGGCCATGTTTGGGGATGGAAAGGCGTGGACTTGGTGAGCTTTGTGTCCAACGTTGACCGGAGAGCTAGACCAAAATGTCTTTGAGAACACCGCATCTCGATGCGATATGATAGGCTGTGGGATCCCCAAAGTGCACCCACACTCGTTCAAGGAAGATTTTAGCGGTGGCTTACTGTGACGATATTCTTCTTCTGAGGCCGCATGATGGCCATCTTGAGAATCTGTCAACGACCACAGCTCTGATCATTTCCATTCTTGGTAAGAAGCGGCCGACATGTAATCCATGGAGATGGATTCCCAAGGTCGACTAGGGGTAGGCGAGTGGAGTATATAGGCCTTGCTTCTTGATGGTTGGTTTGGCAATGGCACAAGCGGTCACCCGGGGCCGGTAGTAGCTATGACATCCTTTAAGAATTTCGGCCAATAGAAATAATTTTGTAGTATTGCTACTGTTTTCTCGACCACATAGAAATGCCCAGTGACTCATTTGTAGTGTGCTTCCCATATCATCTTGGCATGCTCGCTTGAAGAAACTAAAGGTGTCCCGGAGTGACATAAAAGTGCATCTTGGAGGTGAAAATTTGGAACTTGCTTACTTTGAGAGTGCCTTGTAAGTGTGGCCAAATTAAGGTCACTCTCATAGAGAAGCGGCCAATCGAGAAGTCTCGTGCCCTGAAGTTGAGCATGGTGGTGAGCGCCACGATCGGTGAGTCGGCAGGCGATTACGCAACATGATTGGTGCTACCCTTCTTATACTTGATGTTCAAATGAAATTGTTGCGGATATGTGGACCATTTCTAATGGCGATCATTACGCAACTTTCCTTGTGTACGCTATGAACTGCGGGGCGGTGTGGTACGTGTGGATGATTGTTTCCTTCCCCAAAATGTAATGCTTCCACTTTCGACGAGGCTTGCACAATGGAATACATTTCTTTGTCATAGGTGGGATACTTATGACTGTCTCGGACAATGTCTCAGCTGTGATATGCCCTTTGGATGTCCCTGTTAGTAGAGCGCCCCAATAGCATAGTCGAGGCATCTGTCTCGATCTCAAACGAGCTAGCTGCAAATTGCGAGTAAGGTGAGCCTTTGGGGCAGAACGGGCGATTTTCAATTCTTTGAACGCCTTCTGTTGAGGTTCCGACCAAAAGAATTTTTCTCGCTCCTCCTTTGGTGACTTGACTTAAGGGCCAAGTGATATGAGAGAATCCCAACCACTAGTCTACGGTAGAAATTAGCAAGACCCGAAGAGTTCTTGAAGCTGTTATAGTATTCGGGGCTGGCCAATCCCGAATGACTTGGATCTTGGGCGGATCCCGCTACCCCCCTTTCATCAATAATGTATCCCGGATATTGGACCTGGGTCATGCCAAACGTGCACTTCTCCAAATTGGCACACAACTTGTGTTGCCGCCGGTGTTGGAGGACTTGTCGGATGTGATGAAGGTGCTCTTCCCAAGTCTTGCTGAAGATCAGAATGTCATCCAAGTACACCACTACGAATGAGTTGGTGAATGGCCGCGAGATGTCATCCATCATCCTCATGAAGGTTGCGGGAACTTTCGTCAACCCAAAAGGCATGACCGGCCATTGAAAAGGCCTTCCTTAGCTTTGAGAGGTAGTCTTCCACACATCAGAGGGTTCAGACAATTGGTACTACAGTGATACCCGGACTTCGAGGTCGATCTTGCGAAATATTTTGCACCTTGGAGCTAGTCCGGAAGGTCATCCAATCCGTGGGATTGGGTACCTATTGTTGAGCCCTAGAATTGCCTTCTCTTTTTACAAACCTTCACCTCATTTCATCATTCTTTTATCACTTCATAAGCCTAAAATCAATGAAGAATGATTAGGATTGCTTAAAGGTTACATGCAATTGATTAACATATTGTATTTTCATGATTTTTGCTATTTTAACAATTTTCTGCAAAATAGCTATAGAATACAGGCATTCCGTAGCTGACCGCGCATTCCGTAGCTGATCCCGAATTCCGCAGCTATTTTACAGTTTGAGTGGGTTACAGGTGTCGTCTCAAGAAAAACCGCATATGGGCATATTCCACGTCATGTCTACATGGTTCGTTGCTCACCATGAAGGAAGAAACGAATTATGTGTGTGGTTATGCACGTGGAAACCAAAATCAAGAGGTAGACTTCTAGTAGGACTGTCTCAGTCCAGCTGTCTACAGCAAAAGTACGCAGCCTTCAATAAGAGTTTTAATTTGAATAGGAGTGGGAAAGACAGTAATCCCTATGTTATCTCAAGTTCTGTTATGTAATTTCATTATTAATATGCTTGGGGAACCGAGAGAAGAAGGTTAGAGATCTTAGTTAGTTTTTGGCTTTTGCTCTTAGGTTCCAGAACCGTGAATACTCTGTTTCAGTCTTTTTCTCCTTTAATGAAAGAAATAGCATTTCTGTGAACGTGTTGAGTCAATTTTGAGTTAGATTGCGTGCTACCAGGTGGTGGAGGGCCCCTACCTCCTGAGTGGCTTCGTTTTCACTGTTTAGATAAGTATTTCAGCTCTGTTTTCACAGTTTAGATAAGTATTTACTTTCAGTCTTCTGTTTATGTTTCAATTGCATTGGGTTATACAACCATAATTGTTCTAATAAACTTTTGCAACATATTGTTCATGATGAACAAGATGGACTGTGTAATTTCATAGAGTAATGGTATGTCAATTTCAATAGAATACTCCGGAGGTAGGATGCATATGGTTCAGATTTGTCTTTTCTTTTCAAGTATGATAATGGCTCTTTAGTTTGATATTGTTCATTGTAGATTAATAGCATCTTAGTTTAGTTTTAACTCATTGCTTTAACACTTCAAGTTTAGCTGTTGTTCATTGTAGCTTACTTTGTCTTAGTTGATAAATTCAATCTCACAGGCTTAATTATTTACAAAACTTCTTTTGTTCAAAATTCATACTCATACACAATTATCTGGACAAAAGATGGTATTATTATAAGGTCTGGAGTATTTTGCAGCTTCTTTATCATTTCACAAACAAGCCTCTTTCTCAAAGACTATTTTTGAAAGGAAATCTATAACTTTTGAGAAAGGTTTGATGGTGTTAAATTGAGTTGCAAAACAGAAGTAGAAACTAGTTTAGAGTAGAAACTTTACCTTGTTACAAATATTCTTTTCCACATATTTTCCAACAAATATCTATTCATGGATAAAGATGTTGTACATTGTAAGTTATCTGTTTGATTAGTGATTTAGGAGAAAACTTCATTTACACTTAGCTTGTTCATTTCTCAAGTTCATTTCAATTTCATGTTGTGAGTTTACAATAGAGTCATTATCAAGCTTTGTATTTGTTGGTTGCTAGTCATAGTTAGACTCTGTTTTGTTTTAGCATTTGCATTTATTTACCATCATAGTTTAGGCTTCACTCTGTTTTGACCAATAGTTTCCCTTGAGTTAGCACTTAGTTCTTTTCCTTTTCAAAATAAAACGATAAAACCAAAAACATCAGAAAACACTAAACACAACGAAGTAGGAAGAGGGTTACTTGGGCACATATAGTGCACCACACTTGACCAGTTTACCAATGGATTTGACAATTAAATGAGCTCAATTTAGGAAGTAGGTTGAGACCAAGCAGTTGTCTTCTCTTTTACAAACCTTCACCTCATTTCATCATTCTTTTATCACTTCATAAGCCTAAAATCAATGAAGAATGATTAGGATTGCTTAAAGGTTACATGAAATTGATTAACATATTGTATTTTCATGATTTTTGCTATTTTAACAATACTTTGCAAAATAGCTACGGAATACGAACGTTAAGCAGCTGACCCGGCGGTCTATGATGCATGAGACGTTTGAGTGGGTTACAGGTGTCGTCTCAAGAAAAACTGCATATGGGCATATTCCACGTCATGTCTACATGGTTCGTTGCTCACCATGAAGGAAGAAACGAATTCTGTGTGTGGTTATGCACGTGGAAACCAAAATCAAGAGGTAGACTTCTAGTAGGACTGTCTCAGTCCAGCTGTCTACAACAAAAGTACGCAGCCTTCAATAAGAGTTTTAATTTGAATAGGAGTGGGAAAGACAGTAATCCCTATGTTATCTCAAGTTCTGTTATGTAATTTCATTATTAATATGCTTGGGGAACCGAGAGAAGAAGGTTAGAGATCTTAGTTAGTTTTTGGCTTTTGCTGTTAGGTTCCAGAACCGTGAATACTCTGTTTCAGTCTTTTTCTCCTTTAATGAAAGAAACAGCATTTCTGTGAATGTGTTGAGTCAATTTTGAGTTAGATTGCGTGCTACCAGGTGGTGGAGGGCCCCTACCTCCTGAGTGGCTTCGTTTTCATTGTTTAGATAAGTATTTCAGCTCTGTTTTCACAGTTTAGATAAGTATTTACTTTCAGTCTTCTGTTTATGTTTCAATTGCATTGGGTTATACAACCATAATTGTTCTAATAAACTTTTGCAACATATTGTTCATGATGAACAAGATGGACTGTGTAATTTCATAGAGTAATGGTATGTCAATTTCAATAGAATACTCCGGAGGTAGAATGCATATGGTTCAGATTTGTCTTTTCTTTTCAAGTATGATAATGGCTCTTTAGTTTGATATTGTTCATTGTAGATTAATAGCATCTTAGTTTAGTTTTAACTCATTGCTTTAACACTTCAAGTTTAGCTATTGTTCATTGTAGCTTACTTTGTCTTAGTTGATAAATTCAATCTCACAGGCTTAATTATTTACAAAACTTCTTTTGTTCAAAATTCATACTCATACATAATTATCTGGACAAAAGATAGTATTATTATAAGGTCTGGAGTATTTTGCAGCTTCTTTATCATTTCACAAACAAGCCTCTTTCTCAAAGACTCTTTTTGAAAGGAAATCTATAACTTTTGAGAAAGGTTTGATGGTGTTAAATTGAGTTGCAAAACAGAAGTAGAAACTAGTTTAGAGTAGAAACTTTATCTTGTTACAAATATTCTTTTCCACATATTTTCCAACAAATATCTATTCATGGATAAAGATGTTGTACATTGTAAGTTATCTGTTTGATTAGTGATTTAGGAGAAAACTTCATTTACACTTAGCTTGTTCATTTCTCAGGTTCATTTCAATTTCATGTTGTGAGTTTACAATAGAGTCATTATCAAGCTTTGTATTTTTTGGTTGCTAGTCATAGTTAGACTCTGTTTTGTTTTAGCATTTGCATTTATTTACCATCATAGTTTAGGCTTCACTCTGTTTTGACCAATAGTTTCCCTTCAGTTAGCACTTAGTTCTTTTCCTTTTCAAAATAAAACTATAAAACCAAAAACATCAGAAAACACTAAACACAACGAAGTAGGAAGAGGTTACTTAGGCACATATAGTGCACCACACTTCAGCAGTTTACTGACCCTGGTTGACAATTAATGAGCTCAATTTAGGAGACTAGGTTGAGACCAAACATTTTGGCGCCGTTGCCGGGGAAGTGTAACTAGGTATCCTGATTTCCTACATCCACAAAAACAAAAACAAAAACTTCAATCACCTACCACACCCACTATATCATATGGTGCAGTAAGAGCCACACATCCACATCATGAATTCATATTTTTGCAGGTAGAAGAAGAGGTGACAAAGCAGGTGGAAGAAATGGATGGAGATGATGACAATGAGGAAGATCCTTTTGGATTTCCCATTCAAGAAACTGATATCAATATTCAAATG